>JAGIQG010000004.1:61152688-61695038 GCA_024679065.1 Sphyrna mokarran | reverse complement strand
GTAGGATTGAGGTTCATAAGGAGGAGGTGTTAGCGAATCTTGAGGGTATGAAAATTGATAAGTCCCCTGGGCCAGATGGGATTTACCCTAGGATTCTCTGGGATGCTAGAGAAGAGATTGCAGAGCCTTTGGCTTTGATCTTCATGTCGTCGTTAGCTACAGGTATAGTGCCGGAAGACTGGAGGATGGCAAATGTTGTCCTTTGTTCAAAAAGGGGAGTAGGGACCATCCTGGAAATTATAGACCGGTGAGCCTGACTTCTGTTGTGGGCAAGGTCTTGGAAAGAATTATAAGGGATAGGATTTATAAGCATCTAGAGAGGAATAAATTGATTAGGGATAGTCAGCACGGTTTTGTGAAGGGTAGGTCGTGCCTCACAAACCTTATTGAGTTTTTTGAGGAGGTGACCAAAGAGGTAGATAAGGGTAAGGCAGTTGATGTAGTGTATATGGATTTTAGCAAAGCGTTTGATAAGGTTCCCCATGGTAGGCTACTGCAGAAAGTGCAGATGCATGGGATTGAAGGTGATTTAGCAGTTTGGATTAGGAATTGGCTAGCTGATAGAAGACAGAGGGTGGTGGTTGATGGGAAATATTCAACCTGGAGTGCAGTTACAAGTGGTGTACCTCAAGGATCTGTTTTAGGGCCACTGCTGTTTGTCATTTTTATAAATGAGCTAGATGAGGGTGTAGAGGGTTGGATTAGTAAATTTGCTGACGATACCAAAGTGGGGGGAGTTGTAGACAGCGAGGATGGATGTTACAGTTTGCAGAGGGACATAGATAGGTTGCAGAGCTGGGCCGTGAGGTGGCAAATGGAATTCAATACGGATAAGTGTGAGGTGATTCACTTTGGTAGGAATAACAGGCATATGAAATATAGGGTTAATGGAAGGACCCTTAATAGCGTTGTCGAGCAGAGGGATCTTGGGGTACAAGTACATAGCTCTTTGAAAGTTGGCACCCAGGTTGATAAAGTTGTTAAGAAGGCGTACAGTGTGTTAGCTTTTATTGGTAGAGGGATTGAATTTAGGAGCCGTGAGGTTATGTTACAACTGTACAAAACTCTGGTGCGGCCGCACTTGGAGTATTGCGTACAGTTCTGGTCGCCGCATTATAAGAAAGATGTGGAAGCATTGGAAAGGGCGCAGAGGAGGTTTACCAGGATGTTGCCTGGTATGGTGGGAAGGCCTTATGAGGAAAGGCTGAGGGACCTGAGGTTATTTTCATTAGAGAGAAGAAGGTTACGCGGTGACCTAATTGAGGTGTATAAGATGATCAAGGGATTGGATAGGGTGGATAGTGAGAGCCTTTTTCCTCGGATGGTGATGACCAACACGAGGGGACATAACTTTAAATTAAGAGGTGGTTGTTATAGGACAAATGTCAGAGGCAGGTTCTTTACACAGAAGGTGGTGAGGGCGTGGAATGCCTTGCCTGCAGCAGTTGTGGACTCGCCTACTTGGGGGCATTCAAATGGTCGGTGGATAGGCATATGGATGATATTGGAATAGTTTAGGTTAGAGGGTCCACTGGCTGGCGCAACATCGAGGGCCGAAGGGCCTGTACTGCGCTGTAATGTTCTATGTTCTATTTGGGAGTCAAATCTTTTGCCAGTGGATTATCTGAATATGATGATGGCTGGGGGCAGGTGGGGTGGGGCATGGACAGTTTAAATACATGTATATACATTAGATATTAGACGCGATAACAGCAGAAATTGATCTCCTCAGGATAACAACAGACGATGACAAAGATGTAAGCTATGATCTATCTCATCGCACTCATCATCAGGATAAGCACGCAGGAGACTCCAAGCAAAATTAACTTTTCATATCCCAGTTTTTTGTAATTTGACACAACAGTAAGATGTGGGGTCTGCTCTCAAATTACAGTCCCCTCTAATTCATTAGTAGAATATTTTCAGAGAATCCACCAGATTGCACTTTGTACTAATGGACAGTTAAAAATTTTAATATTGGAACATACCTTGGATTTGCGATCGCAAATTTTTTTGAATGTTTGGTTGTTTGTAATTGGTTTATCATAATGATTTTGTTTTAGAATATGTGGTTATTTGTAATTCATGGTTAACAGCAGAATGTCTGGTATTTGTAGTTTCTGGAATGCAAATATGTTGTAGGGATGTATTATTATTGTGCATATCAATACCTGGGCCTTGCTCGATTCTTGAGTGACTGGGGATTCCTGACAGATACTGGTCCTGAGTTTGTGATCCATCACGTTTTGCTTTCAGGATCAAAGTAGGGACTGTGGCCAAATAAGCCACCTAAAATGGTGATTTATAAAGCACTCTGGGACAATTGAGCAAGAACCAAAACAGCAGGCTGCAGCTTAAAAGACAGAGATACAAAGGCTGCAGATCAGACGGCTGAATACACAGGAAATCGGTCATCCCAAAGACAATGAACACTCTCTGGTCAAACATACTTATTTACCAAAGAGGAGTATTAACCCTTATTTGGGAGGGGCATCTGTGATCCATGTGCCTTCAGCACTTACAGACATGGCCATTGGGTACACATGATGTAGATCACCTCATTCACCTGACGAAGGCCACAAAGGCCGAAAGCTTGCAGATTTACTAACAAATAAATCGGTTGGATTTAAAATTGGTGTTGCCAGACTTCATTGGCTACACACCCAGGGATTGGTGTGGCAGCACATGATTGGAGTCTTATCGATCAGGGTGATCAACATCTGATCGATTGATTGCCAAGAATCAGGACATTACCCAAAAGAATGCAAAACCAGGGGGGGATAAAGGGTGCTGCATAACAGAACAAATTCTCTCTCTCTCTGACCTCAAAAATGAGCTACAACAATGGTGAATGTCACCAGCAATGACCAGCACAAGGGGAGCTATCATACCCAAGAAGGAAGGAAGATCAGAGGCAAAGTGCCAGACCAGATCAAAGGACCAGACTACACAGAGGACAATTGAGACCAATGCACTGATAAAGGCCTATATCTGTTTTGGTATTTTGCCAATCACGCAAAGTTAAGGCTAATATTGGACTTGAACTTTAGTATTTTGTGTAAGATAACATTATTGGTTGGGAGGGTGATTATTGATTGTGCATTTTAAATAAATATTGGTTGTACTAACAAGAAGTCGACTCGCAATTCTTTGTCTATTGTATGCAGGCACAACAGAACCCATATATAAACCTGTAAGAGACCTATATAAAATATTCTGTGCCATGACTCTCACCATCTCCCCACCCTTCCAGAACAAGGATAGAGTGCTCCTTGTCCTTACATTTCACCCCGATCAGCCTTTGCATGTAAAGCATAATCCTTCTCCATTTCTGCGATCCCCAGTGTGATGCCACTACCAAACACATCTTCCCTTCACTCCCTCTGTCAATATTCTGCAGAGACTATTCCCTCCATGGTAGTCTCGTCCACTCGTCCACTATCCCAACACCTCTCCCATCACCCATGGCATGTTCCCATGTTACCGCAGAAGGCATAACATTTGTCCCTTTCCCTCTTCCATGCTTACCATCCAAAGTCCAAAACATTCATTCCAGATTAAGCAGCGTTTCACTTGTATCACTTTTAATTTGAGCTCTGGCATTCACTGCTCCTCATACTGTCTCCTCTATATCGGAGGAGAGACCATAACATAGACTGGGTGATTGCTTACTGAACATCCTTAGTCGATGCACAGTCAGGACCCTGACCTTCCTATTGCTTGCCATTTTAACACAAGGTCCTGCTCTCATGCCCACCTGCCCGTCCTGCTGCAATGTTCCAATGAAACTCAATGCACACTGGAGGAAAAGTATCTCATCTTCTAGCTAGGCACATTACTAGCTTTCCAGTTTCAACGTCAAATTCAACAACTTCAGATGATTAGATCCATCCCATGTTGATCCCTTTGTTTTCATTTTATTCAATTTTTAACTGTTCTCTACTTTTTTTTTATTTATTTACTTTTTCTTTATTTTTCTTTCCCTCCACTCTTTCCCTCTATTTTATCCCCCTTTTCTTACCTTTTCTCCCCCTTTGCTTCCTCTTGCTCTCAATTTTACTTCTCACCCACCCATCTCCCCACAGCTTATCCTCTGATCTTAGCTTCTTTGCCGTTTGGCCACTGACACCTATTCTTTCGATGGACTGCCATTAGCAGCCTTTCCCCTTGTTTCTGTGGCTATGACTCACCTTTCATTCCCTCACCCTACAATATAAATAGCTCTCACTTTCTATACCTTTTAGCTTTGACAAAGGGTCTTTTGGACTCAAAATCTCTTTTCTCTTCTTACAGATGCTGCCAGACCTGCTGAGGTTTTTCAGCATTTTCTCTTTTGATTTCAGATTCCAGTAATTTGCTTTTATATAAAAAAAGTGCTAGAAGCTGTTTCGCATGTGAGAGAGTCCACAAACAGCAGGCATAATGTCAGAGTAAGGGGTAGTATATTTAATAGAGAGATGAGAAGGAATTACTTTTCTCAGAGAGAAGTAAATCTGTGGTATACTTTACCCCAAAGAACTGTAGTTGCTGGGTTGTTAGTATGTTCAAGGCTGAGAGAAAGACAGATTTTTAATCAGTCAGGGAATCAAAAGTTATGAGGGTAAAGTGGGAAAGTGAAGTTGAGAATTATATCAAATCAGTCATGATCTCTTTGATCGAGCACAGTCAATGGGCCAAATGGCCTGCTTTTGCTCTTTCTTCTCATGGGGTTAGATCTAATTACTGTTGGAACTTGAATGTGAGGCCTGTGTACAAATAAAATGTTTTTCGACTGCACAGCATGGGAATAGAGACAGTATGAAGTCTCACAACACCATGTTAAAGTCCAACAAGTTTGTTTGGTAGCACAAGCTTTTGAATCGCTTGTGCTATCAAAGAAATCTATTGGACTCTAACTTGGTGTTTTGAGACTTTTTACTGTGCCTACCCCAGTCAGAAGGAAGGAGCAGACAAAATGAGGACTGAGTGAAAGAAGGAACAAGTGCTTACTTTTAAATTGGTGCAGTGGGATCTCCCTGGTATGTTTTTCAAAGTTATAATTTAAATTAACAGTACAACTCTAATTTAGAATGTTGAAATTGAAAGCTAGCTAAGAAGACTAGTTTTTCAGCAAGTGGCAGTTATCTGCTAATCAACTAAAAGTGTTATTAGAATATATGTTGAGACTAGCAGGAGGCTCCTTGGTAGTTGCAATTTGGCTGCCAGTTACTAGCCTTCTAGAAAAGCAGTCAGGTTTCTTGACTGCAGGCAACGTGAGCACAGATTAGAGGTGAAGACGTCTGAGCATGATGAAAGACGAGTACTAAAATAGGAATTTGGTCAGTTGGGAATTTCGTGTGGAGAAGGCAGGAAGGAGGTGCTACTGCTTTTATAACTTCTTCAGGCTCCAATATCTGGTGAATGCTCGACAGCACTAATTAGGTAAGCAGATGGGTAATTGATTAGTGAGTTTTAGAGATCAGAGTTCAAAAAACACAAGTGCCCAGTTATGGAGAAGAAGGCATTCTGGAGTCCAAAGGGGATGGGCATCAGCCTCTCCAAGAAGACTACCTTTAGTCCACTGGTCCCATCTAGCACACAAATGATGGCACTAACTTTGGCATTCTCTTTCATCAGGGCAGTCATGTATGCCAGCAGGCTGACCACGTGAGCCAACAGGGTGTCCATCGCTGCTCCCAGCACCAGCACTGCCAGTCCCTTCCTGGAAAGCATACAAACATACAAGTATGCTGAGCAGCTGAGCAGTGTATAGCACCAGCTTCAGGGAAGGAGATGAAGGTGAATGCCAGAGTGAAGAACAGGGTGCCCACTCCCAGCTCCTACCTCTTCAGCCACAACATCAGGTGGTTCCGGCTAACCCACAGCAGCGTGCTGTCCAGTGCTGTCACCAGGGCAATCAGCAGCAGAGAGCAGTGCAGGGCTCCATCCAGGGCATACAGTCCCATGGCCGCCTAACCAGCTGTGACCCCGTCCCCAGCTGCTCCCTGCCCATAACCCAGGCCAGCATCATCGCCAGAAACGCTCTCAGTGTCCTGATCTGACATTGTCCATCTCGCCCCCTGCCTACCGCACACCCATTTCCCATTGGACAATCTCCCCTCAATGTCACGGGGAGTCCCACATTCTTATTGATTTATTCTCTTGTCAATCACCACCTAACAGAACCTCTCATTTTTATTGGTCTAGTTGGCTGTCAATTATCCTTATCCCACAGATTATTCAATCATCTGCCAATCACCACCCCATCTTCCACTCGATTGGTGCACCTACCTGTCAATCCTCAGAATGCTTTCTGATGATAGGACAATCAAGGCACAACTGAAACCACTAATCTGTTTGGTCTAGTCTGTCATTCACCACCCCATTAAATCCCTCATTCTGATTTGCTGAACCATCTGTCAATCATCACCAAGACTTTGAAGCATAGAATCCCTGCAGCTCATAAAGCCATTCAGTCCATTCAGTGTGCACAACTCACCATCTTAGCCAGGGCCATCTCCCCTCCTACTATCCCCGCAACCCTGCATATTTACCATGGCCAAATCCACTAAACTACACATCTTTTGACTGTGGAAGGAAACTCATGCAAACAATGGGGAGAATGTGCAAATTCCACACAGAATCTCTGGCAGAATTGAACCTGGCTTTCTGGAGCTGTGAGACAACTGTATCACTGTGCTTTTTTTAATTGGTCCACCCTCCTGTCACAGCCTTGCTTTCCATCAAATAAAATAAAATGCAGCAGGTGCTGAAAATCTGAAGCAAAAACAGAAAATTAGTCTGGCAGACTGAACTTCCCTTCCATCTTGGCCCCTGCTGATTTTTGGTTTCCTCCACCACTGAGTCATTTGTTCTTTAGTTTTACTTTCCTTGAATACTGACCTTTCTTTTCTGAATAACATATTCTGATATCTTACCCTTATGCCAGTTTTTGCAATTTTTCAGTTGTTAGATCCATGACAACCTCTCCTTTGCTCAGACCTATCTCTGACTTACTCTGTCCCATTCCCCAATTAAACAATTCAGTACCATTCTCTCCCTCTTGAGCTCTGAAGGAAAGTCACATAGACTTGTAATGTTATCCTCTCCATGGCTGCTGCCAGGGCTGCCTTCCACCATTCTGATTGATTCCTGTTACCTGTATATCGTAGACTGGTTATTATCCTTTGTTGAAAAGAAAATCACCACAGCTCTGTTCTGACCCAAAGTGGGTGAATCCACTCTGATGCCAGTGGCAGTGCTGCTCTGCCTCAGTTCACTAAGTAGCTCCACATTCCAAGGAAGAACAGACAACAGGTCATCTGCTCCAGCGGAAACCAAAATCTTCCTGCTGACAAGAACTGAGCATGCTGGAAAAAGTGAGCTGGTCTGATAGTATCTAAAGGAATGAAAAAAAGCTTAATGTTTTGAGCCCATTTGACCCTTCATTAAAACCCTGCTTCCTGTGATTCTGATCTATTCACTCTGTGACCTTTGGGTAACAGTCTGCCTTAGCTGTGATATCCACCACTGTTGAACAGCCCTTCAAATCATTCCCTTTCCCACACAAGCTCAACCTGGTGAAAAATAATTGCATAGCAATTGCTGAACAAATAAAGACCAAAACTGATTGACCTGAAAGATTAACTGTGTTTTTCTCTCCAGAAAGTGTGACCTGCTGAATATTTCCAGCATTTTGGTTTTATTCCATTCATTTCACTTTCTACTATTCTGCTGGTTCCATCCTATAACAATAATAGAATTATGGGCTAATTATAGACATCAGTGAGATCAAGTAAGGGAAAGTCCAGTGCTGGAGAGCTTTAGGAGACAGAGGTCCAAAGTTAACACACATTCTCCTGACCCACATCTCGTGACTCAAATTACCTTATGCGCAAGTATTATTTCTAGATAAAGCTATCAACCATAGGCAAGGTGCTGGATGATCAACTTTGGGAAAACTGTTCTTTGTCTGACAGTCAGTATATACAGGAGAACAGAGAAAAATAAAGTAACCTGCTCCAAAGGCATAGGATTGTCCTTGTGCTGTCATGCAAATCTTCAGTATAGCTGGCCAAGAGGAAAGGTAGGAAAGGTAGGATTAGAGAGCCATGGATTACTAGGGATATTGAGGACTTGGTTAGGAGGAAAAGAGAGGCATATGATAGGCCAAAGCAGCTGGGAATGGAGACAGCGTTGGAGGAATATAGAGAGAGTAGGGTGGAGCTCAAACAGGGAGTTAGAAGGGCAAAAAAGGGGCATGAAATGATTTTGGCAGATAGGATTAAGGAAAATCCAAAGGCTTTTTACTTCTATGTTAGGAATAAAAGGGTGGTTAGAGGAAAAATCGGATCTCTTAGGGACAGAGGAGGAGAACTGTGCTTAGAGCCCGAGGGAATGGCAGAGAACCTGAATGAATACTTTGCGTCGGTATTCATGAAGGAGAGGTGCTTGTTGACAGCTCCTGTCTCTGAGAGAGCTGTGGACCAGTTGAGAGAAATATCCATACCAATGGAGGAAGTGTTAGAATTTCTAGGTAGCATTAAAACTGATAAATCTCTGGGGCCTGATGGCATTTATCCCAGGCTGCGAGGTGAAATTGCTGGGCCTCTGACACAAATCTTTGTCTCTTCTTTGGACACAGGTGAGGTCCTGGAGGACTGGAGAATAGCTAATGTTGTACCGTTGTTTAAAAAGGGTAGTAGGGATAACCCTGGGAATTATAGGCTGGTGAGTTTGACGTCAGTGGTAGGGAAGCTGTTGGAGGGGATTCTTAGAGATAGGATGTATAGGCACTTAGAGCGTTTTGATCTGATTAGGAATATGCAGCCTGGATTTGTTAAGGAGAGGTCGTGCCCTATGAATCTGGTAGAATTTTTTGAGGAGGTGACGAAAACGGTGGACGAAGGGCGAGCCATTGATGTCATCTGTATGGATTTTAGTAAGGCGTTTGACAAAGTCCCTCATGGGAGGTTAGTTGAGACGGTCAAGGCTAATGGGATACAAGGACAGGTAGCTAGATGGATAAGTAACTGGCTTGGTAATAGGAGACAGAGAGTAATAGTGGAAGGGTGTTTGTCTAGCTGGAGGTCGGTGACTAGTGGTGTGCGGCAGGGCTCGGTACTGGGACCTCATCTATTTGTAATATATATAAATGACTTGGAAGAGGGAGTAAGTGGAGTGATCAGCAAGTTTGCAGACGATACAAGATGGCTGGACTTGTGGATAGTGAGGAGCATTGTCAGGCGATGCAGCAGGACATAGATAGGCTGGTAGCTTGGGCAGACAGATGGCAGATGTAATTCAATCCTGATAAATGTGAGGTGATGCATTTCGGGAGAAAGAATGTAAGGGGGAGGTATATGATAAAGGGTAGACCTATTAAGAGTATAGAAACGCAGAGGGACCTGGGGGTGCAGGTGAACAAGTCTCTGAAGGTGGCAGAGCAAGTGGAGAAGGTTGTGAAGAAAGCATATAGTATGTTAGCCTTTATAGGAAGGGGTATAGAGTACAAGAGCTGGCCTTTAATGTTGCAGTTGTATAAAACGTTGGTTAGATCTCATTTGGAATACTGTGCCCAGTTCTGGTCGCCCTACTACCGGAAGGACGTGGAGACTCTGGAGAGAGTGCAGAGAAGGTTTACCAGGATGCTGCCTACTATGGAAGGTCTGAGTTACGAGGAGAGGTTAGGCAAATTGGGACTGTTTTCCTTAGAAAGATGTAGACTTAGAGGAGATCTAATAGAGGTGTACAAGATTATGAGGGGTATAGAACATAGAACATAGAACATTACAGCGCAGTACAGGCCCTCGATGTTGCGCCGGCCAGTGGACCCTCTAACCTAAACTATTCCAATATCATCCATATACCTATCCACCAACCATTTGAATGCCCCAAAGTAGGCGAGTCCACAACTGCTGCAGGCAGGGCATTCCACGCCCTCACCACCCTCTGTGTAAAGAACCTGCCTCTGACATCCGTCCTATAACTACCACCTCTTAATTTAAAGTTATGTCCCCTCGTGTTGGTCATCACCATCCGAGGAAAAAGGCTCTCACTATCCACCCTATCCAGTCCTTTGATCATCTTATACGCCTCAATTAGGTCACCGTGTAACCTTCTTCTCTCTAATGAACATAACCTCAGGTCCCTCAGCCTTTCCTCATAAGGCCTTCCCACCATACCGGGCAATATCCTGGTAAACCTCCTCTGCACCCTTTCCAATGCTTCCACATCTTTCTTATAATGTGGCGACCAGAACTGTACGCAATACTCCAAGTGCGGCCGCACCAGAGTTTTGTACAGTTGTAACATAACCTCACGGCTCCTAAATTCAATCCTTCTACCAATAAAAGCTGACACACCGTACACCTTCTTAACAACTTTATCAACCTGGGTGCCAACTTTCAAAGCGTTATGTACTTGTACCCTATGATCTCTCTGCTCGACAACACTATTAAGGGTCCTTCCATTAGCCCTATATTTCATATGCCTGTTATTCCTACCAAAGTGAACCACCTCACACTAATCCGTATTGAATTCCATTTGCCACCTCACGGCCCAGCTCTGCAACCTATTTATGTCCCTCTGCAAACTTTAACATCCATCCTCGCTGTCTACAACTCCCCCCACTTTGGTATCGTCAGCAAATTTACTAATCCAACCCTCTACACCCTCACCTAGGTCATTTATAAAAATGACAAACAGCAGCGGCCCCAAAACAGATCCTTGAGGTACGCCACTTGTAACTGCATTCCAGGTTGAATATTTCCCATCAACCACCACCCTCTGTCTTCTATCAGCTAGCCAATTCCTAATCCAAACTGCTAAATCACCTTCAATCCCATGCATCTGCACTTTCTGCAGTACCTACCATGGGGAACCTTATCAAACGCTTTGCTAAAATCCATATACACTACATCAACTGCCTTACCCTTATCTACCTCTTTGGTCATCTCCTCAAAAAACTCAATAAGGTTTGTGAGGCACAACCTACCCTTCACAAAACCATGCTGACTATCCCTAATCAATTTATTTCCCTCTTGATGCTTATAAATCCTATCCCTTATAATTCTTTCCAAGACTTTGCCCTCAACAGAAGTCAGGCTCACCAGTCTATAATTTCCAGGATGGTCCCTACTCCCCTTTTTGAACAAACGGACAACATTTGCCATCCTCCAGTCTTCCGGCACTATACCTGTAGCCAACGACGACATGAAAATCAAAGCCAAAGGCTCTGCAATCTCCTCTCTAGCCTCCCAGAGAATCCTGGGGTAAATCCCATCTGGCCCAGGGGACTTATCAATTTTCAAACCCTCAAGATTCGCTAACACCTCCTCCTTATGAACATCAATCCTGCCCAGTCTACAACCTGGTATCGCAGTATTCTCCCCGAAAACATTGTCTTTCTCCTGCGCGATAGATAGAGTGAACAGGGTTAAGCTTTTTCCTAGGATGGACTCGAATAGCACGAGGGGTCATGGGCTTAGGGTGAGGGGGGTAAGGTATAATTTGGATGCTAGAGGGGGTTTTTTCACACAGAGTGGTGGGGGTATGGAATGCGCTGCCAAGTAAAGTGGTGGAGGCAGGTACTCTGGAGTTATTTAAGAACTACTTAGATGGGCACATGAACAGAATGGGAATGGAGGGGTATAGAAAACTGATTTAAAATAGGGATCATGAGCCTTGGGAATTCCTGGGAAGTGTGTAAATAGATAATGATATTGATGTACTTGTTTTTATCCTATAGGTGCTTTTGTCCACCTTGTTGTCTAATGAGGGGCATACACACGATGGGTCATGAGAGGGCTGCTCTTGGATTTTTTTTCAAGAGTATCCTAGTGCTTCACGTCATTAGTGTACGCTTGACCTGGACCATTTGATGGGCAACACGACAGCTCAGTGACTATCGCTGTGCTGTGCAGATACATGGATTTGGTCCAGTGTCTGTGGGAGTTTGCGCATTCTCCCCGTGCTTGCGTGGGTTTTCTCTGGGTGCTCTGGTTTCCTCCCACATCCCAACGATGTGCTCTTAGGCTAATTGACAAAACAAATTCTCCTTAAATTGTCTCAAATTTGGTTTTTAATCCATAGATCTATAAACATGGACAGGGATTGGGGGTAGAGGTGGGAACATTGGGGTGGCAGTGCGGGCTCGTTGTACCAAAGAGCCTGTTTCCCATGCTGTTTTGTTCTTTGTTCTTTATATTAAAGGAATTATTGAAAGATATGCAAACCAAGAATGGGGCAACAGGCTAGATTTACAGGAAATTCTAATTATTTGGAAAGGAATTTGAGATTGGATGAGAAGCCAGAATCTGACTCATTATTCATATTATTCAGCAGCATAACAATTCAGAGCAGAGTTAATTCTCCAGAATGAAGGTTAATTTCCTTATTCAGGTTTTAGAAATGTACATGTTTTCCTATGTATTTGAGAACTTTTGCTTCTACGTATATTACAAGTTGGAAAATAAGGCCATTTGACTGTCAGGAATTATCCAATGTGGTAACTGAGAGTTTGGAAGGTGTTGCAGCAAAGGAATGGTCATGTTAGGCCACTAATGGTGGATGTATATTGGGCAGACTTGTTGGTTCTCTGTTCAAGGCCTGTTCCCCATCTGGTGAAAATCATCCCTCTCCACCCAGAAAACAAACCTGCCCCCTTCTTCCCCACAACCTCTCCGCCCAGATCCACCCTTCAGTCTCAGTCCATGCCTTCACATTCTTTCTGTAGTTTGGCACCCAGAATTGTACAAAATAGTCCATCTGAGGCCAAACTATTGACTGATACAAATTCGGCATAATCTCCTTGCTCTTGTATTTTACACCACTATTAATAATGCTTAGGACAGTATATCCCTTTTAATTGCTCTCTCAAGCAGTCCAGCCACATTCAATGATTTATGCACCCAGTTACCTCTGCTCCTGCACCTGCTTTAATATTATATTCTTCATTTTACGATGTCTCTCTATGTTCATCCTCTATATAAATCACCTCACCATTCCCTGCCTTAAACATTCGTCCATTCCACCAAGTTGCCTATGTCCAATTGAAATGAATACTCATTTTGCTCACGTTTTACAAGAACAAATTGACAATGAAAAGATTATGTCTCTGAAATTAGATAATTAGATGGAGAACTGTGGCTTCACATTCCATTTCTCATATTATGAGATTTCTCCCACTTACTGCAGGTAATATGTTCATATACTGACATCTCCACTCAGAACCAGCTAATGTGTACCTGCACTATCATAGAACCATAGAAACGTTACAGCACAGGAAGTGACCAATCAGCCCATCTTATCCATGCTAGCCCAAAGACATTCAGGGTGCTCTTTCCAATCCCACCTTCCTGCACCTGGCCCATAACCTTGTAGCATATAGCACTTAAGATGCAGATCCAGGTACTATTAAAAAGTTTAGGGTCTATGCCTCCACCACCAGCGTTTGCAGCGAATTTCAGACACCTGCATTAAAAAGTTCTTCCTCACGTCCTCCCTATACCTTTTGCCGCTTATCTTGAATCCTATGTCCTTGGGTTCTAGAACTCTTCAGCAAGGGAAACAGTTTTGTCTTTTTGACTAATTTTGTACACCTCAATCAAGTCACCTCTCAGCCTTCTTTGTTTCAAGGAAAAGCCCAATTTGTCCAATCTGGCCTCATAGTTACTTTTCTGCTCCTTGTAAACCTCCTTTACACTCTCTCCAAAGCAATTTCATCCTTCCTGTAATTTGGTGACCAGAACTCCAGTTGTGGCCTCTCTATTGTTTTGTACAATTCCAACATTGTATCCTTACTTTTATATTCTATACCTCTGCCAATAAAGAAAAGCATTCCACATGCATTTTTTACAACGTTATCTACTGGAACTGTTGCCTTTAGGGACCTGTTATATTTGTACACCAAAATAGAACATAGAACATAGAACATTACAGCACAGAACAGGCCCTTCGGCCTTCGATGTTGCGCCGACCAATATAAAAAGCAATGCCCCTCCATACTAAACCATTCCCTTCTCTTCCATATACTTATCAACTAACCTCTTAAACGCCACCAGACGTGGCGCATCTACAACTGCTGCAGGCAGGGCATTCCACTCCCAAACCACCCTTTGGGTAAAGAACCTACCTCTGATATCCGTCCTATAACTATCACCCCTTAATTTAAAGCTGTGTCCCCTTGTGCTAGCTTTCTCCATTCCTAGGAAAAAGGCTATCACTGTCCACCCTATCTAAACCTCTAATCATCTTATATGTTTCGATTAGGTCTCCTCTTAGCCGCCTCCTTTCTAACGAAAACAACCTCAAATCCCTCAGCCTCTCTTCATAAGACCTGCCCTCCTTACCAGGCAACATCCTGGTAAACCTCCTCTGTACCCTCTCCAATGCCTCCACATCTTTCTTATAATGCGGGGACCAGAACTGCACACAATACTCCAAGTGCGGCCGCACTAGAGTTTTGTACAGTTGCGACATGACGTTGCAGCTCCGAAATTCAATCCCCCTACCAATAAAAGCTAAGACTCCATATGCCTTCTTAATAACCTTCTCGACTTGACTGCCTACTTTCAGGGATCTATGCACATACACACCAAGATCCCTCTGTTCATCAAGACTACTAAGAATCCTACCATTAGCCCTATACTCTACACATTTATTATTCCTGCCATAGTGCATTACCTCGCACTTTTCCACATTAAACTCCATTTGCCACCTCTCGGCCCAGCTCTGCAACTTGTCCAAGTCCCTCTGCAAACTATAACACCCCTCTTCACTATCTACCACTCCACCGACTTTATGTCATCTGCAAACTTACTAATCCATCCTTCAATACCCTCATCCAGATCATTTATAAAAATTACAAACAGCAGGGGCCCCAAAACAGTCCCCTGAGGTACACCACTTGTCACCGAACTCCACGATGAATATCTCCCATCAACCACCACCCTCTGTCCTCTATCTGCTAGCCAATTCCTAACCCAATTAGCTAAATCACCCTCTATCCCATACATCTGCATTTTCTGCAGACGTCTTCCATGGGCCACCTTATCAAACGCCTTACTAAAGTCCATATATACCACATCAACCGCCTTACCCCCATCCATCTCTTTAGTCACTTTTTCAAAAAACTCAATGAGGTTAGTAAGGCACGACCTACCCTTCACAAAACCATGCTGACTATCCCCAATCAATTCATTTCTCTCTAATTAACTATAAATCCTATCCCTAATAATTCTCTCCAATACTTTGCCCACAACAGAAGTAAGACTCACTGGCCTATAATTCCCTGGAAGGTCTCTCTCCCCCTTCTTAAACAATGGGACCACATTCGCTATCCTCCAGTCCTCCGGAACCACACCCGTAACCAACGAGGACCTGAAGATCAGAGCCAGAGGCTCTGCAATCTCCTCTCTTGCCTCCAGAGAATCCTAGGGTAAATCCCGTCCGGCCCAGGGGACTTATCCAACTTCAAACCCTCGAGAATATCTAGCACATCCTCCCTATCTACTTCAATTCTTTCCAGTTTGCAACTCTGTACCTCAGTGTTCTCCATAACTACATTTACATCACCCTGCGTGAATACCGAAGAGAAATATTTATTCAGTGCCTCTCCAATCTCTTCAGGCTCCACGCACAACGTCCCACTGCTGTCTATGACTGGCCCTAATCTTGTCCTAACCAATCTTCTATTCTTAACATATCTAAAGAAAGCTTTAGGATTCTCCTTAATCCTATCAGCTAAAGTCTTCTCGTGTCCTCTCTTAGCTCTCCTCAATTCACTCTTTAGCTCCCTCCTGGCGAATCTATAGCTATCCATTGCACTAACTGAGCCTTCAAGCCTCATCCTGACATAAGCCTCCTTTTTCCTTTTAACCAGCGAATCAACTTTTTTCGTACACCAAGGTTCCCTTACCCGACCATTTCCTCCTTGCCTGACAGGGACATACTTATCAATGACTCGCAGCAGCTGCTCCTTGAATAAGCTCCACATTCCAGATGTTCCCAGTCCCTGTAGTTTCCTAGTCCAATCTATGCACCCTAATTCTCTCCTGATGGCCTCATAATTACCCTTCCCCCATCTATAACTACTGCCCCCAGCTTCATGCCTATCCCTATCCATCACTAAGGTGAACGTAACCGAATTGTGGTCACTATCACCAAAATGTTCACCAACTTCCAAGCCTAACACCTTGTCTGGCTCATTGCCCAGCACCAAATCCAATGTAGCCTCACCTCTAGTTGGCCTATCTACATACTGAGTCAAAAAACCTTCCTGCACACTTTGTACAAAAACTGACCCCTCTAACGAGTTAGAGCTATAGCTATTCCAATCAATATTAGTAAAGTTAAAATCCCCCATAACAATTACCCTATTACTTTCACTCCTGACCAGAATTGACTTGGCAATCCTTTCCTCAACCTCTCTAGCACTTTTAGGAGGTCTATAAAAGACTCCCAACAGGGTGACCTCTCCTTTCCTGTTTCTAATCTCAGCTCAAAATCTCTCACTTTATCTATCCCACTGAATATATTCCCATTTATTGTGTATTCTCTGTAACGTTTAACCTCCCTAAATGCATTACCCACATTTCTATCTATGAAAATCCATCTGCCACTTTACCACTCACTTCACCAACCCCTCTATATTGTTTTAGAGATTATAGTTATCCTCTGTATTATCCACTAGCTGGCCAATCTTTGTATCATCTGCAAATTTCCCGATCATGCCCTCCATGTTCATGTCCAAATAACACAAACAGTGAAGGTCCCAACATCAAACCCTGAGGAACACCATTTGAAATAACTTTTCAGTTGCAACAGCAGCAGTTGACCATTCTCCTTTGATTCCTGTAACTAAGCCAACTTTTGATTTGGTTTGCCACATTACCTTATATACCATATGCTTTTACTTTTTTGACCAATCCACCGTGTGGGACCTTGTCAAACACATTGCTAAAATCCATGTACATAACATCCACTCACTATCTTTTATCAACCCTTCTTTTCACTTCCACGAAGAATTCAATCTAACTTATGAGCCAAGACCTTCCTTTAGCAAATCCATGCTGACCACTTAAGGCAAGTCCATGCCTATTTACATTGCAGTTAGTCCTATCTCACAGAATTTATTCTACTAATTTACGCACCACCGATGTAAGACTAACTGATGTACAATTGTTTGGCATTTCCTTCAATCTCTTTCTAAACAATATATTAACATCCCCACTCAGAGTCAGGTAACGTGCACAAGTACCTTCATATACTGACATTCCCATTTAGACCCAGGCAGAACAGCCATTCGCAGTAGAGAGTTTGCTGCAAACAGCTCTTTGAGGATAAAGTGGACAATGCTGCACTCATCAGATTATTATTCCACAATTGAGTTAGAGCAGACTATTCTTATTATCCCCAAGAAAGGACAACGTCTTCTGAATAGAGTAATAGAACAAAGTTTATTGAAAAGAAAATATCATTTGCATAAAGAGAATGGCACAATTTAATCAAAAGCAAACAGATTGAGAATGATAGACGTTATACATGAAAGGATGCAATAAATAGGAACAGTTGAACCAAACACTGTGTCTTCCTCACAAAATCTCCCGAAGGACTGCCTGCCATCAGTTTAAAGTTATATGGCTAACTAACTGGGATATTACATTAGGAAAATAGTCCCACAATATGAATCAGTGAGCTAGGAGACCTAATTAGTGTTAAATACTTATGGCAGATTTAGCCACTAAACATACCTTTTAATCTCATTCCTACGCTTAATGGTCTTTGTACTGAGGAAATGATTTCTGTGATTTTTACCACAGGTCATCAAATATCCCCTTAGCAGAAGATGGAAGGATTGTTAAAATAGCACTTTGGAGTCCATCCATTAAGCATTTGGACTTTACTGTGGGAAATCTGCAGGGGACACTGTAAGAAGCCAGTGGTAGGTTTCCATTCCAGCTTATTCATCCAGTACACTTTCCCTCTGTCAATTTTATATCTGACAAACCAGAATTTAATAAGGAAACATCAAAGATTGGATTATTGCCAGAGGCAAAGCTCTGTGGCTAAATTATTACAATGAATTCCTGATTTCATTTTCACCCCATAGGGAAGTATCTAAAACATCTTAAATACTTAAGGGAGAGAGGGGCTGAGAGTCATTGCTGGGATACTGCTGCATATATTGCTAAGAATTGATGGAACAATGGAAGATGTTAAAGGGTATGAGTACAAACCCATCCATTCTATAATATCCAAGATAAGAGCAGCAAATATGAAAGGGACAAATTAGCCTGAAAAAGAGGGAATGTAATTTGTGTGCTAGCTCTCTGCTTTGGTGCTTAGCATACTGGAGTAAAAGGCTGAAGGTCCAATCTATAAAAGAAAGATTAACTTGGATTTTATTGCAACTCATTACATTGTGCAAAAATATTCCAGCATGTTTCACATATGATAAATTCTCAAATTCACAAACAAAGAATGGAGTCAAAATCAGAAGGAGTCTGATCTCAGAAACAACTGATCATTGCTCTGAGCCTGTGTAAGGTAAAACACATTAAGGAAGTAATTAACAAAATACCCTGGTTGGTTTGTAATATGAAATATAAGAACATAAATAAAATCCCTGCATTTTACAATTTGAGCTTTGAAGATGAATAGTTGCTTTTAATGTAGATATTGGAGGCTGCTTACTATCTCTGTTTGTTCATGGATATGAATGGGTATGACATGCCTGGCTGGTCTGGAAGTAGAAAATATAGCAAACTGGAATCTCGCTGGAGGAACACTCATCAGATTTACAACCCTGCCTGATGGAGATACCCCAGATAATAGATCATCATGATAATTTCAAGCATCACTGGGCATGGATAACATCTCACAGCTCAATGTATTATGCTGGCTAAACTATTCAACTAGATCAATTAGCAAACTCCACACAAATAAATTGATTGATGAAAATTATGGAAATTTTAGAAAAGAATTAAGCAGCAGGTCACCAGGCTTGGTTTTCCCTTTTTACTTCTCTGGAGTAATACCTTTGAGGTAATAGACCCAAGATGTCACCGTTCCGTCTCCTGTTGACTGTGGACATGATATAACCAACTTGCCAGTGACAGGGTATTTGGGAATATTTGAAGTTCCCTCAAAGCTGACAACCACAGTATGGGTTTTCTTACCACGTAGTGTCTCAGATGACTTGCAGACAAACAATGGATTGTCTACTTGAAATGAGAAACCAGTTGGGTGTGAGAAGATATTCTTGAATGGAATGGAAGCGCTACCTCCAGCTCGAATTGTGAAGGGACCCTGAGGTTTGGCAGGCAAACACACTCCATAGAGAGGGATGGTGTAGTCCCCACCAACAGCTGAAGTGATGTTGAGAATTGCTCTGGACTCCCCCAGTTTTTGAGGTTCGTAGACAACATCGACTCCAACCTCCGAACCACCTGGTGAGGCTGGTGATGCTATGATGCTTTTGTCCACAAGGAATTCATTACTATCAACCTAAGGAAGAAACAGCTGAATCAGTTGTATGTACAGTAAGAAGTCTCACAACACCAGGTTAAAGTCCAATAGGTTAATTTGGTAGTACAAACCATTATCTTTCAGGGTGCTGCTCCTTCATCAGGTGAGTGGGAGTTCTGTATAACCTTGCACTAATATGTTAAATTTACATATGAGTCATAATCAATGAATTATTTAAACAAGTAATTCTTGCTCTGCAGAACATCAGCACACTGATGACCTTCTTATACAGTCTACATTTAGACCATCCCACACTGATGTGACGAAAAGATCTAATCATGAATAAAGATGCTTTGTGAATGGAAGTTTGGACATAACAAAAACAACACTAAAAAATTTGTATGAATCAACTTTGGACTGTGAGTCTCATTCAGGAAAGTTTACATTTCAGGGGGAATGTTCTTACGGATGTTAGGACAGAATAGAGGGAGTGGTGTTTTGCATGTAGACCAGATCGTTTTTTTCAAGAAGATGATGCAGAATAGGTGCAGATTTGGGTAGTTTTCCAATTCATTTCAAAATGGGCCAAATAAAAGTTCCTTTTTTAAGTTTTTTTTTAATTGGAATTTCTGATGTCAGGAACTTTGTCCATCAGATTGCTTATATATTTGCCAAGCTCACAATATATAAAGACAGAAACTCAATTTACAAAATAATGACATCCCTAGGTGGTCTGCAAGTGGGACATATAGCAAACTGGAATCTAGCTGGAGGAGCACACATCAGATTTACAACACGTGTTAGAGATGCCCCAAGTATTAGAATTGCCCAGGCTATCAACTTGATAATTTCAAGCATCGCTGGGCACAGAGGACATCTACAGCTCAATGTATTATGCTGGCTAAACTATTCAACTAGATCAATTAGCAAACTCCAGATTTATCAGTCAGCTTTCTGTCAGTTGTATATATCCAGGATATTGCGAGCTTGACAAATATATAAGCAATCTGATGGACAAAGTTCCTGACATCAGAAATTCCAATTAAAAAGAAACTTAAAAAAGGAACTTTTATTTGGCCCATTTTGAAATGGATTGGAAAACTACCCAAATCTGCACCTATTCTGCATCATCTTCTTGAAAAAAACGATCTGGTCTACATGCAAAACACCACTCCCTCTATTCTGTCCTAACATCCGTAAGAACATTCCCCCTGAAATGTAGACTTTTCTGAATGAGACTCACAGTCCAAAGTTGATTCATACAAATTTTTTAGTGTTGTTTTTGTTATGTCCAAACTTCCATTCACAAAGCACCTTTATTCATGATTAGATCTTTTCGTCACATCAGTGTGGGATGGTCTAAATGTAGACTGTATAAGAAGGTCATCAGTATGCTGATGTTCTGCAGAGCAAGAATTACTTGTTTAAGTAATTCATTAATTATGACTCATATGTAAATTTAACATATTAGTGCAAGGTTATATGGATTGGCCATGCTGAATTGTCCCTTAGTGTCCAAAGATGTGTAGGTTAGGTGGATTAGCCATGGAAAATTCACAGGATTATGGGGATAGGGTGGATGGGAGATGGTGAGCTTGGGCAAGATGAAGAGTTAGTGCAGACTTAATAGGCTGAATGGCCTTCTGCACTGTTGACATTAACCTCTCAACAAGGAGGTTGTATCCTTGTTCCACAGGACACTGAGGATGGGGTAGGACAAGTAGGAAACTGCAGGATGACAGGAAACAATGAGTGTGGGCAAGAGAGTGAAGTTTGGTAGGAAAGGAAAGAGAGGCAGATGAAGGAGCAGTAGAGTGAATGGACATGGAGTATAAGTATGGAATGGGGAAAGTGAGGATGGGAAGGTGAAAGTGAAGGTGAGTAGGAGAGTACTGGAATAATATGGGGGGTGGGGGGAGGTTTCACACAGAGAGCGGTGGGAATGTGGAATGAGCTGCCAGATGAAGTGGTAAATGCAGGCTCACTTTTAACATTTAAGAAAAACTTGGACAGGTATATGGATGAGACGGGTGTGGAGGGATATGGTCCAGGTGCAGGTCAGTGGTACTAAGCAGAAAAATGGTTCGGCACAGCCAAGAAGGGCCAAAAGATCTGTTTCTTTGCTGAAATGTTCTATGGTTCTATGGTTCAATGGATAGGAAAATGTGAGTGTTGACGGGAAGAGCAAGGCTCCACCCAGATGGAAATAAAGAGCTGTGCCAATAAGTACATGGCTGGAATCTAAAGAATTCATTTTCCAGATGTAAGGGTTCTGATTTGACTTGCTCGCTACTGGAGCTGGAGGAACTTGAAAAAGACCACACATCAGCCCACCAAGATTTCCCATCCTGAGCTTTGGTTAAATGAGGCTCAACCCTGGGATATGTACAAATTGCTCCTCATAACCTGCTGTGTCTGACTTCTTGTCTATTCATTCAAGAGATGTGGGTGTTTCTGGCTCTGCCAGAGTTTAGTTCTCAATCATAATTGCTCGAGAAGATAAAGATGAGTTGCCTTGCTGAACCATTGCAGTCTGTGTAGACTAGGACCACCCACAATGTTGTTAAGTATAGAGTTCCAGGATTACAATCCAGTGACAGTCAAAGACTCAGGATATTTTTCCAAGTCAGAATAGTGAGTGATTTGGAGGGGAACTTGGCCAGTGGTGTTCCCATGCATCTGCTGCCCTTACCTTTTTTGGTGGTAAAAGGTCATTAATGCATCTTGTAGATAGTACATACTCCTGCCATTGTAAGTCAGTGGTGGAGAGTGGGAATGTTTATGGATGGGGTGCCAATGGAGCAAGATGTTTTAACCTGGATGGTGCCAACTTCTTGAATGTTGTTGAAGCTGAATTCACCCATGCAAGTGAAGACTATGCCATTATGCTCCTGAATTTGTGCTTTGAAGATGGTGTACAGACTTTGGGACAAGAGCTAAGTTATTTGTCACAGCCTCTGGCTTCTCTTATACCCACAGTATTTGTATTGTTAGTGTGATTTAGTTCTTAGTCAATCGTAACCCCAGGATTGTGGAGTTTCAGTAATGATAATGCCGTGGAATGTCAATGAGTGATGGTTACATTCTCTCCTGTTGGAGATTGCCTGGCACTTGTGTGGAGCAGGACTGTGAATACGACGGCACGGTGGTACAGTGGTTCGCACTGGTGCCTCACAGCACCAGGGACGTAGGTTCAATTCTGGCTTCAGATCACTGTCTGTGTGGAACTTGCACATTTTTTCTATGTCTGCATGGGTTTCCTCTAAGTGCTTCAATTTCCTCCCACAGTCAAAAGATGTGCAAGTTAGATTGATTAGCCATACTAAATTGACCCTTGTATCAGGGAATTAGTAGTGAAAATATGTTGCGTTGCGAGAAAAGAACATAGAACATAGAAAATAGAACATTACAGCACAAACAGGCCCTTCGGCCCATTAGTTGTGCCGATCATATCAATACCTACCAGGCCATAGAACTATCTGTAACTCCCAATCCCATTAAATCCCATGTACTCATCCAGAAGTCTGCTAAAAGACCCCAGTGAGTTCGCCTCTACCACCACTGATGGTAGCCGATTGCATTCACTCACCACCCTCTGAGTGAAAAACTTATCCCCAACATCTCCTCTGTATTTACTCCCCCAGCATCTTAAACCTGTATCGTCTCGTAGCGACCATTTCAGTCCTGGGAAATAGCCTTTATGAATCCACCCTATCTATTCCTCTCAACATCTTATAAACCTCTATCAGGTTGCCTCTCAACCTTCGTCTCTCCAGGGAGAAGAGACCTAGCTCCCTCAACCTTCCCATTGGCATGCCTTCCAATCCAGGCAACATCCTCGTAAATCTCATCTGCACCCTCTCAATAGCTTCTACATCCTTCCTATAGTGAGGCGACCAGAATTGCACACAGTACTCCAAGTGGGATTTGACAAGGGTCTTATAAAGTTGCAGCATTACCTCCCGACTCCTAAACTCAATCCCTTGATTAATGAAGGACAGTACATCATACGCCTTCTTAACCACATCCTCCACCTGCGAGGCCAATTTAAGAGTCCTGTGGACCCGGACCCCAAGATCCTTCTGCTCCTCAATATTGCTAAGACTTCTACCCTTGATATTATACTCCTTCATCCCTTTGGTCCTGCCAAAATGGACTACCACACATTTATCAGCGTTGAAGTCCACCTGCCACTTCTTGGATCCTATCTATGTCTTGCTGCAACTTCTGACATCCCTCCAGACTATCCACATCACCACCAACCTTCGTATCATTGATGAACTTACTAACCCATCCCTCCACTTCCTCAGCCAGGTCATTTATGAAAATGACAAACAGCAAGGGTCCTCGAACAGATCCCTGGGACACTCCACTGGTCACTGACCTCCATGCAGAAAAAGACCCATCCATAACCACTACATGAGATTGTGGTCAGTGCAGAGTCGATTGGTGGCATTTGATTCTGCACTGTAGAGATTCTATGAATAAGAGATATAAGTCTCTGGCTGATAAATGTAGCAAAATCACAGGATATTCTATAAATATATCAATAGGAAGAAGATAATTATGGAAAGAGTAGGACCTATTATGGAACAAGGGGTAATTTATGTGTGGAGCCAGATAGTAGCGATAGAAAGTTGAACAAAACATTTACGTCTATCTTCAACTAAGGGAATGAGGTTGAAGGAATGGAACTCAGGGAGAGGGTTCTATGAGGTTCTTGAGCAAATTGACATAGGGAATGACAAAGGATTGGAGGTGTGGACTTAAAAATTAACAAATCTCCACATAAATTTTGTCCCAGGCTACTGTGAGAAGCAAGGGAGGAGATGCAGAGCTCTGACCCAAATTTTTAATTCCTTTCTGGCCACATAAGAGGTGCTGGAGCACTGGAGAACAGCTAACATGGTTCCACTATTTAAGGAGGGATGTAGGGCTTAACCAGACAACTATATATTAGTATCACATCAATGGTAGGGAAACTATTGGAAAAAAATCTGAACGAGAGAATCTATCTCCACTTAAAGAGGTTGATCAAGAGTAGGCAGCATGATTCTATGAGAACGAATCATATTGAACAAATTTGATTGAATCTTCTTAAGTATATAGATGACAGTAGTGCAATTGACGTAGTTTATACAGATTCCAGCAAAGCCTTTGACAAGATCCTAAATGGGAAACTAATAAATAAGGCAAATGCACATGGGATATAAGATAATTTGATAAAGAGAATTTGTGACTTCTAAGGGGCATCTTGACAAATCCATGAATAGAATGAGAAAAGTGGATATGGTCCCTGAAAGGGTAGGGGGTTTTAGTTCAGTTGGGCAGCATGGTAGGTGCAGGCTTGAAGGGCTGAAGGCCTGCTCCTGTGCTGAAATTTTCTTTGCTCTTTGAATTCAAAATTTGGCTCACTTGTAGGAGACAGAGGGTTATGACAGCAGAATACTGGAAGTACCACAAAGGTCTGAGCTGGGTCCTCTACTATTCATCAATTATATAAATGGCATAAATGACTATATGGGGGGGGGTAAGATTAGTAAGTTTGCGGATAACACAAAGATTGGCTGGGTGGTTAACAGTGAGATTGAGTGGCTTAGGCTATAGGAAGATATACTTGGAATGGTCAAATGGGTAGATAAGTGGCAGATGAAACTTAATCCTGAAAAGTGTGAGGTGATACACTTTGGAAGGAATAATTTTGCAAGGAAGTTCTGAGGAACAATGGGACCTTGGTGTATTTCTCTGTAGGCACAATGGCATATTAGTGGGGTGGTGAATGGCATTTAGACATTTGCCTTTATCAATTGAGGCATAGATTACAACAGCAAGGAGATCAAGTTAGAGTGTATACAATTTTGGTGAGGCCATAGCTGGAGTACAGTATGTAGTTCTGCTCACCACATTATATATAGAAAGGATGTGATTGCACTGGAGACTGTGTGCAGAAGTAATTCACTAGGGGGTTTCCTAGGGTGGAACAATCAAGTAATGAAGAGAAGTTGAATAGGCTTGGGTTGTTTTCATTGTAAGAAGTCTCATGATACCAGATTAAAGTCCAACATATTATTTGGTAGTAAATGCCACTAGCTTTAGGGATTTGTCAGGTTTTCATTGGAGCAGAGATTGAGGGGTGACCCGATCAAGGTATACAAGATTATGAAGAGCATGAACAGGATAGATAAGGAAGAGGTGTTCCCCTTAGTTGAAAGGTCAGTCATGATTGGGCACAAGTTCAAGGTGGGGAGCAAGATGTTTAGGGGGATGTGAGGAACATATGGTGATGGTCTGGATTGCACTGTCTGGGAAGGTGGTAGAGGCAGGCTGTCTCATATTACCTTTATAAAGTACCTGGATGAGCACTTAACATATAATAGTTTCCTCCCACAGTCCAAAGATGTGTGGGATAAGTGAATTGGTCATGCTTAATTGTTCCTTAATATCAGGGGCTTAGCAGGTAAATATGTGGGGTTATGGGTATATGGCGTGGGTGGGATTGTTGTCGGTGCAGGCTTGATGAGTTGAATGGCCTCTTTCTACACTGTAGGGATTCTTCGATAACTCTCAAAGCCATGGGCCACATGCTGGTAAATGGGATTAGATAGGTTAAGTGCTTTCGCTGTGTCTGTGCAGAGTCAATGGGCTGAAGGGCCTCTTCTGCACTGTGTGATTCTGTGACTCTAGTGTGATTGGAGTAGCAAACACAATGAAAGTAATTCTTGGTACGTTGGGGCTGTTGAGAAGATAGAATATTTATCAAAACTGTTATTAGATAATATAAGGAAAATTAGTGATAAAATTTCTCTTCAACCTTGGAACCTAATGTGATTAAAACAATGCATTCACATGGACCCTGTTGCCATTTCAGAATGGCCTCATTTGCTTTATAGCCAAACAGTTTTTGAAGTTATAAAATGGGAATTAGTCAGTTTAGTTGAGAATTCTGATTAATTCTAAATACCCAACATGAGGACAATTAGCAACTAATGTTTTAATATATGGTTTGAGAATAATACAAAATATTTAGGTAATATATTAATAATGTCTCTAAGCAATGAATTTATAACATCTCAGTAAAATGAAACATGTTTTATTTGTTGAATGTGAATTAATGTAATTAATGTTGGTTAGTTGAATCTATGTAATTAATGATAAGAGAAAGCTTATGCAAGCTTTTTGAGTTGAAAAATGTATCATTTTAATTCAAATGTTACAGAACATAGACCATTACAGCACAGTACATGCCCTTCAGCCCTCAATGTTGTGCCAAGCTATGTCCAATCCCAAGATCAAACTATCCCCTCCCTATAATTCTGGTGTGCTCCATGTGCTTATCTAATAACCATTTGAAAGTTCCTAAAGTGTCTGACTCCACTATCACAGCAGGCTGTCTATTCCACATCCCAACCACTATCTGAGTGAAGAATCTACCTCGGACATCCCTCCTATATCTCCCACCATGAACCTTATAGTTATGCCCCCTAGTAACAGATACATCCACCTGAGGAAATAGTCTCTGCATGTCCACTCTATCAATCCCTCTCATCATCTTGTAAACCCATATTAAGTCGCCTCTCATTCTCCTCCGCTCCAAAGAGAAAAGCGCCAGCTTCCTCAACCTTTCCACATAAGACTTACTCCCTAAACCAGGCAGCATCCTGGTAAATCTCCTCTGCACTCTCTCCAATTCTTCCACATCCTTCTTATAAGGAGGTGATCTGAACTCAATACAATGTTCCAAATGTGGTCTCACCAAAGTCTGGTATAGTTGCAGCATCTTTACCCAGAGGGTGGTAAGGGTATGGAATGCCCTGCCTGCATCAGTTGTAGATGCGCCAAGTTTGGTGGCGTTTAAGAGGTTAGTAGATAAGTTTATGGACGAAAAGGGAATGGTTTAGTTTGGAGGGTCATTGCTTTTTCCTAATTGGTCGGCGCAACATCGAAGGCCAAAGGGCCTATTCTGCGCTGTAATGTTCTATGTTCTATGTTCTATAACTCCACGGCTCTTAAACTCAAACCCCCTATTAATAAACGCTAACGTACTATAAGCCTTCTTCACGGCTCTATCCACTTGGGTGGCAATCTTCAGAGATCTGTGGATATGAACCCCAAGATCTCTCTGTTTTTCCACATTCCTTAGAACCCTGCTGATGACCCTGTAATCTGCATTCAAGTTTGTCCTACCAAAATTAATCACCTCACACTTATCAGGGTTAAACTCCATCTGCCACTTTTTGGCCCAGCTTTGCATCCCTATCAATGTCTCTTTGCAGCCTGCAAGAGCTCTCCACCTTATCCACTACTCCACCAATCTTGGTGTCATCAGCAAATTTACCAACCCACCTTCTAAGTCATTGATAAAAGTCACAAAAAGCAGGGGACCCAGCACTGACCCCTGTGGTACACCGCTGGTAACTGGCCTCCAGTCTGAAAAATTTCCTTCCACCACCACCCTCTGTCTTCTATGAGACAGCCAGTTACTTATCCAATCAGGCAAATTTCCTTCTATCCCACACATCTTTATCTTCTTCATGAACGTACCATGGGGAACCTTATCAAACGCCTTACTAAAATCTATGTATACTACATCAACTGCTCTATCTTTGTCCACATACTTGGTTCCTCCTCAAAGGATTCAATCAAATTTGTAAGGCAGGACTTACCCCTCACGAAACTGTGCTGGCTATCCCAGATTAAACTGAATCTTTCCAAATGGTCATAAATCCTATCTCTCAGGACCCTTTCCATTAACTTACCAACCACCGAAGTAAGACTAATTGTCCTATAATTACCAGACTAACTGGCCTATAATTACCTGGCCTGTGTTACCACTAAAAACCAAATAAAATTCAATATTGTATTCATAAAGATATCAGCACAGGTCAGGCACAAATTATGCAACAAAGTAAATTGTACCCAAGTATATCCAGACCAGGGTACATTGCCAAAAGATAAGGTGCCTTTATTTGGTATTAGAGCCGGTTTGAATCCTAAGAGGCTATTTTTGGGAGGGAGCTTCTATAAAATGGAAAGAAGAATGACAGATGAATATTTGAAGATGTCAAACTATAATTGATTGAAGGACATGCCAATGTTAGTTTGACAGAACAGTGTATGAATGAAATAGATTTTAATTAAATGCTTGGCTGTATAATCTGATAACAAAAAGTGTAATCATTCTGCTTTTTGGCATGAAATTGGAGTTCTTTTGAGAATGCCTTATAGCTTATTTGCTGTATAGATGAAATCAGAGATCTTTTTAGCCGAAAGAAATTTGTCTTGTCTTAATCTTAAATTTGTCTGAATATTTTTAATTTGTAATGTTTTTGACTCTAACATTTCAATGGTTTAATAAAAACTAATTTGATTGAAGAATTTCATTGAACTGAATAAATTTTTATTTGCCTTTGTGAAATTAAATGTTTAATGAAAAGATTTAGTCTTTAAATTAATCAGGCCACTTGGAAGAATTTTCCACAACAGTCAGTTATGCATAGCAATATCCACAAACAACAATGTGATGAATGACCAGATGATGTGGGGCTGGAATTCACCAACCTCACCTCCAACTGGGATTTCCCAGTCCTGCTGCAGTGAATGAAGATTTAGTCGAATATCAAATTGCCCATTCTCATTGGCAGTGGCAGTGGGGTTTGAATGGACAGAGAATTGTGGGGATAGATAGAGTGGATGTTCAGAGACTATTTCCTTGGATGGATGTAGCTGTTACTAGGGGGCATAATTATAAGGTTCGTGGTGGGAGATGCAGGAGGAATATCCAAGGTAGATTCTTCACTCAGAGAGGTGTTGGGGTGTGGAATGGACGGCCTGTATGATAGTGGAGTCGGACATTTTAGGAACTTTCAAGCAGTTATTGGATAGGCAGATTCAGCACACCAGAATAATAGGGAGTGGGATAGCTTGATCTTGATTTTGGACAAAGCTCGGCACAACATTGAGGGCCGAAGGACCTGTACTGTGCTGTACTGTGCTAAGTGTATGTCTAGAATTCCATCCTGGATTTAACAATGTTGATTCTTTGATAAATATTTGGGAGAACTCTCCTACCTCTGAACAGAGGGATCTCGGTGTATATGTTAATAGATCCCTGAAAGTTGGCAATCAAGTTGATAAGGTTGTTAAGAAGGCATATGGAGTCTTAGCTTTTATTGGTAGGGGGATTGAATTTCGGAGCCGCAACGTCATGTTGCAACTGTACAAAACTCTAGTGCGGCCGCACTTGGAGTATTGTGTGCGTTCTGGTCCCCACATTATAAGAAAGATGTGGAGGCATTGGAGAGGGTACAGAGGAGGTTTACCAGGATGTTGCCTGGTATGGAGGGCATGTCTTATGAGGAGAGGCTGAGGGATTTGAGGTTTTTTCGTTAGAAAGGAGGTGGCTAAGAGGAGACCTTATCGAAACATATAAGATGATTAGAGGTTTAGATAGGGTGGACAGTGATAGCCTTTTTCCTAGGATGGAGAAAGCTAGCACGAGGGGACACAGCTTTTAATTAAGGGGTGATAGTTATAGGACGGATATCAGAGGTAGGTTCTTTACCCAAAGGGTGGTTCGGGAGTGGAATGCCCTGCCTGCAGCAGTTGTAGATGCGCCAAGTTTGGTGGCGTTTAAGAGGTTAGTTGCTAAGTATATGGAAGAGAAGGGAATGGTTTAGTTTGGAGGGGCATTGCTTTTTATTTTGGTCGGCACAACATCGAAGGCCGAAGGGCCTGTTCTGTGCTGTAATGTTCTATGTTCTATGTTCTATGTTTTATGATTAGAGGTTTAGATAGGGTGGACAGTGATAGCCTTTTTCCTAGGATGGAGAAAGCTAGCACGAGGGGACATAGCTTTAAATTAAGGGATGGTGGTTGTAGGACGGATGTCAGAGGTAGGTTCTTTACCCAGAGGGTGGTAAGGGTATGGAATGCCCTGCCTGTGGCAGTTGTAGATGCGCCAAGTTTGGTGGCGTTTAAGAGGTTAGTAGATACGTTTATGGATGAAAAGGGAATGGTTTAAGTTAGAGGGTCTTTGCTTTTTCCTAATTAGTCAGCGCAGCATCGAAGGCCGAAGGGCCTGTTCTGCGCTGTAATGTTCTATGTTCTACTTTTCTTTGAATTGGTGGCTATGGGACCTTTTACATTCAATGAGTAGGTAGACAGGACTCATCTGAAGGATAACATGTCTAGCAGTACAGCACTCACTCAAGCTGCACTGGATTGTCAGCATGGATTATAAACTCAAATCACTGGAGTGAATCTTGAACCCATGGCCTTCTATCTCTCAGCTACTGCTGAAATTATACGACAGCTACTGGCACAGATCAACATTTCTAATGTTTCAGTAGACAGCTTGCCTCAGCTGGAACCTACCTTGCACAAGAATTCAATTTTCTGGCGAGAGTGATTCATGAACTTGGCACTGAGAGTCTGACTTGTACCAAAGGTGGTCCGGAAGTGGAGGGGTTTCTCTGGGCCTGCTACTTTGCCTTTTAGGATCAGGTCATAATGGTAGACCCCTAACTCATTGCTGTTCAACGTGAGGCGTCCAGTGGTTTCACCCACTTTCAGAGGTTGATATTCAAAATTCAGTATACCCTACAGAGGGAAAGCAGTAAAATGAGATTTTACAAAACCCAACAGGAAATCCTACCTTGATCTGTTTGAAAAGTTGCATCAGGTTCAGAATTAATGAAAATCTTTGTACAGTCTCTCCCTGACCACCACCCCCATCCCCCCTCCCCCTGCCACACCATGTCCCAAGCACGCAACTCTGCTCCATATCAGCACCAATCCCCAGCCACTATGTCTGGGTGGTTGGAACCAGTCTCTTGCAAGATTCTCATGTAAATTAGATTGATGACAGTGAAAACAATATCTGTCATAGTTCTTTCTGTTTTCCATCTCCCTATTTGGATTTGAATGCAGAAGCCATCTCCGAGGCCCCAGCTTCCTGTGTTCAAAGATAATCACAGGGACACAGTAATAACACTGGCACACAGGCTATTGCTAGTGCTATGTGTGTGTGGAACAAAGCCTCTATTGGCACAAAGTGATATTTCTTTTCAGGCAGTGACAACTGCTTTCTTTCTCCACTCATAGGAGCTCTGTAATATTCTGCTTAGCAGTGCTTCTCCAGTTTGACACCACATGGCAATGGCTGAAGGAATCCACTTCCTCCAGTCCGAATGCCAGAGGGCTTAAACAGTGGATAGGGAGAAGGAGACATCTCTAGGTAGATGGCAGTCTTGCAAGGCATGATCGCATCCACGCTGGAAGATGCAGGCCCTGATTGTTAAGGTCTGCTGTCCTGTTAAGTATATTTTTCTTGCAAAATATTTTCTTAAGGTTGCCCTATTTCACTATGGCTGTTTTCTCAAAATATGTTGGAAATGTTTACCATGGTTTCATTTTTGGTAACCAGACTGTCAGATGTGACAAAAATGTCCATGAAGAAATGACCATGCCTATAGCCAAAATGTTCATCTCCACCTTTTAACTTGATGACAACTTAACTTACTCACTCATAAAATGGATTCACTCAAACACTAAGATGGATTTGCTCACTCACTAAGTTAATTGCAGGTCAGTTGGCTAGGGCTTACAATGTTCCTGCAATGAGAGTCAGGTGTTTTGTGACTGAAATATTTTCTGACTGTTGCTCCTCTGTTTTTAACTACCATGTTACTGAGGCAAGTGAAAAAATATGATGTAACAATGAAAACGTTGTGCTTGTTTTTAGATTGCTCATCATTTTAGCTAGTTTCTTTGTTACTGTTTTCTACATAATCTATACTAGCTGAATAGTTGATGAATTAGATACTCTAAATGGTGAGAGGCAACCACACATAGTTTAAACTGCTTTGCACAGGCAATACTTGCAGTGTAAATGCTCTATAATATACAAGAACATAAGAAATGGGAACAGGAGTTGACCATTTGCTCCACAAGTCTGCTACATCATGCAATAAGATGGCTGATCCGATAGTGACCTTAACTTCACTTTCCTACTTTCCTCCCCCCATAACCCTTGACATTCTTGTCAATCTGCCTATCACAGCCTTGAACATATTCAGTGATCCAACCTCCACTGTTCATTGGCCTTCACTGTTCACTGAGAGAAAGAAATCCAAAGATTAAAAACCCTCTGAGAGTTAGGAAATTCCTCCATCTTAAAAAGGAGACCCCTTATTTTTAAATGTCCCCTGACTTCTTACCAGGGGAAGCATCCTCTCAGCACCTACTCTGTACCAATGCACATAGATCCATCCTTGAGCACAGTGATTGGTCACCTTACTTAAGGAATAACATGATTATATTGGTGACAGTTGTGAGATGGTTCACTTGGCTGATTCTTAACATGGAGGGATTTCTAATGAGGAAAGGATAAATAGGCCTATACTCATTACATTGCTTTAGGATAAAATATAGAGAAGTTTGAAATGGAAAATGGTCTGAGGTTGGCTCCCCTGTGTGCGAATCCCTCCAAAGATTGTTAATCTTTGCAATTCTTTCTCTCAGTGAACAATGGAGGCTGGGTCATACATTCAAGGCTGATTTAGACAGATTTTTCATCACCAAGGAGTCAAGGAGTTTGGAGAACAAGCAGAAAAGTGGACTCAATGTGACAATCAGATCAGCCTTAATCTTACTGAATGGCAGAGCAAGCTCAAGGGGTTAAATGGCTTTTATTTTTGGGCTCGCTGCCTCAACCTCCCAACGCCTTGACTCCCTACCTGATCTCCCAGCTCCCTGTCCAATAGCTTGGCTCCCTACCCAGACCTTCTGGTTCTTACCTTAGCCTGTGGTGGGACAATGAGTTGTGCTGGGAGAGAGAGGTCTGAGAGTTTACAATCAGTGATGAATACTGTGGGGATGGTCAATGGGTTCTCGACTACCACAGTCCCAGTAGTGCTCTGGCGGACTGGTGCCACCAACTCAATGGTGCCATGTAGGCTAGGAGATGTAGATTTAATGTTTACGATGTAGTACAGGTATTCCTGAGTAACTTCATTACGGAAGGTGACCTGTGGTGGCAAAATGTTAGAAGATTTTAATGGTTCAACTCAATAACATGTGGACATACTTATCAGATACAACTTGTAGACATTCAGTAACATTGATCCAATCCGATTTGCTTCCTTTAAGAAATTATAGTTCAGTGAATTCTGGAGAATATAAATTACATACATTTCTCATTTTCTGAATCCAATTTATAAATATAAACTAAAAACAAGTTTTGAAGCCACATTTTCCGTGAACTCCCCACATTCTTTCCAGTGTCAGCTTGAACCTATTATTTTCTCACCATCACCTGTGGAGAATGCCCTTAATTCTACATACTGCTTTCCACAGAAGAATTGCTAAGAATAAAAAGTTAATCAGGCAGACAGTCATGGGTGGAACAACTGCAGAGAAACTTTGAGGTTAAGAATGCTAAAAACATCACTGGGATGATGAGTGTGTGAGTTATCTTGAAATGTGAAATTTACACAAGTCACCCACTCTAAATATGGCAGGGGTTGAGTACAGACTCAAAGGAAATGATGTGAATTGAACTTGTTAGTTCTTTGCACTATTGCCCTGTGGATCTCTTTACTTTCTCAATGATTTAACGTTAGGAGACTGACGGTTATCCACTGTACCTCAAGCCTGTGTGTTCATCTTGCCACATGACTTTGGGGTGTCACCACAGAGCAAATTCCATGCAGATCTGAATTTGTTTCAATTTTTGGATAGCAAAGTCCAAGGCTTCCTGTGGGTAGGATTTCCTGTTTATTGTAACATTGTAAGTACTGCTGCAGAACTAGGGCCCAGTGAACTCCAACGTGTTGAATCTAGGGCAAGTTTGATGCAGTTCCTTTAATGTCACCAGTTTTCACTTTCTCTTTTACCAATGTGAGTGAAAAAACATAAGAGAGCAGGATGTATCGGGCATGGCTCTGGCTGCTAAACTCATCCTATTTTCCAAGCTACAATTCGGCTAATTACAGCTGTCAGATGCCTTACTTTATGGCCAGTTCTTTTTGCAGCTTGTCCCCAGCACTGTCAACCTGCAAGTTAGATTTGGTTTCATATAGTCATAGAGTCATAGAGTCATAAAAGTTTACAGCATGGAATCAGGCCCTTCAACCCAACTTGTTCATGCTGTCTTTTTTTTTAAACTCCTAAGCTAATTCCAATTGCACTGGCCCATATCCCTCTATACCCAACACACCAATGTAACTAAATGTTTTTTAAAAGACAAAAATTGTACCCACCTCTACTACTACCTCTGGAAGCTTGTTCCAGACATTCACCACCTTCTGTGTAAAAAATTGACTTTTGTATCTCTCCCCTCTCACTTTAAATCAATGCCCTCTAGTTTTAGATTCCCCTATCTTTGGGAAAAGATATTGACTATCTGGCTGATCCATGCCCCTTATTATTTTATAGACCTTTATAAGATCACCGCTCAGCTCCTACGCTGCAGAGAAAGAAGTCCCAGTCGGTCCAGCCTCTCCTTATAACTCAATCCATCAAGTCTGATAGCATCCTAGTGAATCTTTTCTGCACACTTTCCAGTTTAATAATACCATTTCTATAATAGAGTGGCCAGAATTGCACACGGTATTCCAAGTGCGGCCTTACCAATGTCCTGTATAACTTCAACAAGACATCTCAACTCCTGTGCTCAATGTTCTGACTGATGAAACCAAGCACGCTGAATGCCATCTTTACCACTTTGTCCATGTGACTCCACTTTCAAGGAGCTATGAACATGTACCCCTCAATCTCTTTGTTCTGTAACTATCCCCAGTGCCTTACCATTAACTGAGTAAATCCTGCCCTAGTTCAATCTACCAAAATGCATTACTTCGCATTTGTCTAAATTAAATTCCATCTGCCATTCGTCAGCCCACTGGCCCAATTGATCAAGATCTCATTGCAATTGGAGATAACTTTCTTCACTGTCCACTATGCCACCAATCTTAGTGTCATCTGCAAATGTACTAACTATGCCTCCCATATTCTCATCCAAATCATTGTGTGCTGGAAAAGAACTGTGGAGAAATGAAGTGAGCAGCTTTCAACCCAGAAAAGTGTCTGGATGTTCCAAAGTCTGGAAATTCTACTGCCAAGTGGGAGATATAGAGAAAAGCCCTGGGATATCCCCTCCCTAGAGCAACAATGCATTCAGCCTTATGATAATATTATTAGAATTTTATAGATTAAACTTACTTAAAGGACTGTCGCCCAAAAGTATTTGTGAGTCCAACTGAATAAGAATCTTTTGGGGAAATATTTTGAGGGACTAATTTTAATTGTGAAAATATAATCTTGCATGTTTTCTTTTATTTTGTCAATAAATGTTTTACTTTAATATTTATAATCCAGAAAATGTTACTGGAATTTATGGCTCTTAATTCAGTACACATGTTTTCTTGTGGTTAAAATACAAAAAGAAAAGAGTTGTGATTACTTGTCAAATGTCCCTTTTTAGTATTTAGTTTACATACCCATCAGCTGCCATATCAGGACAACTGGGGAAAGTCCATTCTGAATATTCCATCAGATGTGGAGATGCTAGCGTTGGACTGGGGTAAGTACAGGAAGAAATCTCACAACATCAGATTAAAGTGCAACAACTTATTTGGCAGCACAAGCCACAAGCTTTCACAGTCTCACTCCTTCTTCAGGTGAGTGAGGAGTTGTGTTCACAAACAGGGCAGATACAGACACAAACCCAATTTACAAAATAAAGGTTGGAATGTGAGTCTTTACAGGTAATCAAGTCTAAAAGGATGTGAGTGGAGAGAAGGTTAAGCATAGGTGTGTGTTGTCTCCAGCCAGGATAGTTAGTGAGATTTTGCAAGCCCAGGAAAGTTGTGGGGGTTACAGCTAGTGTGACATGAGCCCAAGATCCTGATTGAGGCCGTCCTCATGTGTATGGAACTTAGCTATCAGTTCACCTCCACATCATGGCATTCAGGAAGGATAGAAAGCTGGGAAAGTTGATGGAGGAGCTCTGGTTATTAAAGGGGGCATTGACACTGTACTGAGACTTGATCTTAGGCCTGATCCAAGATGGAGAATCAGTTGTTGGAACTAAGACACAAGAAGGAGCATTGGTGGGAGTTGTTTATCAGCCACCAAAACAGTGGTAATTTAAATCACAGTATAAATCAGGAATTTAGAGAGGTACATAGCAAAGACCATGGAGGATTTCAATCTATTATATGGAGATGACAGCGTTGGACTGGGATAAGCACAGTAAGAAGTCTCACAACACCAGTCAAAAGAACAAGGTTTATTTGGCTGCATAAACCACAAGCGTTTGGAGCACTTGGCCCTTCATCAAGTCAGTGGGAGTTGTGTTTCCAAACAGGGCATATATAGATACAAACTCAGTTTATAAGATAATGGATGGAGTGTGAGTCTTCACAAGTAATCAAATCTTAAAGGTACAGTCAATGCGAGCGGAGAGAGGGTTAAGCACAGGTTAAAGTATCATAGAGTCATAGAGGTTTACTGCATGGAAACAGGCTCTTCGGTCCAACTTGTCCATACCACCCTTTTTTCTTAAAACCCCTAGCTAATACCAATTGTCCGCATTTGGCCCATATCCCTCTATACAATTATACCCATGTAACTGTCTATGTGCTTTTTAAAAAATAAAATTGTACCCACTTCTACTACTACCTCTGGCAGTTTGTTTCAGACACCACTCTCTGTGTGAAAAAATTGCCCTTCTGGACACTTTTTTATCTCTCCCTCTCACGTTAAACCCATGCCTTCTAGTTTTAGACTCCTCTACTTTAGGGAAAAGATAATGACTATTATCTGATCTGTGCCCTTCATTATTTTATAGACCTCTAAAAGATCACCTCTCAGCCTCCTATGCTCCAGAGAAAAAAGTCCCAGTCTATCCAACCTCTCTTTATAACTCAATCCATCAAATCCTGGTAACATTGTACTAATTCTTTTCTGCAGTTTTTCTCATTTCCTAATATCCTTTCTATAATAGGATTGCACAATGACCAGAACTGCTCACAGTATTCCAAGTGTGGCCTTACCAATGTCTTGTATAGCTTCAACAAGACATTCCAACTCCTGTATTCAATGTTCTGACCAATGAAACCAAGCATGCCGAATGCCTTTTTCCCCACTTTGTCCACAAGTGACTCCATTTTCAAGGACCTATGAACATTACCCCTCAATCTTTTTGTTCTGTAACTCTCCATAATGCCCAAACATTAACTGAGTAGGTCCTGCCCTAGTTCAATCTACCAAAATGCACCACCTCACATTTGTCTACATTAAACTCCATCTGCCATTCATCAGCCCAATTGATCAAGATCCTGTTGTAATTGAAGATAACTTTCTTCACTGTCCACTGTGCTACCAATCTTGGTGTCATTTGCAAACTTACTAATCATGCCTCCTATATTCTCATCCAAATCATTAATATAAATGACAAATAACAGTGGACCTACACTGATCCTGAGGCACACCATTGATCATAGGACTCCAGTTTGAAAAACAATTCTCTACAACCACCCTCTGGTTTCTGCGAAGAAGCCAATTTTATATTCATTTAGATACCTCACCCTGGATCCTGTGAGATTTAACATTATGCAACAACCTACCTTGCGGCCCTTGTCAAAGGCCTTGCTAAAATCTATGTAGACAACATCAACTACAGTGCCTTCATCTACTTTTTTAATTACCCCTTCAAAAAACTCAATCAAATTTATGAGACATGATTTTTCACTCACAAAGCCATGCTGCTTGTCTCTAAATGCCTGTAGATCCTCAAAATACCTTCCAACAATTTACCCATCACAGATGTGAGGCTTACTGGCCTATCGTTCCTAGGCTTTTCCTCTGCAGCTCTTTTTAAACAAAGGCACAACATTTACCACTCTCCAACCTTTAGGCACCTCACCTGTGGCTATTGATGATTCAAATATCTTGGCTAGGGGACCTACAATTTCCTCCCTAGGCTCCCACAATGTCCTGGGATACACCATCAGGTCCTGGGGATTTATCTATCTTGATGTGCTTTAAGACTTCTAGCACCTCCTCCTCTGTAAGATGTACACTCCTCAAGACATCATTATTTATTTCCCCAAGTTCCTAACATCCATGCTTTGCTCAACAGGAAATATTGATGAGAAATACTCATTTAGGATCTCACCCATCTCTTGTCAATCTGTACAAAGGTGACCTTTTTGATTCTCAAGTGGCCCTACTCTTTCTCCAGTTATTCTTTTATGTATTTGTAGAAGCTCTTTGGATTCTCCTTTGTCTTATCTGCCAAAACAATCTTGTGTCCCCTTTTTGCCCTCCTGACTTCTCTCTTAACTCTACTTCTATACCCCATATACCTTTCAAGGGATTCATTTGATCCTATGTATGTCATGTGCCTCTTTCGTCTTCTTGACCAGGACCTGTATATCCCGAGTCATCCAGGATTCCCTACTTCTGCCAGCCTTGCTCTTTACTCTAAGGGGCATCTTTTTATTCTGAGCCTTGACTAACACACTTTTGAAAGTGTGCCACTTACCAGAAGTCCCTTTGCCTTCCCACGGGCTCCCCTGATTAACTTTTTAAAGTTCTTACCTGATACCATCAAAATTGGCCTTGCCCCAATTTAGAATATTATCTTTTGGCCCAGACCTATCATTCTCCATAGCTATCTTAAAACCAATAGAACTATGGTCACTGATCCCAAAGTGATCCCCCATTAACACTGCTGTCACCTGCCCTTCCTTATTTCCGAAGAAGTGGTCAAGTTTTGCCTCCTCTCTGGTTGGGTCATCCACATACTGAATGAGAAATTCCTCCTGAATGCACTCAACAAATTTCTCTCTATCCAACCATATGATAATATGGCTGTCCCAGTCAATGTTAGGAACGTTACAATCACTGACTATTACCACTCTATTTTTCTTGATGCTATCTGTAATCTCCTTACACATTTGCTCCTCAATTTCCCGCTGACTATTTGTCCTATCAAAGTGATTTCCTCCTTCTTATTTCTCAGTTCTACCCATATAGACACAGTGGCCGAACCCTCAGATATATTCCACTCAGTACGGCCATGATACTTCCCCTGATCAAAAGTGCAATTCCCTCTCCTCTCTTACCTCCTATTCTATTTTTTCTATAGCATCTGCACTCCGGAACATTGAGCTGCCAGTCCTGTCCCTTCCTTAGCCATGGCTTAGCAATTGCTATAATATCCCAGTCCCATGTACCCATTCATGTCCTGAGTTCATCTGTCTTGCCCACCAGGCCTCTTGTGTTGAAATAAATGCAGTTTAATCTGGACTTCCCTTGTTCTCTGTCCTGCTTTTGCCTGATTTGTCTGGTACTAGGATTACTGACACTGCCTTTACTACTTAATGTGCTCTCATCAACTTCTGTGCTGTCCTCAAAATTCTCTTCTGTCTCCGTACTGCTTTAGATCCACCCCCCTGCCAAGCTAGTTTAAGTGAGGCAATCTCGCCAAAGGCTTTCAATGGAGCGCTTCAACTAATCCTATCACCCCTGCATTATATAGGGGAAATCAACTCAGATTCTTCCTAGCCCGAAATGCATATATGTAGGGAATGGTTGAGACCTGTGACTCCTTCTGTGACTGATACCGTGACAGCACTCGCTGTGAAGACACACAAAGAGCTGAATTTAAACAGTGACTTTTGCACAGGGGTCATGGGCTTAGGGTGAGGAGGGTAAGGTATAATTTGGATGCTAGAGGGAGTTTTTTCATACAGAGGGTGGTGGGGGTATGGAATGTGCTGCCAAGTAAAGTGGTGGAAGCAGGTACTCTGGAGTTATTTAAGAAATACTTAAATGGGCACATGAACAGAATGGGAATGGAGGGGTATAGAAAACAGATTTAAAATAGGGATCATGAGCCTTGGGAGTCACTGGGAAGTGTGTAAATAGATGATGTTATTGATGTACTTGTTTTTATCCTACAGGTGCTTTGGTCCACCTTGTTGTCTAATGAGGGGCATACACGTGATGGGTCGTGAGAGGGCTGCTCTTGGATTTTTTTTTTCGAGAGTATCCTAGTGCTTCACGTCATTAGTGTACGCTTGACCTGGACCATTTGATGGGCAACACGACAGCTCAGTGACTATCGCTGTGCTGTGCAGATACATGGATTTGGGCCCGTGTCTGTGGGAGTTTGCGCATTCTCCCCATGCTTGCGTGGGTTTTCTCCGGGTGCTCCGGTTTCCTCCCACATCCCAAAGATGTGCTCTTAGGCTAATTGGCAAAACAAATTCTCCCTTAATTGTCTCAAATTTGGTTTTTAATCCATAGATCTATAAACATAGACAGGGATTGCGGGTAGAGGTGGGAACATCGGGGTGGCGGCGCAGGCTCGTTGGGCTGAAGGACCTGTTTCCCGTGCTGTTTTGTTCTTTGTTCTTTGAAAGTGTCAAAGCTTGTATATTTTGATTTGGAGCCTACTTGAATGGAAATCGGTAAATTAAACTGACCATTCCAAGAAACTAAGAATGAAATAAAAATGAAATGAAATTTGAAATCAAAACTTCTGGGAGACTGAAACTCGTGGAAACATATAAAAGACCACAGAGCCACCAAAGCTCAGTACTTCATGATAATTCCACCGGTGCAGTACAGGTAGGCTACGGAATACAGGGGATAGTTGCAGAAGCTGATGATAGGCAAATACACAGTTGCTGCATTTGTTTCTGTGGCTTGAAGATAATATTAATGGTTCTATACCATTGAGGTTGTTGTAAGCAGAGTTCAGGAGGATCTGAAGACATATGCCATTTGGTGAAGACTGTGTGTGTACAATGATTGTGCACTGTTGTCAGTGAGTTTTGAAGAATTTTGTGATGGAGATTGATGGCATATATGCCAAGCAGTCTGTCGAGCCAATTGGTATAATTTCTTAGTTGTATCTGCCACTTAATGTGTAACTTATGGTTTATATTTTAATTCATGTTTCATCTATGTTGATCTGGGTTTTAACGTATATGAGGTTTCCTAAGACGCTATTTACTGCTTGCTTTGTTTGATTCTTGTAAGTTAAAAATTCCTGTTTTAAACTATGGAACCTTGTGGCTTCATTTTTTTAATAAATAATTAGGATTTCAGATTTCTACCTTTTGAGAAAAAGTTATCAGTCTCTACAGAGATTAACACTTTCACGACTGTAGGAAATCCTGACATTGGGCAGCATGCTGATACAGTGGTTAACACTGCTGCCTCATAGCATCAGAAACCCGGTTCAGTTCCCGACTTGGGTCACTGTCTGTGCGGAGTTTGCACATTCTCCCAGTGTGTGCATGGGTTTCCTCCAGGCACTCCAGTTTCCTCCACAGTCCAAAGATATGTGGGTTAGGTTGATTGGCCATGCTAAAATGACCCTAATTTCAGAGGGATTAGTAGGGTAAATATATGGGGTTACAGAGATAGGGTGGATTGTTGTCAGTACAGGCTCGACGGGCCAAATGGTCTCCTTCCGAACTATAAGGATTCTATGAAGTGCTTTGCAGCCAGCTCGACACAATTCCATGAATTGTACTGAGATAATTAATGCAAAATTGATTTTAGTGACAACGGTTAAGTTAAAAGGGCTGTTCAGAATAAAGGGACAAATCTCCCCCTCTTTCTTTAAATAGCACCATGAGATTTCATACTTCCACCTGAGTGACAAACTGCCTCAGTTTAAGGTGTCATCTTAAAGATGGACATTCTGGCAATATAGCATTCCTTTAATACTGCAAAGGGACAGTCAACCTAAGATTATGGGCTCAGGTCTCTGCAGTGGACTTTAATTCACAACATTCTGGAAGAAGAGGACTGCTTGTACCCCGAGAAGACATAAATTAACACAAATCTGCATCTTCAGGAAATAAGGGCGTAAATATGCAGCAAAAAGTATTAATTACGCACTTCAATGGTTTGTTACTTAGCTACCACTGATCATTAACAGTTGGTGTACAAAAATACAATGTTTGATTTGCATCTGGACTGTTTCAGGGAATACCAATCTTGGAATTTTGAACCCATGGCTTTCTGTTTGTTGAATGGAATGGTCAGAAGAAGATCACTTTGGAATGTCTTCCCTGTACTCACAGCGAATTCCAATTGTGTAACTACTTGACCATTGATGATTATATAATGATCATTGCACAGTCATATAAAAGAGTCTTTATTTTGAAATGACCTGGCACCTGCACACCCTGTATCCTGGGAACTGCCACTGCTCCACTTAGAACGATAGAACCACGCAGAACATAGAGAGGTTATTTAGCTCACCATGCATTTGCCAGCATTTTGAAGTTGGATTCCCGTACTCTTTACCCGTTGCCTGATAAAAATTCTCTCTACAAGAATATATCCAATTTCATTTAGAAAGTGCTTATTGAATCTACATCTGCTACCCTTTCAGACAGGGTATGCTGGATCATAGCAGCTCTCTGCATTAAACAAAGTGTAATTTTCAATACGAAACAACAATGAAAAATGCTGGAAAAACTCAACAGCTCTGGCAGTATCCGTGCTGAGAAAAACTCTCTCCTCTCACCTTAACCCTATGCCCCTCCAGTTTTAGACTCCCCTACCTTTTGGAAAAGATAATGACTATCTATCTCATCTATGCCCCTCATTATTTTATAGACCTCTATAAGATCACCTTTCAGCCTCCTATGCTCCAGATAAAAAAGTCCCAGTCTATCCAACCTCACTTTATAACTCAATCCAGCAAGTCCTGGTAACATCACACTAAATCTTTTTCTGCACTCTTTCAAGATCAATAATATCTTTTCTGTAATAATGGATGGATAAGTAGTAAATGGCTAGATGGATAAGTAACTGACTTGGTAATAGGAGACAGAGAGTAATAGTGGAAGGGTGTTTCTCTAGCTGGAGGTCGGTCATGAGTGATGTGCCGCAGGGCTCGGAACTGGGACCTCTTCTATTTGTAATATATATAAATGATTGCAAGATGGATTAAGTGGAGTGATCAGCAAGTTTGCAGACGATACAAAGATGGCTGCACTTGCGGATAGTGAGGAGCACTGTCAGGCGATGCAGCAGGATATAGATAGGCTGGTAGCTTGGGCAGACAGATGGCAGATGGAATTCAATCCTGATAAATGTGAGGTGATGCATTTCGGGAGAAAGAATGTAGGGGGGAGGTATATGATAAAGGGTAGACCTATTAAGAATTTAGAAATGCAGAGGGACCTGGGAGAGCAGGTGAACAAGTCTCTGAAGGTGGCAGAGCAAGTGGAGAAGGTTGTGAAGAAAGCATATAGTATGCAAGCCTTTATAGGAAGGGGTATAGAGTACAAGAGCTGGCCTTTAATGTTGCAGTTGTATAAAACGTTGGTTAGACCTCATTTGGAATACTCGTCCAGTTCTGGTCGTCCTACTACTGGAAGGACATGGAGACTCTGGAGAGAGTGGAGAGGAGGTTTACCAGGATGTTGCCTGGTATGGAAGGTCTGAGTTATGAGGAGAGATTAGGCAAATTGGGACTGTTTTCCTTAGAAAGATGTAGACTTAGAGGAGATCTAATAGAGGTGTACAAGATTATGAAGGGGATAGATATAGTAAACAGGGTTAAGCTTTTTCCCAGGATGGACTCAAATACCACCAGGGGTCATGGGCTTAGGGTGAGGGGGGTATGGTATAATTTGGATGCTGGAGGGAGTTTTTTCACACTCACAAAGAGAGTTTGGAGGGGGTATGGAATGCACTGCCAAGTAAAGTGGTGGAGGTAGGTACTCTGGAGTTATTTAAGAAATACTTAGATGGGCACATGAACAGAATGGGTATTGAGGGATATAGAAAACTGATTTAAAATAGGGATCATGACCCTTGGGAGTCCCTGGGAAGTGTGTAAATAGATGATGATATTGATATACTTGTTTTTATCCTACAGGTGCTTTGGTCCACCTTGTCGTCTAACAAGGGGCATACATGCGATGGGTCGTGTGAGGGCTGCTCTTGGATTTTTTTCGAGAGTATCGTCATGCTTCACGATGTTAGTGTACGCTTGACCTGACCATTTGATGGGCAACACGACAGCTCAGTGAGTATCGCTGTACTGTGCAGATACATGGATTTGGGCCTGTGTCTGTGGGAGTTTGCGCATTCTCCCCATGCTTTTGTGGGTTTTCTCCAGGTTTCCTCCCACATCCCAAAGGTTTGTTCTTAGGCTAATTGGCAAAACAAATTCTCCCTAAATTGTCTCAAATTTGGTTTTTAATCCATAGATCTATAAACATGGACAGGGATCGCGGGTCGAGGTGGGAACATCGGGGTGGCAGCGCGAGCTCGTTGGGCCGAAGGGCCTGTTTCCCATGCTGTTTTGTTCTTTGTTCTTTATAATAATCAGAACTATACATAGTATTCTAAGTGTGGCCTTACCAATGTCTTGTACAACTTCAACAAGACATCTCAACTCCTGTATTCAATGTTCTGACCAATTAAACCCAAGCATGCTGAATGCTTTCTTCACCACTCTGTCTATCAGTGACTCCACATTCAAGGAGCTATGAATGCGTACCCCTAAATCTCTTTGTCCTATAGCTCTCCCCAACACCCTACCATTAACTGAGTCAGTCCTGATTTAATCTACCAAAATGCATCATCTTGCATTTATCTAAATTAAACTCCATCTCCTTTTCGTTGGCCCACTGATCCAATTGATCAAGATCCCATTGGAATCCTGGATAGCCTTCTTCACTGTCCACTCTGTCACCAATCTTGGTGTCATATGCAAATTTACTAACCTGGTTCTCTGATTCTTTATCCAATTATCTTAAATCTTTTTCCTGTTGTTAGTAATCCATTTCCTAGATAATTCAGAACAGAATTCTCTGGCCATTAACGTCCTGCTGCTACTACCTATGAGAATGAAGAATTTGGCACTTAGCCAAATCTACATTCACTGCAGCAGGACTGGAAAATCCCAGCTCCAGGCGACATCAGAGAATCTGGCCCCTCATTTAAATTTCCTCTTATCTTCCTCTACTCTAAGCAGAACAGCTTTCCTTGTCTCCCCATTGCTTATTCACTGACTTTCATTGAACAGAAGCACAGGGCAGCAGAGACTTCCTTACCTTTACTGAGATCACTGCCTCTTTGTAAGTGAAGAAAGTGAGTCTGTAATCCCGCCTGGAAGACCCAGGAACCTCAATATAGTCAAGTCCTTTCAACGTGGTGGTACTTTCCAACCGTTCTGGCTTGATCTGATCGATGATAGCTCGGAATCTGTTTGCCACATTGAACAGTCAGTACATTTCTGCACAGTAATAAAGTTCATTTAATCTTTAATATAATCCTTGGTAAACATTTCCTTTTGCCAAGTTTTCCCATCTCTAGAGGTTTATAAGATGATGAGGATGATAGATAGAGTGAATGTCCACAGACTATTTCCTCAGGGGGATGTAGCTATTACTAGAAGGCATAACCATAAGGCTCATTCTGGGAGATATAGGAGGGATGTCCAAGGTAGGATCTTTACTCAGAGAGTGGATGGGGTGTGGAATGGATTGTCTGCTGTGATAGTGAAGTTAGACACTTTCAGAACTTTCAAGCATTATTGGATAAGCACATGAAGCATGCCAGAATGATAGGGAGTGGGATAGCTTGATCTTGGTTTCGGACAAAGCTCAGCACAACATGAAGGGCCGAAGGGCCTGTACTATGCTGTACAGTTTCTATGTTTCTATGCGACTAATATCAAGGTAGGGTTCCATGGTGCTAATAGACCATCAGTACTTCACTCGTACCATCCTGGATAGTGTGTGCCAGTCAGATTATTGACCAGTGGATTTTCCAGTCCGTCCTGTCTGTGGGATATTCTGGTCCTGATGAAGGCAAACTCTGCAGCAGGTCCCCTGGCAGCAGGACAAGTGAACCATGCAAAACACCGGAGGTATCAGCAGGACCAGAAGATCCCAGCAGCAGCTTGAGTTGCCTCTCCTGATGGAAAGCACACCACTGTGGGGGGGCCCTCAAAGCACAGGATGCTGAATTATTCCCAATCAGTGCAGATTAATGACCAATCTGGGGCTTCATAGTCTCAGTGATTCATATTAGACACAGAAATACATAGCATGCAATTTTATAACCTTGTTCTTATAGTAAAGTTGTAAGATCGCTTAAGAAGCCAAAAACAAGAATCATGCTATTTTCCTGCCAGCTCCCATTATGTGAAACACTTTCCAGGTGTGATGAGATTGTGCTCAAAACGGACAAAATATCAATTTGCGTGTGTCTGCATGCATTTCAGTACAATTCACGAGTTGGGAAAAATCACCTCTCCACCCGCTACATCCACCCTCCCCCGCCCGCCCCACCGCACCTTACCTTAATTCTTTGAGGAGTTAATAAAAAAATTAGACAAAAGGTGAGTCAGCGAATGTAATTTATTTGGATTTCCAGAAAGTCTTTGACAAGGTGTGTTACAGGAAGTTGCTAAATAAGCTAAGAGCCAATGGTGTTAGAGGTAAGGTATTGGCATGGATCGAAGATTGCCTGACAAAATGCAGGAAATGGGGATAATGGGGTCCTTTTCAGGATGGCAACTGGTGACTAGTAGTGTTTGACAGGGGTCAATGTTGGGACCACAACTTTTCATTACATATGTTAATGATCTGGAAGATGGAACTTTGGACATGGTTTCTAATTATGGTTTGCAGATGATACAAAGTTATTTAGTGACACAGGTAAGGCCTAATTTTACCATTTTAATTCTAAGTGCCGGTCGAACTTGAAACTGAGACTGTTTCAGATACGACTTTTAGACTCATCCTCAGGCGACCCCATATGCACTCTCTCTGAAAAAAAGGCAGCGATTATGAATCGTGTTGCAGAAGCCTGTGGGTAGGTTTAATGCACGCGAAACAGTGCAGCTCTGATCTGAGCCTTCAACTGCACATGCGCATTAAAAAAAATTTAAAAATGCTCCCCTACTACATTGCCCCCAGGCTGGATAATGCCTTTCCCTGGCCCCCACAGATATTGCCCCATGTCCCACAGCATAACTGACCCCATTATCCGCAGCCCCTCCCCCATTTGTCTGCCTCCCTACCGCCCTCCCACGGAGAGCCATCTGACCCTCCCTCTCTCTACAACAGAGCCATCTGGAAGTGCCAGTAAGTTTGGACATGCAGCCCATGAAGTCAATTTAAATGCATTTAAACTGATATTGTGTCCATTTTGGGTGCGATACTGATGGTGGCCATTTTTGGCCAATGGTAAAGGGGAATGGACACAGAGGCAGGTTCGGATCACACGATTTGCCTTACACCCAAGTTTTCATGCCCAAAAACAGTCGCAACCTGATAGTAAAATATGGCCTGGAATATTGAAGAAGTTGGATGGCTGCAGAATGACTTAGACAGGCTAGGAGATTGGGAAAAGAAATGGAGGTGGAATACAAAGTGGGAAAGGAAGATTAAGCACTTTGGTTGGAAGAATAAAGGCGTTGGCTATTTTCTAAATGGGGAAATTTGGAAATTTGGTGCGCAAAAGGATTTGGCAGTCCTGCTTCAGGACTCTCTTAAGGTTAACGTGCAGGTTCAGGTGGCAGTTAGGAAGACAAATTCAATGTTGGCATTCATTTCTAGAGGGCTAGAATACAACGGCAGGGATGTACTGATGAGGGTGTATTAGTATCATAGAATAGAATCATAGAACTTTTACAGATGCACCATAGAAAGCATTCTTTCTGGTTATATCGCAACTTGGTATGGCTCCTGCTCTGCCCAAGATCGCAAAGAGCTATAAAAGGTCATGGAATGAGCCCAATCCACCAGTCTCCCATCTGTTGACTCTATTTAATCAACTTCCTGTTGCCTTGGCAAAGCAGCCAACATAATTAAGGACCCCACCTACTCTGGACATTCTCTCTTCCACCTTCTTCCGTCAGGAAAAAGATATAAAAGTCTGAGGTCATGTACCAACCAACTCAAGAACAGCTTCTTCCCTGCTACTATCAGACTTTTGAATGGACTTACCTTGCATTGAATTAATCTTTCTCTATACCCTCGTTATGGCTGCAACCTCTACATTCTGCATTCTCTCAGTTCCTTCTCTATGAATGGTATGCTTTGTCTGTATAGCGCGCAAAAAACTATTTTTCACTGCATGTTAATACATGTGACAATAATGAATCAAATCAAAAACAAAAATACCTACAATGCAGAAGGAGGCCATTCAGCCCATCAAGTCTGCATTGACAACAATTCTAATCTGGGTCTATCCCTGTAACCCCACATATTTACTCTACTAATCCTTTTGACATCTTCCTAACACTAAAGAGCAATTTAACATGGCCAATCAACCTAACCCACATATTTTTGGTGTCTGGTCAGACCTCATTTGGAATATTGTGAGCAGTCTCGGGCCCCATATCTAAGGACAGTTGTAATGGCTGTGGAGGGGGTCCAGAGGAGGTTTACAAGAATGATCCCAGGAATGAAGGGTTTGTTACATAAGGAGCAGTTGAGGAGTCTGGGCCGATACACAAATGCATTTAGAAGGGTGAGGGGGGAATCTAATCGAAATTTACAGAAGACTGAGAGGCCTAAACAGAGTGAATTTCATCAGCCAGAGTTGAATCTGTGGAACTCATTGCTGCAGTGGGCTATGGAGGCTAGGTCATTGTGTGTCTTGAATAATAAGGGGATTGAGAGTAATGGGGAGAAGGCAGGAGAATGGGGATGAGAATCATATCAGCCATGATTGAATATATTTTATGATCTTAAAGACCACAGCAACAGGTGTCACGCTGGTGAGAAAAACGCCTGCATAAAAGTCAATAGCGGTAGCAAAGCATCTCTGATCACCAGCGGGCAGGGGAAGATGGCAGGTGCGGTGTGTGATGGGATGGGGCTGAGGTTTGCTTGGATGTTTGGCTTTGAGTTTGAGCTTGTGCCATTTTGGGGAATAGGGGCAACTCACTGAGGACTTGGCTGATGATACTAATACTGAGTCAGAGACCCGATACCATAAGGCCCACTCAGCCATCCAGTCCATTATCGAGCAATGCATTGGCCTCCTAAAGTTGCACTTCCACTACTGAACCGCATTGACCAGGCCCCCCTAATACAGCCATCTTATAGTCTCTCATATCGTGGTGGTCTGCTGTGCAATCCATAACCTCACGCAGTAGTGTGGAGACCTTAGTGGAGGAGGATGGGGAGCAACCAGGAGGATGCTCCTGGGGAGGAGGTGACCAAAAATCAGTCTGAAACTTTCTGATTCGTTCGGCATTTAGATACTTTTCCATAAGGTCGCGCCCATAAAGATATGGATTGAGTTGCAAGGTAACTTGCAAGGATCTCAATCAAGTCTCACCCTGATAGACAATGAGAATCGTGTTAGTCGTGTTACTTATATTATTATTTAAAACATAAAATTGCTGTAAAGAGTTACAATTAGGGTTAATTCTCCCTTTTAATATTTTTAACTTAGATTTAACCATCTGCTGCTTGACCTGTGATCAATGGGACCATGTTAGGGTGCTTAATACCTAAGCTGCCAACCATTTTATCATAGGTTGTACCCTGATCAATAGATATTGAGGAATATTCTAATTGTTAGACTGCAATATCTAAATTTATAATTGGTTAAAATTCAGATATTTTAGCAGCTGAACAAGTAGCTAAATACTAAGCTCATAAATCATGTTTTGATGAAAGGTCATCAATCTAAACTGTTAATTCTATTTTCTCTTCACATGGTCTATTTTTCACAGCCTTTTCTGTTTTTGTTGCAAAGTCAGGTTGGTATGGTTGCAGCACTGACCTGACTTTTGCAACAAAAACAAAAGAAATGCGTGTTTGAAAATTTTGCATGATGACGTAGGTAGAAAGACCTTAGGAATTCTCCAGCCATTCACACCAGCAGAATTTTCCCACCCATTGCAATGAACAGATTTTTGGCTTGTCACCAAATTCTCCAGCTTTGCTACAGCAGAAGCATGATATGAACGGATGGTAAGGTTGTGTCCCTATGTGGAATCTTGGGTCTGAGGCAAAATACTGCATTCACCCAATGATATGCCGGGGCAGAATGTACAAATGGTGCATTGCAGGAGTCCAAGGAAAGGACTCATGAAATCAAGGAAAGTACCAAGGAGAGCATTGTGTTCAATGGGTTGGCACAAAAAATGTTCAAGGATAATTAAAGGAAAATACGTTGCTTAAGCAGTAATTTTCAGTATTGTTATGGATCTATGTTATGGATAGGAGTGGGGATTTATTTTAAACAGCACTCACTTCACTCATCACCCATTTGTAAATGGAAAATAAATATCGGTTCACTTGAACTATAGAGTTCAGAATCAAAGTCCAATGAGGTATTTCTTCATAGCAGGCTGAAAACCATTCATGTAAAATTCACTTTTTTGGTGGTGTTTACAAGATGAGATTGGCAGGGCTAATGGTAGGATTCTTAATAGTGTTGATGAACAGAGGGATCTTGGTGTATTTGTGCATAGATACCTGAAAGTAAGCAGTCAAGTCGATAAGGTTGTTAAGAAGGCATACGGAGTCTTAGCTTTTATTGGTAGGGGGATTGAATTTCGGAACCGCAACGTCATGTTGCAACTGTACAAAACTCTAGTGCGGCCGCACTTGGAGTATTGTGTGCAATTCTGGTACCCACATTATAAGAAAGATGCGGAGGCATTGGAGAGGGTACAGAGGAAGTTTACCAGGATGTTGCCTGGTATGGAGGGCAGGTCTTATGAAGAGAGGCTGAGGGATTTGAGGTTGTTTTCGTTAGAAAGGAGGCGGCTAAGAGGAGACCTTATCGAAACATATATGATTAGAGGTTTAGATAGGGTGGGCAGTGATAGCCTTTTTCCTAGGATGGAGAAAGCTAGCACGAGGGGACACAGCTTTAAATTAAGGGGTGATAGTTATAGGACGGATATCAGAAGTATGTTCTTTACCCAGAGGGTGGTTAGGGAGTGGAATGCCCTGCCTGCGGCAGTTGTAGATGCGCCAAGTTTGGTGGCGTTTAAGAGGTTAGTTGATAAGTTTATGGAAGAGAAGGGATTGGTTTAGTTTGGAGGGTCATTGCTTTTTATAATGGTCGGCGCAACATCGAAGGCCGAAGGGCCTGTTCTGCGCTGTAATGTTCTATGTTCTATGTTCTAATGGTGGAGAACTTCCAACAGAAGCAGGGTAGATGGAGCTGTCCATGCTGAGCCTGGGCAGACCTTCTGCATGCCCAAGGCCAAAGGTTGCCAAACATCCCAGCCATTATGAATTGAATGGAATGTTTGAGGGGTCTTTTGTCTTAGCAAACCCTCTGTCTCCTACTGGCAAGCAAACTGACTTTGTATACCTCTCTTTGAATTTGACTTGTAGTCCTCAGGTGATTGTTAGTGGATCCTCGGAGATAACAAGATGTGAATTTTCCCAAAATTGCTAAGTACTCTCTTTTTCTCTGGGATCACAGACAGACATAGGTTCAGCCATTTTAAAAAATATTTTAAAATTTTAAAAAAATTAAAACTTTAGAAAATCATAATGACCAAATAAAAAGTATATAATAAAAGAGCATGGTGTGAATTCATAGTCCATCATCTTAGTTTGAAGTTGTAAGGTTTTTGTGTTTGAGGAATTGTTTACAGTTAGTGAAGTTGACAAGGAATGAAGCTACATGTAGACCTGGTTCTCACCATGGTCAGGTCACTTGCTCCCAATGACTGATTCTACACCACCTCCCTTGGGCTACATGATGAACAGGAGATGAAGTACAGACAGCAGAGGATAAGCTGTTCGCAGCGCGAGGTCGGGGTGGTGAAGAAAGGTTCCCAGCAAGATGCCGTATCCTCCTAGCTCTTCTGGGAGAATGTTTCTTAGTTCAATCAGAAGGAGATGCTCACAAAAATCCATCCACCATCAGTTTTAGGCAGATGTGTAATTTCAGAGCAAGGCAAGGATGATGCTACACTAGCTATGCAACTAATGGTTACTCTAAACCTTTTAGGCTGGAATAGGGGACATCTAGAATACCTTCCAATTTTGCCATCAGAGGAGCGACATCCTTTATATAAGGAAATTGGATTTTAGTGGTCTGGATCTTCTGACTGAATGAGTGGTGAAGTACATGACAAGCCCCAAAGAAAGTTCCAGTGTGTGCACAAGTGTGGTGATTATGCATGAAATATGCTTTTTGGAATCCTGTGGGAATGCCTTCAATACTGATCCCATCTTTGTAGACTTGGCTAAGTGTCCTGTATTTGCAGAGAAATTTACTTTAGTATATTCATGCAAATTAATCATGCCAAAGCCATTGTGATCTCTACTAAGAAACAGTGAAAACTATGTCTGGTTTAATCCACCAGTTGAGGGAAATATCCATACCGAGGGAGGAAGTGTTAGAGCTTCTAGGTAACATTAAAACTGATAAATCTCCAGGGCCTGATGGCATTTATCCCAGGCTGCTTAGGGAGGTGCGAGGTGAAATTGCTGGGCCTCTGACGCAAATCTTTGTCTCTTCTTTGGACACAGATGAGGTCCCAGAGGACTGGAGAATAGCTAATGTTGTACTGTTGTTTAAAAAGGGTAGTAGGGATAACCCTGGAAATATAGGCCGGTGAGTTTGACGTCAGTGGTAGGGAAGCTGTTGGAGGGGATTCTTAGAGATAGGATGTATAGGCACTGAGAGCGTTGCGATCTGATTAGGGATACGCAGCATGGATTTGTTAAGGGGAGGTCAGGCCTTACGAATCTGGTAGAATTTTTTTGAGGAGGTGACGAAAACGGTGGATGAACGGTGAGCCGTTGATGTCATCTATATGGATTTCAGTAAGGCGTTTGACAAAGTCCATCATGGGAGGTTAGTTGAGAAGGCTCATGGCATACAAGGACAGGTAGCTAGATGGATAAGTAACTGGCTTAGTAATAGAAGACAGAGAGTAATAGTGGAAGGATGTTTTTCTAGCTGGAGGTCAGTCACTAGTGGTGTGCCGCAGGGCTCTGTACTGGGACCTCTTCTATTTGTAATATATATAAATGACTTGGAAGAGAGAGTAAGTGGAGTGATCAGCAAGTTTGCAGACGATACAAAGATGGCTGGACTTGCAGATAGTGAGGAGCATTGTCAGGCGATGCAGCAGGACATAGATAGGCTGGTAGCTTGAGCAGATAGATGGCAGATGGAATTCAATACTGATAAATGTAAGGTGACGCATTTTGGGAGAAAGAATGTAGAGGGGAGGTATATGATAAAGGGTAGACCTATTAACAGTATAGAAACGCAGAGGGACATGGGGGTGCAGGTGAACAAGTCTCTGAAGGTGGCAGAGCAAGTGGAGAATGATGTGAAGAAAGCATATAGTATGTTAGCCTTTATAGGAAGGGGTATAGAGTACAAGAGCTGGTCTTTAATGTTGCAGTTGTATAAAATGTTGGTTAGACCTCATTTGGAATACTGCGTCCAGTTCTGGTCACCTTACCACCGGAAGGACATAGAGACTCTGGAGAGAGTATAGAGGAGGTTTACCAGGATGCTGCCTGGTATGGAAGGTCTGAGTTACGAGGAGACATTAGGCAAATTGGGACTGTTTTCCTCTATTAGATCTCCTCTAAGTCTATGTCTTTAAAAAGACGTGGACTTAGAGGAGATCTAATAGAGGTGTACAAGTTTATGAAGGGTATAGATAGAGTAAACAGGGTTAAGGTTCTTCCTAGAATGGATTCGAATAGCACGACAGGTCATGGGCTTAGGGTGAGGGGGGTAAATATAATTTGGATGCTAGAGGGAGTTTTTTCACAGAGAGGGTGGTGGGGATATGGAATGCGCTGCCAAGTGGTGGAGGCAGGCACTCTGGAGTTATTTAAGAAATACTTAGCTGGGCACATGAACAGAATGGGAATGGAGGGATATAGAAAACTGATTTAAAATAGGGATCATGAGCCTTGGGAGTCGTGGGAAGTGTGTAAATAGATGATGATATTTATATACTTGTTTTTATCCTACAGGTGCTTTGGTCCACCTTGTTGTCTAATGAGGGGCATACACGCGATGGGTCGTGAGAGGGCTGCTCTTGGATTTATTTCGAGAGTATCCTAGTGCTTCACGTCATTAGTGTATGCTTGACCTGAACCATTTGATTTGCAACACGACAGCTCAGTGACTATAGCTGTGCTGTGCAGATACATGGATTTGGGCCTGTGTCTGTGGGACTTTGCACATTCTCCCTGTGCTTGCATGGGTTTTATCCAGGTGCTCCGGTTTCCTCCCACATCCCAAAGATGTGCTCTTAGGCTAACTGGCAAAACAAATTTTCCCTAAATTGTCTCAAATTTGGTTTTTCATCCATAGATCTATAAATATAGACATGGGTCACGGGTAGAGGTGGGAACATCAGGGTGGCGGTGTGGGCTCATTGGGCCGAAGGGCCTGTTTCCTGTGCTGTTTTGTTCTTTGTTCTTTGTTTAGGGTAGTGAGCTTCCTCACAGTACAGATTATTGTTGACTGCGCACAGGTGGCTTTGCAGGCACAAAATTTGAATGCTGAGATAAACCATTACCATCATGTTGCTGGTATGTGAAAATATTCAGCACATTTGGCTGATAATTGTCTGTATCCTGGCAAGAATTATGATGTTTTTATTCTGTGTAAGAAGTCTCACAACACCAAGTTTAAGTCCAACAAGTTTACTTGGTAATAAATGCCATAAGCTTTTGGAGTTCTGTCTCTTCGTCAGGCCCTTTGACCTATTTCATGAAGTTGAATAGAATTTGAAATATTAGGATGGCACTATATCATCCACTGACTGACAGAAAGAGCGGTCCAAATCATGAAAGAAACAGCCTGCAGCCTCTTTGGACACCAAACTTTCCAGATTTCTGTTTGATTACCAAATAACACTCCATGTGACTACTGTGATAATGTTAGCCGCATTGCTTATGGTAAACTGCAAGTTGAGCCTGATCTTCCTGAATTTTGTGGGAAGGGTGGGAGTCCAGTGCTAAGTCCACAACAACCCCAGTCATGAGAGACACCTAAAGGCAGGGGATAACATCTCAGTAAAAAATCAAAGGAATGGCCCTGCATAGTTACAAGGTACAGCTGACTCAGACAGGACTCCCAACTTATAAAGTCCATGTAGGGGATGCAATCCTGACAAAATACCTAGACTATTTGAAAGTTCTTTGATCTCTCAGGACATCTAGGAACCAACAGTGCCCTGCATATCAGGAGCCTCGGGAAAGTCTCTGGGTCCACCAGCTCTCACTTTCCATATCCTGCTGAAGGAATCTCTGAGTCCAAAATGGACAGGGTGAACTTAGCCGCATCTACAACCATGCTGCCCAAAGAAGGAACTGAACCTGAACTTTAATGCTTTAATCAAAAGAGATGAGCACTAGTTCACTACATGTTGAGTACCTAGGACATCAAGCTTGAGGAACCAGACCTGGCATGTTAACTCCTCAAAAGGCAGTCAAGATGAATGAACCACCAAGATTCCTAGCTCAGATCTAGAGAGGGAGGAATGTAATGACTTTAACGAGGCCCATGAAGTGGACCTCTTAGAATATGAGCTCTCTGATTAAGATAGTATTGAGGTGGCCTATTAGGGAGCTTTTCCGGCAAAATAATGTAAAGTGTTAGGGTTACTTGCATTGCAGGTTTATACTCTGTCAAGGAAGTACCTGCCAGAGTGTTCATTTTCTATGTCACAACAAATAGCATATTTCAACAAATACAGTATTGACTATAAAGCATTTTGGGATATCCTTGGTCAAGTAAAACATTACAAAAATGTAAGTCTTTCATTTCTTTGACCTCCCTTCATCCAACTTACTCTTCATCTTATTTCAAGCCGATGACTTTGTTTTAGAATGTATTCTTCAATGTTGATTTGGATCTTAAACTTTATATTATTTATTCAAGTGCTGACATGTTACCCGCATTTAACCCATCCATCCACTCTGCTTGCACTCATAGTTGTGGAGGCTACATCAGAAGATAATCTTCACATTAAAAATGGGACAGATGACTAATTATTCTGCCTTTGGGAGGAATATTGTCCAGGACACAGGAACTTCATATGGTGGCAGAAGATCTTCAGCTTCCTCCTAAACTAATATCTCAGCTCTTTACAGGAGTGTCGACTCAAAATTATTTATTCAAATCCTGGGATTCAGTCTGGAACTACAATCTTTAGATTCAAAGATAAAAGGGCCACCAAAAGTCAAGCTGACCATTCTGCCAGGTAATTGTGTTGACTAAAATGAAACAAATTTAGGAAGGTCTTGAGTATGTGCTGCAGAATATATCATCCTTGTGAAACATGACAGGATAATTATCTGCACATGCAAGCATCCATCTCTCCATGGAGTTTCCAATCTTTTTCCCAAGGAGATATTGGCACAAATTGGATATACACGCACCCTACTGTACCTTACTCAGTAATATTCTCAACATGTATGTCTATACAGTAATTGTCAGCAAGCCATGAAACTAAAGATGAGCATCACCCACCATATTTTGTACTCAACCGAATTTCCAAAATTGTTTATTGAGTGTCATAGAACATAGAACATTACAGCACAGAACAGGCCCCTCGGCCTTCGATGTTGTGCCGACCAAAATAAAAAGCAATGCCCCTCCAAACTAAACCATTCCCTTCTCTTCCATATACTTATCAATTAACCTCTTAAACGCCACCAAACTTGGCGCATCTACAACAGCTGCAGGCAGGGCATTCCACTCCCTAATCACTCTTTGAGTAAAGAACCTACCTCTGATATCCGTCCTATAACTCATACCCCTTAATTTAAAGCTGTGTCCCCTCGTGCTAGCTTTCTCCATCCTAGGAAAAAGGCTATCACTGTCCACCCTATCTAAACCTCTAATCATCTTATATGCTTCAATAAGATCCCCTCTTAGCCGCCTCCTTTCTAACGAAAACAACCTCAAATCCTTCAACCTCTCTTCATAGGACCTGCCCTCCATACCAGGCAACATCCTGGTAAACCTCCTCTGTACCCTCTCCAATGCCTCCACATCTTTCTTATAATGTGGGGACCAGAACTGCACACAATACTCCAAGTGCGGCCGCACTAGAGTTTTGTACAGTTGCAACATGATGCTGCGGCTCCTAAATTCAATCCCCCTACCAATAAAAGCTAAGACTCCATATGCCTTCTTAACAACTTTATCCACTTGACTGCCTACTTTCAGGGATCTATTGACACATACACCAAGATCCTTCTGTTCCTCAACACTATTAAGAGCCCTACCATTAGCCCTATACTCTACACATTTATTGTTCCTGCCAAAGTGCATTACCTCACACTTTTCCACATTAAACTCCATTTATTCCCTCAGACATCACTGCAGCAACTTTGTTCCTACCGTTGTAGTTTGGGGAGCCAGTTGTTGATTGACAACAACACGGTGTGTAGGATCTTGCAAGGCACCTCACGATTTATAATTGCGACAGCCTTAGGGGGCTCAGCAGTTCCGTATAACATATAGAGCATTCCTGTACCATCCGGCAGTGGGAAAAAGACAGAACCCTGGGGAAACAGAGAAGTACTGATCAATACTTAAGCCTGGGGAAATAGAAAGATACTCATCAATACTGAACCCTGGAGAAACAGATAGATACTCATCAAGACTTAACCATGGGGAAACAGAGAGATACCAGTTAACACTGAACTCTGGGGAAACAGAGAGATACTAATCAATACTGAACACTGGGAAAACAGAGAGGTATTGATTAATATTGAATCCTGGGGAAACAGAGAGATACTAATCAATATTCAACCCTGGGGAAACAGAGAGGTACTGATTAACACTGAACCCTGGAGAAACACAGAAATACTAATCAAAACTGGTTTATATTGAATCCAGGGAAAACAGAGAGATACTGATTAATACTCAACCTTGGGGAAATACCAAATTACTAATCAATATTGAACTGTGGGGAAATAGAGAAATGCTGATCAATACTCAACCTTGGGGAAACAGGCAAAGTTTTTCTGACAATCATAGAACATAGAACATAGAACATTATAGCCCAGAACATGCCCTTCGGCCTTCGATGTTCCGACCAATTAGGAACAAGCAGTGACCCTCTAACCTAAACCATTCCCTTTTCATCCATAAACTTATCTACTAACCTCTTAAACGCCACCAAACTTGGCGCATCTACAACTGACGCAGGCAAGGCATTCCATACCCTTACCACCCTCTGGGTAAAGAACCTACCTCTGACATCTGTCCTAAAACCACCACCCCTTAATTTAAAGCTATGTCCCCTCGTGCTAGCTTTCTCCATCCTAGGAAAAAGGCTATCACTGTCCACCCTATCTAAACCTCTAATCATCTTATATGTTTCAATAAGGTCTCCTCTTAGCCGCCTCCTTTCTAACGAAAACAACCTCAAATCCCTCAGCCTCTCTTCATAAGACCTGCCCTCCATACCAGGCAACATCCTGGTAAACCTCCTCTGTACCCTCTCCAATGCCTCCACATCTTTCTTATAATGTGGGGACCAGAACTGCACACAATACTCCAAGTGCGGCCGCACTAGAGTTTTGTACAGTTGCAACATGACGTTGCGGCTCCGAAATTCAATCCCCCTACCAATAAAAGCTAAGACTCCGTATGCCTTCTTAACAACCTTATCGACTTGATTGCCAACTTTCAGGGATCTATGCACACATACACCAAGATCCCTCTGTTCATCAACACTATTAAGAGTCCTACCATTAGCCCTATACTCTACACATTTGTTATTCCTGCCAAAGTGAATTACCTCACACTTTTCCACATTAAACTCCATTTGCCACCTCTCGGCCCAGCTCTGCAACTTGTCCAAGTCTCTCTGCAAACTAGAACACCCCTCTTCACTATCTACCACTCCTCCGACTTTGGTGTCATCCGCAAATTTACTAATCCATCCTTCAATACCCTCATCCAGATCATTTATAAAAATTACAAACAGCAGGGGCCCCAAAACAGATCCCTGAGGTACACCACTTGTAACCGAACTCCACGATGAATATCTCCCACCAACCACCACCCTCTGTCTTCTATCTGCTAGCCAATTCCTAATCCAATTAGCTAAATCACCCTCTATCCCATACATCTGCATTTTCTGCAGAAGCCTTCCATGTGCCACCTTATCGAACGCCTTACTAAAGTCCATATATACCACATCAACTGCCTTACCCCCATCCACCTCTTTGGTCACCTTTTCAAAAAACTCAATAAGGTTAGTAAGGCACGAATAAGGGGAATAGTCATCCAAATGCAAATTAAACAGAATTTCAGGAAGTATGAAGCACAGGGACACATTATTGAGCTGCTTCAGTCCATGTTGATATTTAATTTCCATCTGAACTTCATCTCACCCTTCTTTATTTAACTCTATCATCACAGATCTTTATTTGTATGAGCATGGCTATACAAACCATGCTCTCCTTAAATGCATCTATACTATTCACTCAACCACTTTATTTCACATTCTTAACACTGGGTAAAGAAATTTTTTCTGAACTGTCTATTGGATTTGTTGACACCCATATTATATTGATGGCCTCAGCTTTTCCTCTTCCTTACAACTGGAAATATACTATCTATCTACTCTAGCAACATTTCCATAATTTTAAAGTATTCTATTAGATACTCTAGGGTGGCAGGGTGGCACAGTGGTTAGCTCGACTACCCCATTACTGCAGGGACCTGGGTTTGATTCCTGGCCTCGGTCAGTGGAGTTTGTTTGTTCTTCTCCTATCTGCATGGGTTCCCTCTGGGTGCCTTAGTTTCCTCCCACAGTCCAAAAATGGGTTGGAGGCATTGGCCATGCGAAATTGTCCCTTAGTGTCTTGAGATGTGCAGGTTAGAGGGATTTGTGGGGTACATATGTGGGGCTATGGGGATAGGGCCTAGCTGGGATTGTTGTCAGTGCTACTCGATGGACTGAATGGCCTCCTCCTGTACTGTAGGGATTCTATGATTACTTCTCAGTCTTTTTCCAGGTTGTTCATCCTTTCTTGATAACCTAACTATAATGGTATCATCCTTGTAAATTTGTTTTTGTTCTTTCTTCAGTGCCTCAACATTCTTTTTATATGATGATGACCAGAATTATGAACAGTACTCCATATGTGACCTAACCAAGGTTTTATAGATAAATTAGATACATTTATTTTGGAAAATAATATTTTAGGGTGCAGGATATGAATAATCTGAGACAGATTATTGGCAGTTTAGGAGGAAAAAGTAACAAATAGAGACTGATTCTTATTGAGTCAGTAATCTTTTTTGATTCAAGAAGACTTTGAGCTTCTGATGTCATCAGTAATTCAATTTATTTGATTGGTGACAAATCTATCAAAGACAGGGGCTGTGATATGAGGACAGTGACATTCCTTTAGAAGCTGGAGTTCCAATGGTTTCTGCATTACAACAGGGTCAACACTTTAAGAAGCAGTTCATTGGCTTTGGGAATGCCCTGATCCCAGAGAAGGTGCTAGAAATACTTCCTATCTTCATTGTTTCATAGAGTGCACTTTATTCTCTTGGGAATAACATTCATAATATTTCAATTGCAACACTTATACTGACATTCTAGTAATTTCTGACACAAATTTAGTGCAATGCCAGTGATGAGCTATATAATCCAAATTTCATCACCAAATCCATCAATGCAGCAACATCTGGTCCATTAATTTCCTGTTGAAGGAAAGGAGATTGGAGGCCTCCATTGGTGAGCAGCCCAGCCATGGCCAGCGACAAGGAAAGAGCATCCAATGCTGAAGTTTCTCCCATGAAACAGGCATTTAGCCATTATATTGCAATTGATTAGCTCACCAATTACCAAATACCAAATGCATCAAGAACATTATAGAACTTCTGACCTCACAGATCATATTATGTCACTACTGTATTTGTATTGGAGTTAGATCTTTCGGTACTAAAGAAGTTACATACTTTTGAGATATATCAATGCTTTCTCTCCACTCCCTACAATAATAAAAAGTGAAGTTGTATTGTTTATAATACCTTTTACATAGTAGGACTTCCCAAAGCCAATGAAGAGTTGTTAAAGCACATTTACCTATTATAGTGTAGGAGATGCAACCAATCCAGTTAGCAAAGAACATTTACTCTCAAGGGATTGCAGGATAGTACAGTGGTTAGTACTGCTGTCTCACAGCGCCAGGACCTGGGTTCAATTCCGGTCTTGCGTAACTATCTGTGTGAAATTTACATGTTCTCTCCATGTCTGCGTGGAGTTTCTCTGGGTGCTCTGGTTTTCTTGCACAGTCCAAAGATGTGCATGTTAAGCTGATTGGTCATGTTAAATTGCCCCTTAGTATCAGGGAGATTAGCTGGATAAATACATGGGATTATGGGGATAGGAGCTGGATGGGATTTTTGCCAGTGCACGCTCGATGGGCTAAAGGGATTCTATCATTCTATGCAGACAGATTCTTCCTATAAAAAATGCTCCAAAGGCCATTAAAACACCAAAGAAGCTTATAGTAATTATATATGTGAATGGACCATGCTGAAAAATGATAAACTCAGTTGCATATCCAATGGTCTGAAATTCCAAGGAATAGCTTGGTTTGAACCCGTGCCTTTGCTGATAGATTTCTGGTTTGGAACCATGGTTCCAGCCCCCATCTGCAACCCAATACATTTTCCATGCTTTTAGAATCACAGGGATTTCAGCACAAAAGGAGGCTTTATATGGCTCATCATATTCACACCAATCTCAGATAAACCCGTGCCAAATCTGGCTCAGCCACTGGAAATAACTGGTCTCATTCTATTTTTTTCTACTTTCTTGTACCAATTGATACTTCTTTCTTCAAATGATAACCTAAAAAAATGTGTTTCAATCATCACCTCCAAGCCCTCTCTCTTATCCTCCTGCTTTGTGTAATAATGGCTGATATCTAAACAGCATTGCAGATTTGAAAGGCCAAATGCTAACACATACACTGATTTCTAAGACAGAGAAAGCCTGATGAGTCTATGCCAATCATCTAACAGGGCTTTTCTGAATGAATTTATTTGATAATCTTCCAATTAATAACTCCTTCCTGAGAGTTGGAGAGAGATATTTTGTGCAAGAACTGGTTGGAAAAATATTGGATGGGAAAAGGAATGAGAAGGATTGTGCTGTATTTAATTTCCATGTTAGTCCAACTAATGTGCTAAATGGCATTATTTTTACCTGATGTTTTTTTCCGTCCAGTGTCATGGAAAGTGGCTTATATGTGATCTCATAGGTCTGGTTCTGTTGATGAGGCTGTATAACGATACTTTTGGGCCCAGTCCAATACTCTCCATTAATCAAAGGCTGCAGGTTCCAGATCTGATTGGTGCGATTGACCAGTCCAATGCCATGGACCTGTGTAGTCCGAACTTGACAAATGAAGTTGATCACCTGTAAGAAACATAAAGAAACATAGCATTGAAATTGTGAACTTTTTAGCACTATCTGTGTGTATTCAAGCTTAGAAAGAATTACATTGAACATTAAGAAGAGATTGAAGAGATTGGTGAGGCACTGAATAAATATTTCTCTTCGGTATTCACGCAGAGTGCTGGAAATGTAGCTATGGAGAGCACTGAGGTACAGGGTTGCAAATTGGGAAGTATTGTAGTAGTTAGGGAGGATGTGTTAGAAATTCTCGAGGGTTTGAAGTTGGATAAGTCCCCTGGGCCGGACTGGATTTACCCTAGGATTCTCTGGGAGGCAAGAGAGGAGATTGCAGAGCCTCTGGCTCTGATCTTCAGGTCCTCGTTGGTTACGGGTGTGGTTCCGGAGGACTGGAGGATAGCGAATGTGGTCCCATTGTTAAGAAGGGGAAGAGAGACCTTCCAGGGAATTATAGGCCAGTGAGTCTTACTTCTGTTGTGGGCCAGGTATTGGAGAGAATTATTAGGGATAGGATTTATAGTTATTTAGAGAGAAATGAATTGATTGGGGATAGTCAGCATGGTTTCGTGAAGGGTAGGTCATGCCTTACTAACCTCATTGAGTTTTTTGAGAAAGTGACCAGAGAGGTGGATGGGGGTAAGGCGGTTGATGTAGTATATATGGACTTTAGTAAGGCGTTTGATAAGGTGGCCCATGGAAGACTTCTACAGAAAATGCAGATGTGTGGAATAGAGGGTGATTTAGCTAATTGGATTAGGAATTGGCTGGCAGATAGAAGACAGAGGGTGGTGGTTGATTGGAGATATTCATCGTGGAGTTCGGTGACGAGTGGTGTGCCTCAGGGGTCTGTTTTGGGGCCCCTGCTGTTTGTAATTTTTATAAATGATCTGGATGAGGGTATTGAGGGATGGATCAGTAAATTTGCAGATGATACTAAAGTTGGTGGTGTGGTAGATAGTGAAGAGGGGTGTTTTAGTTTACAGAGTGACTTGGACAAGTTGCAGAGCTGGGCCGAGAGGTGGCAAATGGAGTTTAATGTGGAAAAGTGTGAGGTAATGCACTTTGGCAGGAACAATAAATGTGTAGAGTATAGGGCTAATGGTAGGGCTCTTAATAGTGTTGAGGAACAGAAGGATCTTGGTGTATGTGTCAATAGATCCCTGAAAGTAGGCAGTCAAGTGGATAAAGTTGTTAAGAAGGCTTATGGAGTCTTAGCTTTTATTGGTAGGGGGATTGAATTTAGGAGCCGCAGCATCATGTTGCAACTGTACAAAACTCTAGTGCGGCCGCACTTGGAGTATTGTGTGCAGTTCTGGTCGCCACATTATAAGAAAGATGTGGAGGCATTGGAGAGGGTACAGAGGAGGTTTACCAGGATGTTGCCTGGTATGGAGGGCAGATCCTATGAAGAGAGGTTGAAGGATTTGAGGTTGTTTTCGTTAGAAAGGAGGCGGCTAAGAGGGGATCTTATTGAAGCATATAAGATGATTAGAGGTTTAGATAGGGTGGACATTGATAGCCTTTTTCCTAGGATGGAGAAAGCTAGCACGAGGGGACACAGCTTTAAATTAAGGGGTATGAGTTATAGGACGGATATCAGAGGTAGGTTCTTTACTCAAAGAGTGATTAGGGAGTGGAATGCCCTGCCTGCAGCTGTTGTAGATGCGCCAAGTTTGGTGGCGTTTAAGAGGTTAGTTGATAAGTATATGGATGAGAAGGGAATGGTTTAGTTTGGAGGGGCATTGCTTTTTATTTTGGTCGGCACAACATCGAAGGCCGAAGGGCCTGTTCTGTGCTGTATTGTTCTATGTCCTATATTCTATTAATTTATGTGTGCTTTGTCCTAAAACATTTCCTCAATTCATTGTCAGCTGATGCTTCGTCCTCAGTTGTTTCCTTGACAGTTTTCATTTGCCAGTGGCGGTTTTCCATTACCTTCCACTCTCAGATGCAGGTCTTAACCAGAATGGGAATCAAACTCATGCAGTTGCTATTATTCAGAACTACACGTTAACCATCTACCAAATTGAGGTAACAAGTCCCCGACATAAAGCATACAGCACTGATAGTAATCATTCACCTAACTAATCCTGTGTAATCCTATTGGTGTTTCTGATCCATTTGAATGTCCTGTCTTCCTTCCTTATCTATCTCGCAATTTGGTTCCATGTTCCTTACTTCATCATATACTTCTTCAGCAATCTTTTAAATGTGTCTACATAATTCACCTCATTTCCTTCCTGTGGTAGTGGGTTCCACATTCCACATACCTCTTTGAGTAAAGAAATTTCTTCGGAGTTTGTTTTCCTGGTGACTATTGTGTATTGATAGATTTTTATCCTTCCTCACAACTGGAAGCACTTTCTCTTTACGCTACCAAAATCTTTCATAATCTAAAGCCTGCAATGAGGTAGGTCACTCTCAGTCTTCCTTCTTCAAGAGAAAAGAAATCTAGCCTCTTCATCATTTTCTGATGTTTGTAACCTCACATTAAGATATAATTATTGTAAGTCTGTTTTGCTCCCTCTCCAATGCCTCTATTATATTATGTGAATATATATTCACATAATATTTGCAGGTCTTACGAAGAGAGGCTGAGAGATTTGAGGTTGTTTTCGTTAGAAAGGAGGCGGCTAAGAGGGGACCTAATCAAAACATATAAGATAATTAGAGGTTTAGATAGGGTGGACAGTGATAGCCTTTTTCCTAGGATGGAGAAAGCTAGCATGAGGGGGCACAGTTTTAAATTAAGGGGTGATAGTTATAGGACGGATATCAGAGGCAGGTTCTTTACCCAAAGGGTGGTTCAGGAGTGGAATGCCCTGCCTGCAGCAGTTGTAGATGCGCCAAGTTTGGTGGCGTTTAAGAGGTTAGTTGATAAGTATATGGAAGAGAAGGGATTGGTTTAGTTTGGAGGGGCATTGCTTTTTATATTGGTCAGCGCAACATCGAAGGCCGAAGGGCCTGTTCTGTGCTGTAATGTTCTATGTTCTATATGTGTATAATATTCCAAATGTGAGAATTGCCTGTTATTTTTGCAGATCCCTTTTTACATTCCACTAGTTTATAGCCTTTGCCGTCTGTATATTTATACCTTCTGGAGAATACTATTCCCATTCAGGTTCAGATGGAGTCACTCCCTCCATTACTGAAAATGAATTCCTCTTTCCCACACCAGCCCCTTATGTATGTGTTTATTCAATTATGCCAAAATCTTCATTCAGTGTAATTTAATCTCATTATTTGCTTCTTGTTATTATTGGCAAACCTGGATTTATTGCTTTGATCCCAATGTGATATTGCATACATACAAAAATTTTTCAAGACCTGCTAATTATCACAACTTCTGTAGAGACTTTGTTTGGTGTGCATGACCAGGGTTAATTGTGCTGCAGATATAGATCCAGAAATTACTCTTCAAGGCAGCAGTCTTGGGTAGGAGCATGCAACAGCTGGTATGGGCACTTACGTAAAACTCATATCATATCTTCATACATATTGAGTATGGACAAGATGTAATGAAATTACAATAGTGAGATGGAAAATTGTGCCCAAGTATTAAGACTCTTTTTGAGCATGGTTTTGGGACACACTGTGAAGAACTGGTACATCAACAACAATTGTCATCATTCCTTGTATGAAACAGCAGCCCAGATGTCCTGCTTGATAATGTGGATAAAGCAGCACAGTTTGTCGATGCACCTCATTCAGCATTGCTTGTTTTGCCTCAGACCTGTTCTGGGTGTTACAGCACAAATTATTTAATTAATTTACAGGGTGCTGGTATGAATGCTAGTTCAACATTCATTGCCCATCTCTAATTGCCCTTAAGGAGGTTGTGATAAAACACTGCAGTCCAGGTGGTGAAGGTACACCCAAAATGTTGTTAGGGAGGGAATTCCACGATGTTAACCATCGATCATGAATGAATGGTGATATATTTCCAAGTTAGGATGGTGAATGGAGAGGAACTGCCAGGTGTTGGTATTCCCAAGTACCTGTTCCTTTTGTTCTTCTAATCAGTAATGGTGATAGGTTTGGAAGGTTCTACCTGAGAAGCCTTGGTGAGTTCTTGCTGTGCATTTTGTAGAATCCTACTGCTGTGTGTCAATGGTGAATGTTTGTGGATCAGTTGCCAATCAAGCGGGCTGCTTTGTCCTGGATCGTGTCAAACTTCTTAAGTGTCATTGGAGCTACATTCATCCAGGCAAGTGAAAAGTTTGCCATCACACTCCTGCTATGGACCATGGAGTGCATGGCTCTAGCTTCAAATGGAGTAGCAGGCTCAAAGGACCAAATGGCCTCCTCCTGTTGCCCTACAACTGTTGGAGAGGCAAACGAGCCTCTAGTCCAGCATTCAGCAATCTAAAATCTTGAGCTCATTAAAAACTCTGTTGCCTGCATCTTAACTTGAACCTAATCCTCTCTTGGAGGACAACAACTTGTTGACTGACACTGGTTCATTTTTAAGGTTATCATACTTATTTTCATCACTTAAGAGACTTGATATCGTTCAAGAACAAAGCAGCCTATTTGATCAGTGCTCCCTCCACTACCAGTGCATATTGGCAGCAGAGTAATCACATACCATAGCAAAGTCCCTATGAAAACTCCTTTCAAATTCATGACCTCTATCACTTGAAGAACAAGGGTAGGGATGCAACCACTTGCAAATTGCTCTCCAAGTCACTCACCATCCTGATTTGGAAATATTCCTTCACTGTTGCTGGGTTAAAATGCTGGAACTCTTTCCCAAACAATACTGTTGATGTACCAAACTATATGAACTGCAGTGGTTCCAGGAGGGAGATATCAATCACCTTCTTAAAGGCACTTAAGATGGGACTGATAAGCAACATTGCTAGCAATGCTAAGCCCTGGAATTTGCTCTGTAAATCTCTAAATCTTGTTGTTTTGTTGTTTTAAATCTCTCTGTGTCCTTCTTTAAGAAGCTCCTTAGATTACCTCTTTGCTCAAGATGATGATCGTCTATTCTAAAATCTCTTTATATGGCTTGATGTCAAAGTTCACTTAATAAAACTCTTGTGAGGTGCACTAGGATGTTACATTAAAGGTCCTATATAAATGCAGGTCTCTGTTGTCTAAGTGCACTGCAATTAGAGGACAATGTTCATGGTGATTCAGGACAGGCCACACACACACTGAGTATATCTGTTAGAATTACTCACTTCAAATTGTGATGGTGCCTTCTACTCATCTGGAACCATTGCATATATTATCTCAGGAAAACATAAGGCAACAATTCAAAGCTATCATAGAGCACAATTATTATCTATTCAGCTCAATCACTGAACCAAGTGATGGACTTCAGCAGTGATATTAGTAGATAAAAAAAGGAGTGAAAAATGCTAATGATGATAGTGGAAAAGCTAGGTTGACACAAAAATGCCTTACAGGGGCTGAGGTAAATGCATCAGCATTTGCATCATTTGCAAATTCAGGACTCAGTCCTTCTGAATCATGAACAACTTGGCAGTTGCTCAGCGAGTCACCATTGCTGCTCTCCCAATTAGGGGGGATCACTTAGGAGTCAGCCGAAGGCACAAGCAAAATGCAAATTATAGGTAATAAAGAATGCACGGGTAGATTCACAATCAAACATATTGTGCTTTGGCATATGGCCTCGATTAATGTGGGAGCCCCATGCTGGCCTGTGGCTTTGGGGCACCAATCAGAACCTGAGAACTCTCCAACCAATGCAGAGCAATATCAGCCTCTGATTGATAAAGACACTTAGAGTAGGAAAACACTCAGAGGAAACCCACACAGACACAGGGACAATGTGCAAATGCCATACAGACAGTGATCCAAGGCTGGAATTGAACCCAGGACCCTGACGCTGTTAGGCAGCAGTGCTAATCACTGTGCCAGAGTGCTGTTCATTAATTTATTCATCTAAAACCATTTATAATTACATCTTACCTTCTAGATATTATTCAAGGAGACTGATAGTCAGGCCTTCTGAATCAAAATATGAAAACTGGCCTCTGTTCACCATCCCATTGATTACCATATGTGATTCTTGCTGGTGAGTACCTGAGCTGGGGAGGGGTTAAGTCCAAGTGGATCTAGACAATAGTGTCCAGGACATACTAATTTGCTTATTGTCCTTTCTGAATTCAAAGCCAATTCCACCAGCAAATTAATGCCAATAAGTTCACGAAAAGTCAAAAACTGGGCACGATCCTGATTTTTCACCTCCTGTTCTATTTTATTGGCTTGCCTCGCTGATCAACCAGTGAGCCAGTAAGATTGCGACAAATGTCGAAGAGAGAGAAAATGGAGTTTTTCGGCAAATCACTAATCACAGCTTTTCAGCACTTAGTGCAATGAGAGAGACACCAAGTAATTTTTGCCCAAATAGGCTGTTACCCACCCAAAGTGGCTGAAGCTGTACAGTGTTACAACAAGAACTGCATAAAGGTACTAATGATGGACACACAGACAGTCACGCCAGGAACATGGCAGTCAAAAGAAGTGTCACAAGATTCAGTGACAGAGAGCTGGGCCATCTGCTGGATGCTGTAGAGAAGAGGTAAGCAATATTCTATCCTCCAGATGGGCGATAACTTATGGTTCAGAAGGGTAATGTGACCTGAGAGGCCATGGCAGCGGCTGTCAGTGTCAGTGCACCAGCAAACAATGCAGGAAGAAGCTGAATGACCTCCTTCGGGCAGGAAGGATGAGTGTCCAACTTGTCCTACTATCAGTCCCCTCTGTTATGCTTACAATATTGATCCCCCGCCCCTCCCCGATACACTTTTACCTTCCAGCATCCAACACCCTGCACACGTTTCTCCAAACCATCTGGCAAACCCCGTCACAATCCCTACCTGCAAGCCACAGCCCCAAAAATGTCCACCCGATTGACACCACTCCTGATACCTCTGACATCCCTGGTTGTCGGATACTGGAGTGCCTCTGGGCCAATAGGCACTCTGAGGGAGGAGGAAGGGCTGGACATTATGGTGGGATCTTCTACCCAGGAGACCTCAGGCATCTCCAGCCCTTCTGAATCCCCACTTCCTGCTTCCGGAGCACCTCAGGGGCAGCAGGATGAACTGCGTAGCATGACTACAACAGTGTCATCCAAATATCGGCCAGGGACCTCGAGATCTCAGCGCCTCCCTTCCCCCATCCCCTCCATCTCCAGGCAATGCCTGCCAAGGACATCACAGGCTATAAGTGCGGTACATAGCTGAGCACTTCCACTTCTGATGTGCATCATGGTGGCACACTTAGATGCAGCAAAAAGCCTCAAAAGACTAAGAAGTTGTAGAGTCATTGAGAGGGCACAAGAAAAGGGCTGCATTAGTTACATTTAAGAAAATAGGCATTGATAATGATGACCTCCACCTATTTTACAGCATTGTTAAGTATCACCCTTTCACGTTATTGCACTGTTAGTTTCACCAGTAAATGTTATTACACCCCTAGCTGTGAATAATCTGCATGTGATTCCTCCCCCATAGGAATGACTGTACCCTGACCACATACATAGAGGCACAGAGCATGGTGCCAGAACATGAGGTCCTTTGCCCAACCAAATATGCGCTCCCCAATTCCCAGCACCTATGCCAAACCCCTGCCTGCTGTGGAACTCCAAGCACTCAGCAGCTGGGGCCCTGTCAGTCCACAGTAACAGATAGCCTACCCTGACATCCCCAGCACCCACTGGATCCTGAGTCAATCCTCCCCCCATTTCCCAGGACTCTCCCATCCCCAATCCCAGAGCATTGCTCCGCTCACTCGTGCCCCCAACTCTTACTCAGACATGGGCCCAGGCGCCAGTATGTATCTGGAGAACAGACTTGTGTGATACCAGGGCAGCATCACAGTGTACTGCAAGTCAAGTAATTGTCACCCTCCTGCCTGGACCAAAAACTTATTAGCACGGCTAACCTGACCCATCATCCTTTTGTGATGTCAATGGGACCTTGAGAGGGTGATGTAGACAAGAGAGTTGAAAGAAGATCAGGAATGGGAGAGGTTATGGTTCCCAGGATCTGGTGGATGCATGGGAATCACAGCTGCCAGACAACATGCCAGTTATTGTGTAAATTTTGTTGTGATGAGGACCTGCCTCACTGCCCTGCCCTCCAAGAACCCCGCCAGTGCTGCCTGTCCTCCATCCTCCCGCTGTTTCTCGGCCTCTTCCTCCACATCCTCCTATGCCTGCTCCTCTTCCTCTTCCTCCAGAATGTCTCCCTGCTGCTACACCCGGATTGGAGTGTACAGCAGACCACAATGCTGTCAGACACCCTCATGTGGCTGTACCGAAGAGCCTCACCAGTGTGGTCTAGGCAGTGGAACTACATCTTCAGGAATCCAATGCACAATTAGACGATGGACCAGGAAGTAGTGTGGGCCTCATTGAAGTGTTCCTGCCTCTGTGCCTGGCCTTTACACTGGCATTATCAGCCAAGCCCTTAACAGGTAGCGCTTATCCCCCACAAGACATTCTGACAGTCTGGCCTGGTCTTCAAAGAAGCCAGAATGTCCAAATTCCAGAGGATATAGCTGTTGTGCACGCTCCTGGGCAGTGTGCACACACATGCATGATATTCATTCTGTGAGTGCAGACAATCTGTCCATTCAGGGAGTACAACACCTGCACTGATGAACTGCAGTCATCATGTGGGGATCACAGGGTGATATGCATGCCATCTGCAGTCCCCTGCACATGGGACATGCCAGAAATGCCAGTGAAGCCCACAGCCCAAGCTTCCCGTTAGGTTTAGTCCATGTTGAAGTGGATATAATTGACAGCCTTGGTGAACAGGGCATGCATGACGTTGCAGATGCACTTGTGCATTGAGGGCTGTGAGGTATCACAGATGTTCCTGCTGGAGCTCTGGAAGAACCCAGTAATATAGAGGTTGAGCGCCCCCGAGATGTTCACTGTTACTGGAAATGGGTGTCCTCCTGTCCCTCAAGTTACCAGTTTGCGAAGACCGGACACAAGTGCTGCACTACTGTACCGTTACTCAGAGCCTGTGATGGCACGCCATTTCCATCAGCTCATCAAAAGACTTAGGGGTCCTATTAGTCCTCTGTCTCCCTCCACCCACCCCCTCTTCACCACCATCCCACCCTGGAAGTAAGAGCAGCCATGGCCTAGCCCTGATCGGTCACCCCTTACCCTCCTGCAGTGGCCGCACATCTCCCTCCTCCTCCTCCTCAATGGCCACTACAATGATTGCTATCTCAATTGCTGGGGGAACAATTAGTACAATTCTCCATCCTGGGCCCTTCACCTTTCCTAGCAGCAAGAATCCCCATTAGTCTAGATGCTGGCAGCTCAAAACCATTCCCAGTGCCATGCATCATCTCAATGGGTTGCCTACATTGACACATCCTTGCCACGTAGGGCACGGACAGCATACAGGTGGCTGTGTCAGGGTCACCTTTGGGAAGTTTTAAAGCATAGACATGGGTGCACTCACCTGGATATCTGATCCAGTGGCTTCCAGGAATGGCTTGCGTTTCAGCCAGATGGTAGAAAAGCACCTCGTGATTATGACAAGATGGGTTCCCATCAAGAGTAGCACTGCAGAGTGCATGCAACGTGAGGAGCCTTCCTAATACCTGCAGAGCACCCATGATTGGAGCATCAGCTGACAGAGCTGCTGCTCGTCATATTTGTGAGACCTGGGTGCAAGGTCTGCTGTCAGCCATAGACAGACAGCTGGACAACCAGAGCAATATTCATAGTCGACCTCATGTGAAACCTCTCAGGGGTCGGTCCTCAACCATGAAGAATATGTGTAACACGGGCACTGAGCCACGAGTGACTCTTGACCAGAAGCTCCCCAAACCCCAACACCCCCCCAGTGCACCAAGGCAACGGCTATGAACTCATCTCATCTCCATTCAAATGCATGCAAATTGATATTTTCCCCAGTTTAGGCACGAAGCTCTTCACATTAGGAAATCAGGAAAAAGTGGCTGGGAAGATTGTTTGATGACGGGCGCAAATTTGATTTTTTGGCTCTTATTTTTCAGTCTTGCCACACAAAACTATTAGTGTAGCAGGCCTGAAAGATCATATTCCTGCAGAATGTCATAAGATCTGGAGAGAAAACTGACTTGGAGAGAAACACGACTGTTTCCTCACTGAAAATAGCACTACCCTTCAGAAACCTGTCTCAAAGTGCTAAAAGATAATCAAGTACCTTTCTGAAATGTACTGCTGCAGCCAGGTTATGCACAGCAAGTGGCTACATCAACATGCTAATGACCAGATAATTTGTTTGGACAGTATTGGCTGAGGGACAAATATTCAGATGTGAGTATACATCAAAATTTCTTCACCATAACACTGTCAGCAGTTATATCCTGCTTCTTCTACATCCCGGCATATGGACCACATATCTTGACAACATTGTAGATTGTGTCTACATCCATTAATTTAGCCAATGAATTCTTGGAGGGTAAAAATATTTGTGTAAACTGGCCTTGTGGACATGATTCAACTAACTACCTGTTTAGAGGAACACATATCTGACTACAAACGATCTCAGCTCACTCAGGATGTCTTCATTCATCCAGAATAAAAAACATTACGTGGTTTCCAGTGTTTTTTGCTGGAAATAAAATATGCAACATGGTTCAGTGTATTTATCAAGTCCTAGTTGAAAACATCCAGTTTGTCAGAATTTATACAATGAGTTGTCCAAGATTATTTACCTTTTATAATAATGCTGCACTGCACAGCACTTGCTTTTGAATTGGCTCTCCTGTACTCAGCATAAACTGAAAGCACTCAGCAAAATTGTAATTGGCACTTCTAAGCATATCTCAAAACCAATATCAAACATGATGTCTGACATATTAACTATGCCAAGTGGGAGGTTTTTGCCTTTCACTGGCATACAATCAGAAATCTAAAAGAAATCTCGAGGTTTTACACTGAGTAGATCATACCCAGTGCTCCAGAGCAGCATTTCTTATGCAGCACCCTAATACTAATGCTGGCTTACGTTCCTGATTAACTAATGGACTCGTATGGCATTAGTCAAAATGCAGCATTGATCCAATGGGTCTGAATGATCAGTGATAAACAGGAATGTCCACCTCCATTCAGAATCCAGTGATGGGCAGGGACAACACATGCTTAGAGGACCCATTGTGCTGTTCTCCAGCTCCTCTTGACTCACAAACAGGACTGTAAAGATATTTATCTCTTCTACAAAACATTCCACACATTTCTTTAGCTACCTGGCTTAAACTTGGAAGACATATGTGGCCTTGTTAAAATTCTTAACGTGCCAATTCATCAGGTCTGCACAGTGGTTAACACTGCTATCTCACAACGCCAGGACTGGATTTGATTCCAGTCTTGGGTAATTATTTGTGTCGAGTTTTCATGTTCAACCCGTGTCTCAGGAGTTTCCTGCAAGTGTTCCCATACCCTCTCATAGTCCAAAGATGTGCAGATTAGGTCGATTGGCCATGCTAAATTGACCCTAGTGTCGGAGGATTAGCAGGGTAAATGCGTGGAGTTACGGAAATCAGATTTGATGGGCCTCCTTCTCTACTGTCGGGATTCTATAATTCCTTCCACAGCAAAAATGTTTAGGTTAGGTGGATTAGCGATGGTAAATGCATGAGGTTATGGGGTTAGGGCAGTGGGGGGAGGTCTGGGTGGGATCCTCTTTTGGACAGTTAGTGTTGACTCGTTTGACCAGAGTCAAACTTTTTTTTTCTGTATGGTAGGGATTTTATGGTTTTATCTACTCGAACAGATTGGCAGCCCATATTTTGTTTTACCTCAATTCTAACCAGACCTGCTGGGTGGTGCTGGACATAGGGGGATGAGAAAGGTCAATGTACAGCAAGTACATTAGTTTCTCAAACTGAACAAAAAAAAACAATCTTATTCCTCTGATGTAAAGGAAAGAAGCAACATCCCACTCGACCTTAATCCAGTCCCACACATATTTCCAAACAGCAAGCTGCAGAATACCAGCAACGGAGCACCATGCTGACTGGAATAGTGTAAAATATACAGAGAGATTAGTAAACAGCTAAAGAGAAAATATATCTCACAAGGAAGCGATGGGACAAGAGTGGGAGGCTGGTATTAATGTGGGATGACCAAGATAGAAACGATGCACTAGTGAACTGAATAGAAAGGATTGATTTCCTGACAGGCTACCTTTGCAGTGGACCTGATTCCAGGGAGATCAACCTTCCAGCAACATCAGGCAGGAGCTTTGTTGCGCTAATGCTGAGCAAGCCCATCTTCACTCCTGCCAAAGTGGGTGGTGTAAATCTGGAGGGAGTCACTACTAATTAGCTGCAATCAGAAGACAATGGCTGGAGGCTTGGGAGCTGTTTGTTTGAATTTTTAGTCTTAAACTATGTCAAATTGAATGTATTTGACGTTAGTAGATGGTTGGGTGTGCCGTATTGCTCTGTAATTTCACCCTCTCCTTCAAGGTGTAACCTTAGGTCAGCCAGATGTGGTGAGCAAGCACTTCACATGCTGACAGTTTGCCAAGCCACATTATAAAGAGGGCTTTGCATGAAATTGCATTAGCAATTTCACTGAACTCTCCAACCAGCTGTTGTTGAGCATCTCCTGACTACCGGATTATACACTTGTCAATGGTTCACTAACAAAAGAAACAAGAATCTGGACTGAACACATTAGAAGGTTGAAGGCTTGATCCCTGCTCTATATTCACCTGACCAATCCCAGTCAAGAAGTTGGAGAGCTGGGATAATGCGTCAAATACTCTATCCATGGGTTGGGGAGAGGAGGAAATCAGACAGGATATTTTCAGTGGTTGGACAAGGACAAATCAGAAATAGTTGTGATATATCCAGGAACACCAAGATAGTGGAACCCTTTAGTGAGATTCACTCCAGGATGAAACATAGAAACTGAAGTTCTTCTGCAATCTATAAATGGAGTGTAACAATGGTCATGTTTCAGCCTACGATTGACCATGGTGGGGGCATCCGTGAATGTTTTTGGTGGGGGGATGGAGGTGGGCTGGAGAATTGAGGGAAAATCCCAAAACAGGTTTCCCCTGGTATAATTTCCAAAATTGGTTGTCCCCATCACTGCCACAATGAAAAGTCAGGAACCCCATTATCATAAATTATTGTATATTTGGTGGGTTCCCACTGTGTTACCCCCAAACTCCACATAAAGATCCCACCCTAACACTCCCTAAGGCATGTTATCATATCAATGAAGTTTATAATTGAATTTGTAAAATAGGAACTGAGTGAATGGTTCTCATCAGGGACACACAGTTAAGTCCTGCTGCTGGGGAGAGGGGAAAGGTATCATGCTCAGGCAGCTATAATTCACATGCCTACGTGGAAAACAAGTACTAAAACAGTGGAATCCTTTAGTGGTATCTAGGCAGTGACAGGGGCAAAGGCCTGAACTTAGGGCAATGTCAGGACTACTGCCAGGGGCAGAGTCAGGGGTTGTGCTAGGGTGCTTCTGTACGCCATGAGTGTGTGTGTGGGGGGGGGGATCCTATGCCCATGAGGGGTGGTTATTCATGCATTGTGAGCTGGTGTTTCCATGTCTGTGTGAGGGATCCTTATTTTTATATCTTTTAGATTAGGGTGCCTCTGGTCTATAATCAGAGCCCATCCCACCAGTGTGATGTTGTGGGACTCACCTTCTGTTTCACCTTTCTGCTCACCTTTGTTTTAACATAAGTTTAAAAAGAAATGGTGGGAAAAACCAGCAGTGGAGCCAGCAGGCAACAAAATGGTTTTCCTGCCTTAGTTGACACTTATTTTAAAAAAATGAGAAAATTCTGCCCCGTTTTTTTCAAAGCACAAAGGTAATACTCTATCAGGCAAATTGTGCTGAGTTATTGTTATTACTTATTTTCCCAGTTGGCCTGTGAATCATAGCTGCTAAGCAGACTGAGGCCAATTGTGGAATCAAATGTCTTGCTATAGCCATAAATGAGATAAGTTTTTTTTTGTTTTGTTCTTTGTTCTTTGTAAGTTCATTCAAGATGGTGTGTGGGACTAGCCACACACCATCTTAAATTTACACAATAGTCAACAGCAAACACCATCTTGAGTCTGGGAGGAAACTGGAGCACCCAGAGGAAACCTATGGATATATGGGGAGAATGTACAGACTCCGCACAGACAGTCACCCAAGCCAGGAATCGAACCCAGGTCCTGGTGCTGTGAGACAATAGCGTTAACTACTGTGCCACAAATGTAATCAGTTTGAGGGCGTTATCGGACAACAAATTTTATGAAATTGAGCATGCAATATGGAAGCAGACTAAAATCACACTCAGAGCCCCTCCACTAAAAATCACAAAGGAACAGGCGCAGGTTAGCAGGCAAGAGCATGCTTTTAGAATGCAGATAAGGGCTAGCACACAGAGGAAGCTGGTCAGGGTGGCACCCCCAGGAAATAACTTAAAAAACATATCCACATCACAATAAATCAGCACTTTTAAACCAGTCAAACAACCTACGGAGACACCTTAAGATGAGCATAGCTAAGGAAGCATCCTTGGTCCCTCAAACTTCCTGAGAATATTGTCCAAGCTCTGGAGATTCCAGACCATTGATAATCAATCACACAAAAATGATTAACACACACTTAAAACAATCATCTCAATACTTGAAAATATCGAGACAAGATGGTTAAAGTCAAATACTGTAAATAAAGCATTAACATTTGAATCGCATACTACACAGAAGTTTGGGTATAACTATAGTCCGTTTCAGCGGGTCTTTAGTGTGATTTCGGGACAGTTCGATTGTATGTCCTGACTGCACCTCCATCGACGTGAAAGAAAATAAAACTGTACCATTGTTGAACTTGACCCTGAGTCCGTAGTGGTCATTTCGCCCACTCGCGATAAGAAGAGGTAATGATTAGTTGGGTGCTCAGAGATTATTCGGGTGTTGATGGGGTAGTTGGGAGGCTGGTGGATCGATCAGGTCTGGCCGGGGTGGGGACAGTTAGGTAATCAAGTCTAGTGGGTAATTGGGTGGTTGGGGAAGGTATTTGGTCTAGATGGGGCGTAGTTGGGTGGAATGGAGATTGCTTGATGGTTGGGTAGTAGTCAGGTCAACTTGGAGGAGTGATTGGGAGGGCGAGGAGTGGAGGGTCAGTTGTGATGGTCAGGTGATTAATCATTACTCTTGTTAATCACTAAGTTAGACCAGATATTAGATGGTGTCACATGTCCAGGGTAAGTATTTCCTGATAAGTTTTGTGTTTCTAGCCCAATCGCTACTCTGGACTGTGTTGGAAACATTTATGTAGGATCTGGGGCAGTATAAATCAGTCCACTGGGGGTTCAAATTTTCTAGATATGTCTGTTTGCCAGGAAAGAGTTCTGATGCACAGCTCCCAACTTATGCTCCATTTCTGACAATCCAGGGACTGGAAGATTTGGATCTACAAGGGATCAATGTACCTCACTCATGAAACTGACGTCTTCAAATAAAATACTAAATTCTCACTACATTTAAAGAAAGAAAGTGATGGAGAGAAGCAGAAAGACTGAATTAAGAAGGAAGAAACAAAGAAGCAAAGAAAAGCTGACATTTTTTATAGCATTCTTCATGAGCATTTTGCAGGAGTTTTGAAGTATGATCCATATCGTAATTACATAGAACATAGAACATAGAACATTACAGCGCAGAACAGGCCCTTCAGCCTTCGATGTTGCGCCGACCAATTAGGAAAAAGCAATGACCCTCTAACCTAAACCATTCCCTTTTCGTCCATAAACTTATCTACTAACCTCTTAAACGCCACCAAACTTGACGCATCTACAACTGCAGCAGGCAAGGCAGCAGGCCTTACCATCCTCTGGGTAAAGAACCTACCTCTGACATCCGTCCTATAATTGGTAAACTCAGAAGCTAAATGCACAGAGCGAGTTTTTGTACCTCTTTCATAGCTGTTGCTGCCACGCATGATCCAGTTAGGTACAGCTGGAGAGGTTTGAATCCCTCAATGAAGCACTGCACATTTTCCAGTCGGAGGTCTGCGTGAATTTTAGTAGGATGAAATGCAATCTCCAAGGACACATGCATTCCTGGAGAGATATAGCCCTCCACAGGACTGATCGAAAAGTGTGGCTTAAATTTTTCAATGTCCCACTTAAATCTGCAACATAAAGGAAAATGTTTAATTTCTGGAGAAAGAAATATAACAAGAGAAACTTGTATTCAAATTGCACCTTTAATTTCATTCCAAGACACAGGATTTGAGACTAAAGCACGAAAAGAGAAAGTTTATGAGGAAAATTGGCCAGAGATATTCTATCCGCAACAAATTGTACGAAAGCAATCCAACCAATTACTGCTCCATTGTCTGTTTTCAATCATTAACAAAGCAAGTGAATTGGTTGTTGACTTTGTCAACATTGACTCAACAATAACATCCTCACTCATGCTCACTTTGGATTCTGTCATTTCTTACATAGACGATAAAGATTAATTTGACAGGTGAGACGAGAGGGACAGTCCTTGGCAACACTTCATTTGTTGAAGTGTGATATCAAGGAGACTGAGCAAAAGTGAAGTCAATGGCATCAGGGGTAAAACTCTTCACTGGTTGGAATCATACTTAGTTATTTGGAGGCTAATCTTATCAGGTTCCAGGACATCACTACAACAGTTCTTCACTGTGGTGCCCTACGCCCAACAATCTTCAACAGCTTAAAGATCTTTCCTTCATCAGAAGGTCAGAAGTGGGGATTTTTGTTGAAAATTGTGGAATGTTCATCACCATTCACAAATCCTCAGAAAGAAGCAGTCTGTACCAGCATGCAGAGAGACCTAAATAACATTTACATTAGGGCTGATAAGTGGCAAATAACATTTGCAACACACAAATGTCAGTCAGTTACCATCTCCAACAAGAGAGTCCAATCATGTCCTTTTGAGATTCAATGGTATTTTCATTCCTAGGCATCATCATTATCAATCATAAAGTTAACTGGACCAGCTATATAAACACAGGATGGGAATTCTACCGTGTAAAACACAAACTTCCTGACTTCCCAGAACCTTTCTCTCATCTGCAAGTCAGGAGTGTGATAGACTATCATTAACTTGCCTGTTTAATGCAGCTCGAACACTTAAAAACTTCAACATCATTCAAAACAAAGCAGTCCACTTAACTGATATCATATCTACTATTTTAAACAATTAATTCCTCCATATTGGCAGCAGTGTGTCCCACAGACCAGATGCATTGCAGCAACTTGCCAGGTGGACAGCATCACTGAATACCTCAATTTCTTTCATCTTTAAGGACAAGGTCAACAAGCGCATGAGAACACTATCACTTGAAAAATTCGTCTCCAAGACACACATATGTCTATTTGAAACCATATCACCATTTCTTTGCAATCACTGGGATCCTGGACTTCCCAAATTCCCATCCTAACAGCACTGTACGTGTACCCGAAACACATGTATTGCAGCGATTCAAGAGATTAAGAGTTCACCATTCCAAGAGCAAGTAGGGATGAAGATGGGTGACTTTCAGAAGGCAGTTAAGAGTCAACCACATTTCTATTGGTCAGGAGTCAACTCAGGCCAGACTGAGAAAGGACTTTAGATTTGCTTGCCTAAAGGTCATTGGTGAACCAGATGGGTTTTTCCACTTGATGATAATTTCTTAGCAATATTTCTGCATCTGGCTTTATTAATTTAAATCCTGCTAGCTACCATGGCCATGATACAGTTTGAACCCATATCCCTGGCTAATGCTATTGGTGGATAGTCTAGTGATATTACCACCAATAGCATTAGCCAGGGATATGGGTATCATCTGCAAGTTGAACTGCAGGAACTCACCATGGCTCATTCAACATCTTCCAAACATAAGGGAAGCACCACCACCTCCAAGCCACACAGCATCTTTACTTAAAATATCATAGCTCCCACATTGTCATTGGGTCAAAATCCTGAACTCTCTTTCTAATGGTTTAACAAGACAGTTCATCTTCTAAAGGACAATTTTGGATGGGGAAAAGTGTTAATTTTCCATATGACACCTGCATCTCAGGAAGAATAATAATAAAAGTATATGAATGCTGGTCTTGCAGTGATGCCCACAACCCACAAACAAATGAAGAAAATAGCACCTCAGTTTAAGGTTTCATCCTAAAGTTACCTCCTGATGGTGCAGTACTTTCTGTCAGCACTGGCACCAGAAGTGTTAAGACTACTTGAGTTCAAGGCTTTGGACTGAACCCATACTATTCTGACAGAGAGTATGACCCAATCAGAAACAGCTAACAACACCTAAAGAAAGAAGGCCCATGAACAGCTGCAGCAGGATTCTGATTGTTAAGGTTCAGCTAAATTTTGACTTCTCCAAACAAAGAAATCCTCCCCACCAGCCACCCCTCCTCAATTTAGACCAAACATCCCATTTGATCTAATTACCTTGCACCAATGTCTCCAACATTTTGTATCATGATCAGCCGAGTCACCTGGCTACAGAGCACAACTGCTCCAAATGCAATGCGGTCCTGGTCCAGGACGATTTCCATTCCCTGGCCGCATCCACGTATCACAAATAGAGGTTTAGACACACCAGTGCATTCCATCATCACTTCCTCTGCAAACTGCGGAATTCGGTAAAGTGGGGAGAAAGTCACCACCACATCATAAGTGCCTCCATCTGCATCCAACTTGATGTTACTGTTTGGCCATATACTTAGAACCTGATAAAGATAAAAAAGAAATTCATGCACAGTGTCTGCATGCTCAATAAACCCCTGAAATAGCAAATATGAGGTTAAACATTTTAAAAACACTTTCACTGGTTCAGTCTTCTAGTTACTGTCAATCAACCAAAGTTAAACCTTCTTCAGTGAGGAGATGGAGGCAGCCTTGGTACAGACATTCTGTTTACAGCATCAGTGTCATAATCCTATGCAGCATATAGCATAGTCTTATAGTGCTGAATGATCAATGGCCCTACTTCCCTTGATGAGCCCAGGCTGACTGGCCACAAAATTCAAAAGCTTGGCATGTGCATTTTTGGTGTTACGAATGTTGTTTCATGTCCACGTCAGATAATATTTTGGATAGGTTGTTCATGTGGGTGCAACCATCATGCATTGGAAAGATCCAGATGCCAGTCAACTGATTGAACAATAGCAGTGCCCCTTCAGCTGCGACGCTCCAGCTAATATCCTCTCTTAACCCAGCACAATTAAACTTATATTCAACCACAGGAAAGACTCCTCAGAAATGATTTTTAGAGGTATCATAAACCATTTTCAGCTTTGTTATTGGTTGATTTCTGTTGGCTTTGCCAAATGCTTAGATGTTGGCATTGCCTCTTAAAGTTGATGAAGCTTACTGGGAGTGAGGGTGGCACATGCTTTGGTTCTCACTGCAGGGCTTTATTCAGACCACTTGTTGCCAGTTATGGGTGTTACAGGTTTGATGCCATATGACCTCAATATAACAGGAAGATTAAGCAGTGATGACACAATCTGCTATTTAAGGGAATAGACGGTGGGAGAAAAAGGATGTTCACCAGGAGATCATATCTATCCAGGGCATTCTGGATGTAATTCTCCTACTGAACCTAATTCACTGGGAAACTTATCAAATCTGATCAGATTCTGACATCAGATGGAAATGTTTTGGGAGAGTGGTGAAATGCACACCAGTTTTGGACAGGGCCCATACATGCTGGTGCACTTGGCTGCAAAGTGACTGGCTGATGTTTTGAAAGGGACCCCAATTAAACAGTACTTTGGGAGGAGACCTCTTCCCCCAAAGATCATTGGGAAATCTCACTCCTCCCCATCAGTGGCATGTTTGCCCATACCCTCCCATAGGTCATCACCATTGGGGCATTGGGACCCTCCAATGGATTTGGAAGGTGCTGTCTAAGGAAGCTTGGTAAGGTTTTGCAGTGCATCTTGCAGATAGTACACGTTGTTGTCACTGTGCATTGTTGGTGAAGAGTGTGATTGTTTATAGAAGGTGTAGCAATCCAGCAGGGTACTTTGTCCTGGATGCTGTTGAGCTTCTTGAATGCTGTTGAAGCTGCATTCATCCAGGCAAGCGGAGAGTGTATAATCACAGTCCTGACTTGTGTCTTGTCGATAGACAGATTTTGACGGTCAGGAGTTGATTGACTCGCCATAGGATTGCAAGCCTTTGACCTGCTCTGATAGCCACGGTATTTATTATGGCTAGTTAAGTTCAGTTTCTTGTCAGTGGTAACTCCCAAACCCCTAGAATGTTGACAATGATAGATGTTCACTCCTGTAGAAGGGGTGACTGACAGTCTGTATGCAAAAGAAGGGAGTATTTTACACATGCTCTTTCCAAATAGAAGCAGAAAGAGCATGCATGCAACTTTCCTAGGAGATAAGATTTCCCTTCATGTTTGGTGCCACTGATTACACACATGCTTTATGAATACTGCATCTCACATCAGGGATGTATCACAACTGAAAAATGTTCCATTCCCTCAAAGTCCAAGTGGTATGTGAGAACACAAAGCACATCATTCTTATCAATATCTGTTATCCAGGCAGCACATACAATGCCCTTGTTCTGCACCATTAGCATTTGAGCCAGAAAAGCTATTAGTTACTGATCACAAGGCTATTACTCAGAGTGGGTGGGAACGGGAAAGAAATGGGAGTCCACTCATCACTAATTAATGGCTCTTTCATCTCCTTTAAGAGCTTCTTAATGAGCCAGATAGTGCTAGAAGGAAATTTTCTAAGTGGAAATCACAGACAATCTATTTCATGTCTGAACATTGTTGCAGATCAAAGCAATGGTATATTTGAACATATAAAATAGGAACAGATTAGGCTGTTCAACTCTTGAGCCTAATCAGCCATTCAATACTATCATGGTTAATCTGTTTGTGTTTTGAATTCCACATTCCCATCTATTCCCAACAACCTTTCATTCCATTACCTAACAAGAATCTAACTCATATTAAATATATTCAATGAGCTTATTTCTACTGCATTCCCAGGCATAGGATTACAAAGTCCAGAGCAGCATCTAAAGAAATATGCAAGAGGACACCAGAACAGAGGAGAGTGCAAGAGGAAGACAGACAGTCAGCAATGCCTAGAGTGGAGTGGAGTGGAGGATACAACGGAAAAAAAACTGATTGTTGAAAAATTGAAAAAAATCACTAGAGTACAGTGAGAAATCTGAGTGCTAGCTTAGAGTTTGGAGTACCTGAGGTGACACCAGAATTCAAGTGTGACATGGGCAAGTGGAAGCAGCTAATTCAGTAAATAATTCTTATTTTTATTGCTTATAGTTTTTAAGGTCCTTATTTTGTAGTTTATAAAGACTATATTATATAATAACAAGGACTGGGGAAGAAGAGCCTGAGAAAAAGTGATATTATTTGATTTCAAGTATCATCCAAAAGGTTTAGTTTAAAGGTTTATGTTATAGCATGAGAGCCTAAACCTATGGTGTGCTCCTCCTGCCCTATGTGGGAATATTGCCAGTGCCCAGTACCAGTATGTTTGTAGGAATGCCTCCAGCTGCAGCACCTGGAAGCCTGAGTACACTGTGGAGCATCAGCAGTAAGAAGTCTGACAACGCCAGGTTTAAATCCAACCGATTTATTTGACAGTAAACTTACAAGCTTTCAACCCTATGGTCTTCGTCAGGTGAATGAGGTGTTCTGGTCTCCAACAGCACAAATACCAGCACAGACAGTTTACAGATTACTGATTAGAATACGAATCTTTACACCTAACCTGTTATTCAAGTCTTAAAGTGGCTAACAATGTGAGTGGAAGAAGCACTGAGCACAAGTTAAAGAGATGTGTATTGTCTCCAGACAGCACATTAAGTGAGGTTTTTTGCTAGCCCAGGCAAGTCATGGGGGTTACAGATAGTGTAACATGAAGCCAAGATGATGATGAACATCTCGCCAGGGCCATCCCCACACACCCACTTCTTGCCTTCAGACAACCATGCAACCTCAAACAGACCATTGTTCGCAGCAAACTACCCAACCTTCAGGAGAACAGTGACCACAATACCACACAACCCTGCCACAGCAACCTCTGCAAGACATGCCAGATCATCGACATGGATGACATCATCACACTTGAGAATACCATTCACCAGGTACACGGTACATACTCTTGCAACTCGGCCAACGTTGTCTATCTAATACGTTGCAAGAAAGGATGTCCCGAAGCATGGTACATTGGGGAGACCATGCAGACACTACGACAGAGGATGAATGAACATCGCTCGATAATCACCAGGCAAAACACTTGCCTTCCTGTTGGCGAACACTTCAGCAGTCACGGGCATTTGGCCTCCGACCTCGGGTAAATGTTCTTCAAGGGGGCCTTCACGACACACGACAGCACAGAGCTGCTGAGCAGAGACTGATAGCCAAGTTCTGCACACGTGAGGACGGTCTTAACATGAATCTTGGCTTCATGTCACACTATCTGTATCCCCATGGCTTGCCTGGGTTAGCAAAAAACCTCACTTACTGTGCTGTCTGGAGACAATACACATCTCTTTAACCTGTGCTTAGTGCTCCTTCCACTCAAATTGTTAGCCACTTTAAGACTTGAATAGCAGGTTAGGCGTAAAGATTCACATTCTAATCAGTAATCTGTAAACAGTCTACACTGGTATGTGTGCTGTTGGAAACCAGAACACCTCATTCACCTGACAAAGACCAAAGGGTCGAAAACTTGTAAGTTTACTATCAAATAAATCGGTTGGATTTAAACTTGGTGTTATTAGACTTCTTACTGTGTTTACCCCAGTCCAACACCGGCATCTCTATATCATGACGAGCATCAGCAGTGCAAAGAACATTATGGATAGCATGGAAAGAGAACTGGTCACATCACAGGCTAAGACTCCACACGCAGGAAGGGAACCATCTTGCAGACTAAGAGAATTAGGTAAGCAGCACAGGAATCATCTGTGGCCATTCCCTTGCAAAACAAAAAACTGTTCTGGATAATTTTGGGGGAATAACTTTGCAGGAAAAGCAGCAACAGCCAAATTCATTGCAGCGTGGTTGGCTCTGCTGCTAATGAGAGGAGTAAAAAGTCTGGAAATGTGATAGTTACAGGGTATTCAATCATAAGGGGAATAGACAAGCATTTCTGTGGCCGAAAACCAGACTCCAGGATGGTATGTTGGTTGTCTCACTCGTGCTAGGATCAAGGATATCTCAGAATAGCGACAACACATTTGGGGGTGGGGGTGCTGACAGCCAGTAGTCATAGTACACATTGGTTAAAAAAAGGGATGAGGTCCTAAAAGCAGAATATATGGAGTTAAGAAGCAAGTTGAAAAGTAAGACCTCAAAGATAGCGATCCTAGAATTTCTGAGTACCATGTGAACCTTTAGTTGAAATTGCAGGATATATAGGATGAATACATGACTGAAGAGATAGTGTGGGGCGGGAAGGCCGGGGGGCATTCAGATTCCTGGGACATTGGGTCTAGTTCTGGGATAGTTGGGATTCGTACAAACATATAGTTGCACTGGGTAGGACTGGCCATATCTGATGTCCTAGGAAAGTATTTGCTAGAGTGGTTAGGGAGGGTTTAAACTAAAATGGCAAAGAGTGGGAACCTGTGCAAAGAATCAAAGCAAGGGGAGACAAGATAAGAATGAAAGACAGGAAAGGGAATAAGAAAAGTATAGGCAGAAAAATCAAGAATAAGAACAAAACAAGTGAAAAATAATGGGAACAAGACAAGTAATGTTAAAAAGACAAGCCTGTTAGAGTTATTAATCAAGGATGGAGTAACTGATCACCTTGCGAAATTTCAGTTAATTCATGAAGCATAAACCATGGCTGACAAACCTTAAAATTCTTTGAAGAGGTGACAAAGATGGTAGACAGAGGTTAGTCAATAGATGTTGTTTATATGGACTTCCAGTAGATTTTTGATGAAGTCCCGCACAAGACATTATTAGCAAAGATGGAAGCCCATGGAATTGAAGGTAAATTGATGACATGGATTGTAAATTGGTTCAGCAAGGAAACAGAAGGAAACTAGTAATAGGTAAGTACTCAAATTGAGACAATGTGACTAGTGGCCTCCCACAGGGATCATTCTTGGTGCCTTAATTATTACAATATTCATTAATGACTTAGATAATGGCATAAAAAATCCAAATATCCAAAAAAAAGTCAAATATCCAAATTTGCAAACAAAATTTGACAGTATTAGTAGATAGTGTTGAGGACAGCATAAAACTGCGTCAAGATATTGATAGATTAGGTAAATGGGCAAGTTGTGGTAAATGGATTTTAATATGACCAATTGTGAGGATATCCATTTTTGATCAAAGAAGGATAAAACAGGACATTTTTTAGAAGGCACAAAGCGGCACGGTAGCACTTTGGTTAGCATTGCTGCTTCACAGCTCCAGGGACATGGGTTTGATTCCCGGCTTGGGTCACTTGTCTGTGTGGGGTTTGCACATTCTCTTCATGTCTACGTGGTTTTACTTCAGGTGCTCCGGTTTCCTCCCACAGTTCAAAGATGTGCAGGTTAGGTTGATTGGCCATGCTAAAATTGCCTCTTAGTGTCCTAAGATGTGTAGGTTAGAGGGATTAGCGGTTAAATGTGTAGGGATATGGGATAGGGCCTGAGTAGGATTGTTGTCAGTGGAGATTCGATAGGACAGATGGCCTCTTTCTGCACTGTAGGGTTTTTATGAAATTCTATGAAATTCAGTGAATGTCCGGCGAGATTTGGGGATTCAGGTGCATAGGTCTTTATGAGAAATAATCAAGAAATCCAATGGAATGCTGGTCTTCTCTCTAGAGGGCTGGAGTATAGGGATGCCAATGTTATTCTACAGTTTTACAAAACTCGAGTTTGACCCCACTTAGGGGACAGTGAGCAGGTACAGGTACCACAGCTCAGGAAGGATGTTTTGGCCTAGAGGGAGTTCAACAAAGTTTTACAAGAATTATACTTGAACTTCAGGGGCTAAGTTACTAGGAGAGATTGAGACAAATAAGCCTTTATTCTCTTTAGTTCAGAAGATTAAGGGATGACCTGATAGAAGAATATAAAATATTTAGAGGGAAGGACAGGGAGGATAAGGATAAGGAAACAATTTTGTTTCCACTGGTTGAATACTCCAGAACTAGGGGTCGAAATCTAAAAATTAGGGCCAAGTGGTTCAAGAGAGGTGTTAGAAAACACTTCTTCATGCAGAGACTGGTGTTAGTTTGGAACTGTCTTCCTCAAATAGTGGCAGATGTTGGTTCAATTGTTAGGTTTAAGTCCGAAATAGAACTTTTTAAACAGCAGAAGTATCAACAGGTCTGGGCCTAGGGCAGGTCACAGTTAGGTCAAGATAAACCATGAGCTTATTGAAGGACAAAGCAGGCTCAAGGTGCTGAATGGCCTACTCCTGTTTGATGGGATTCTAAAGCTTTGTGCCTTAATGTGTGGAGAACTCGGAATATTTGTATGAATTAATCATACAGATAGATGTAACGAGTATGGTAAAGTTAGGAATATGGAAATATGGCTGCAGGGTGACTAGGATGGGAGATGAACCACCAGGAGTATTTAGGAAGGATACACATAAAGGAAAAGGTGATAGGATTGCATTGCTGATTGAAGAGGAAATTAACACAATAACAGGGAAATATATTAGCTCCAATAATGTGGAATCTGGAACTGAGAAACACCAAAAAACCATTAGTGAAGTTGGACATAGACTCCCCAAACTTAATGGTGATGTTGGGATGGCGTTAAACCAGAAATTAGAGACACGTGACAAAGGAACATCTGTAATTATGGATGATTTTAATCTTACATTGACTGAGCAAATCGAATTAGTAACAGTACTTTAGATGAGGAATTCCTCATGTGTGTACAAGATGACTTTTATGGATCAAAATACTGTTGAACCAGAGAATAGGCTATCCAAGACTGGGTATTGGGTAATAAGAAAAAAGTAATTGGCAATCTAGTTGTGTGAGACCCCTAGAGGATGATCAACCATAATATATTAAAATTTTTCTTTAAGATAGAGGAATAACATAGTTGATCCTGAGACTAGAGTCCTGAATCTTAAGAAAGAAAACTGCCTTAGAATGAGGCGCGAATTGGCTATGATGGATTGAGGAACATTACTGAAAGGGATGATAGTTGCTAGGCAATGCGAACATTCAGGGAGCGTATGAGTGAACTGCAAAATTGTTCATTCGTGTCTGGTGCAAAAATAAAATGGGAAAGGTGGTCAAATCATTTCTTACAAGTGAAATTAGAGATAGTATTAGATCCAAGGAAATGATACCATTTACAAATCGGCTAGAAAGGACAACAGACTTGAGGATATGGGCAGCATAGTAGCAAAGTGGTTAGCACTGCTGCTTCACAACTCGAGGGACCTGGGTTCGATTCTCAGCTTGGGTCACTGACTGTGTGGAGCTTGCACATTCTCCCCATGTCTGCATGGGTTTCCTCCAGGTGCTCCTCCCACAGTCCAAAGATGTGCAGGTTAGGTTGATTGGCCATGCTAAAATTGCCCCTTAGTGTCCTGAGATGTGTAGGTTAGAGGGATTAGTGAGTAAATATATAGGCATGTGGGAGTAGGGCTGGATGGGATTGTGATTGGTGCAGACTAGTTGGACCAAATGGCCTTTTCTGTACTGTAGGGATTCTATGATTGGAAGCAATTTTGAATTGAGCGAAGTAGGACAAAGGGATTGATTAAGAAAGGAAAAATAGAGTATGAGAGTAGTTTGCAGGTAACACAAAAATTGACTATATAAGCTTCTATTTGAATGTGAAATGGAAAAGATTGACGAGGACAAACATAGGTGTCTTATAGTCAGAAATGGGAATTTATAATAAGGAACAAAGAAGCGAATGACCAACTAAATGCATACTTTGGTTCTGTCTTCACAAAAGAGGACACAAATAATGTGGTACAGTGGTTAGCACTGCTGCCTCACAGATCCAGGGACCTGCTTCGATTCCTAGCCTGTCAGTGTGGAGTTTGCATGTTCTCCCTGTGTCTGTGTGGGTTTCCACCAAGTGCTCTGGTTTTCTCCCATATTCTGAAAGACATGATGGTTTGCTGCATTGACCCAAGCAGCATCAGAGTGTGGCCACTAGGGGAACTTCACAGTAACTTCACTGCAGTGTTAATGTCAGTATTATTTGTGACTAATAAATAAACTTTACCAGAAATGTTGGGGAAACACATGGCTTAGTGAGAGGGAGGAACTGAAGCAAATCAGTATCAGTAGGGAAATGGTGTTGGGATAATTGATGGGATTGACGGCCAATAAATCCCCAGGGCCTGATCATCTACACCACAGGGTACTTTAGGAAGTGGCCCTAGAAGTAGCAAATGCATTGATGGCATCTTCCAAGATTCTATAAACTCTGGAATAGTTCCTACAGATTGCAGGATAGCTAATGTAATCCCACTATTTAAACAGGGAAGTAGAGAGGAAACAAGGAATTTTAGACCAGGAATCACCATATCAGTAGTGAGGAAAGTGCTAGAATCCATTGCAAAAGATTTTATAGCAGAGCACTTGGAAAACAGTGATAGAAGTGGACAGAGTCAGCATGGATTTACAAATTAAAGCACATGGCATTGAGGATAATGTATTGAGATAGATAAAAAAACTAGTTGACAGACAGGAAACAAAAAATAGGAATAAATGGGCCTTTTTCCAAATGGTAGGCAGTGACTAGTGTGGTACTACATGGATCAGAGCCTAGATATTCACAATGTATGTTAATGATTTAGATGAGGGAGCTAAACGTAATATCTCTTACAGATGACACAAAGCCAGTTAAGAGTGCCGTGAGGAGGGTGCAGAGAGGCTTCAGTGTGATTTGAACAAGTTGAGTGAGTGGGCAGATGCAGTATAATGTGGATAAATGTCAGGTTATCCACTTCAGTTGCAAAAACAGGAAGGCAAATTATTATATGAATGGCTACAGGTTGAGAGAGGGGAATATGCAGAGAGCCGAGGTGCTTTCCTGAAATTATACAGGACCTTGGTGAGACCATACCTGGAACACTGTATGAAATTTTCTAAGAAAGAAAGTTCTTGCTATGGAGGAATGCGGCAAAGGTTTACCAGACTGATTCTTGGAATGGTGGTTCTGAGATTGAGAGATTACAGTTATGAATGTTATAGCAGCTGAGGTTGTTCTCCTTAGAGAAGGCAAGTTGAGAGGAGAGTTGGCAGAGGTGTTCAAAATTATCAGAGACAAAGGAGAAATTGTTCCCTGGGATGACTTCAGCCAAGCAAATGAGGTTGGCATGCTAGAGTATGAACTACCTGATGAATCTTTCCACGATCCTGATCTACAGGCACCTGGTGTGGAGGGAGCGTATCGATATACCAACTTCCTCGTGAACTCGCTCTTGGGCCTGGTGAGACGCATCATCAACAGGTCCAGCAGCCAACGATGAACAGGATCATCCATCCTGACTGTCTGCTTCTCTACCACAGCTACATTTGTGGCCAGGTGTTCCTGGAGAGAGAGCACGTGGCATCCACGGGCGTAGTTGATGCCTTCCATGTTGCTGGGTACTGCAGAAACTGGGGTACATTATCGATCCTGATAATCATCTTTACATTTGATGTTTTAAGTTTCCTTTTGACTTTGTCTTTTGTTTAGGCTGCTCCCCTCTTTCTTTTAGGGAGCTGCTCCTTTCAATTTGTCCCTATATTAATTTGAGTTTGTTTATTTGGTTGGTGTCAAAAGAGATATGTGATGAATCTTTCCATGTGCCTGATCTACGGATGCCTGGTGCGGAGGAGGGGGCAGGTCAGGAGGAAGACATCCTCATGAACCCACTCTTGGGCCTGGCGAGGCGAGCCATGCAGTGGGCAATCGAAGGGTCGTCCATCCCGACTATCTGCCCTTCTACCATGGTTACATTCGCGGCTAGGTGTCCCTAGAGAGGGAGCATGCAGTGTCCACGGGCGCAGTTGACAACTCCTGTGCCGGCTGGGCACCTCAGAGGCTGGAGTGTGTTATAGACCCTTACAATCACATTTTGATTTAATGTTTTAAGTTTCCTTTGGATTTTGGTTTCTGTTTGGGCTGTCCCCCCTCTTCCTTTTTGGGGGGTTGCCCCACTTAATTTGCCCTGAAGTTAATTTGGATTTGTTAACTTATTGGGCACATAGAAGAACTACCTGATGAGTCTTAATTGATGGTTAAAGTAGGAGCCTCATGCTCCCTATTAAAGCAGGTGAGAGCTTCCCAGCCTGTATTCAGCAAGGAGCAACTGGAAAGCTGACTGTGTAAAGATGTATGGTGTAAATAAAGTAACTTGGTGATGGTACTTTTGCCTCTGTGAAGCTATTACTTTCCCATTGATTGAAGTGTTGAGAACAAGGTGGTACTAATATATTGTAATTAGAGAAAGAACTAGGGGTGACATATTAGCATGCAAAAAAACATTGAAAGAACAGTGATGGCTAGCATCTGGAGGGCACTGCCTAGTTGCTTGGTGGACGTTCATTTGTTTGCAACTTTCAAAAGAATGTTTGCTAATTATCTGAAGAGAAAGGATTTGCAGGGTTATGAAGAAAAGGCAGGAGAGCGGGGTTCGCTGATTTGCTTTTGCAGAGCCTGGACATGATGGGCCAAATACTGCCCTGTGTTGTAACCTTCTATCACTTTGTGATTTGATGACTCTAAATCTTTATCTTGCCAGCTTGGATCTCATTTGCCTCCCTTGTTGGGACCATGAATTGGATTTAATGTGATTTTGAATATGGTTTTTGGAGCAAACAAAGAATGGATTTAGATTAGCGTGGTCCATTATGAGCATTGGCTTTGTGTCTCTAAGAATGGAGTAAAAAAACTAAAACAAAATGTAGTGATTAGAGGAACATAGAACATAGAACATTACAGCGCAGAACAGGCCCTTCGGCCTTCGATGTTGCGCCGACCATTATAAAAAGCAATGACCCTCCAAACTAAACCATTCCCTTCTCTTCCATAAACTTATCAACTAACCTCTTAAACGCCACCAAACTTGACGCATCTACAACTGCCGCAGGCAGGGCATTCCACTCACTAACCACCCTCTGGGTAAAGAACCTACCTCTGATATCCGTCCTATAACTATCACCCCTTAATTTAAAGCTGTGTCCCCTCGTGCTAGCTTTCTCCATCCTAGGAAAAAGACTATCACTGTCCACCCATCTAAACCTCTAATCATCTTATATGTTTCGATAAGGTCCCCTCTTAGCCGCCTCCTTTCTAACGAAAACAACCTCAAATCCTTCAACCTCTCTTCATAGGACCTGCCCTCCATACCAGGCAACATCCTGGTAAACCTCCTATGTACCCTCTCCAATGCCTCCACATCTTTCTTATAATGTGGCGACCAGAACTGCACACAATACTCCAAGTGCGGCCGCACTAGTTTTGTACAGTTGCAACATGACGTTGCGGCTCCGAAATTCAATCCCCCTACCAATAAAAGCTAAGACTCCATATGCCTTCTTAACAACCTTCTCGACTGCCTACTTTCAGGGATCTATGCACATACACACTAAGATCCCTCTGTTCATCAAGACTACTAAGAATCCTACCATTAGCCCTATACTCTACACATTTATTATTCCTGCCAAAGTGCATTACCTCACACTTTTCCACATTAAACTCCATTTGCAACCTCTCGGCCCAGCTCTGCAACTTGTCCAAGTCTCTCTGCAAACTATAACACCCCTCTTCACTATCTACCACTCCACGACTTTAGTGTCATCTGCAAATTTACTAATCCATCCTTCAATACCCTCATCCAGATCATTTATAAAAATTACAAACAGCAGGGGCCCCAAAACAGACGCCTGAGGTACACCACTTGTCACTGTAAGGTCTCCTCTTAGCCGCCTCCTCTCTAACGAAAACAACCTCAAATCCCTCAGCCTCTCTTCATAAGACCTGCCCTCCATACCAGGCAACATCCTGGTAAACCTCCTCTGTACCCTCTCCAATGCCTCCACATCTTTCTTATAAAAGAACTGGGGACCAGAACTGCACACAATACTCCAAGTGCGGCCGCACTAGAGTTTTGTACAGTTGCAACGTCCTTCCGGTAGTAAGGCGACCAGAACTGGACGCAGTATTCCAAATGAGGTCTAACCAGCGTTTTATACAACTGCAACATTAAAGCCAGCTCTTGTACTCTATACCCCTTCCTATAAAGGCTAACATACTATATGCTTTCTTCACAACCTTCTCCCCTTGCTCTGCCACCTTCAGAGACTTGTTCACCTGCACCCCCAGGTCCCTCTGCGTTTCTATACTCTTAATAGGTCTACCCTTTATCATATACCTCCCCCCCTACATTCTTTCTCTTCAGGATTGAATTCCATCTGCCATCTGTCTGCCCAAGCTACCAGCCTATCCATGTCCTGCTGCATCACCTGACAATGCTCCTCACTATCAAATAAATTGGTTGGATTTAAAATCAGTGTTGTCAGACCTCTTACTGAGTTTACCCCAGTCCAACGCCGGCATCTCTACATCATAGTCAGTTCTGCACAGTCCATGCAGTTGAATTTATTTATTAGTGTCACAAATAGGCTTATATTAACACTGCAGTGAAGTTACTGTGAAAATCCCCTTTCGCTACGCTCTTGTCCCTGTTTGGCTACACAGAGAGAGAATTTAACATGGCCAACGTACCAAATCAGCACGCCTTTCAGAAAAAACCAGAGCACCCGGAGGAAACCCACGCAGACACGGGGAGACTCCACACAGACAGTGACCCAAGCCAAAAATTGGAGTCAGCTCCTCGGTGCTGTGAAGCAGCAGAGGAAATCTCCCACTATCTACAATATCTCCAACATATCATGTTTCGAGAAGTATCACACCACAACAGACATTCAGGGTAGATTGCATTGTAAGAGTACAGGGATATTGGCAGTCCATACCTTGACATCCTGAAGAAGCTGTTGGTTGGGATTCACAGTGACAGTGAATGTTAGGGGTGCACTGCTTCTGTTGATTATTGGCACTAATTTCTTCACAACCTGTCCAACCCTGGGAGCTTGCAAATTAACCACTTTGTCCTTGTGATTGACTACTTCAATCTGAAAGGGCAGTAAGTAGAAATCATTATTATAATTTACGTCACTACAGATACAGATAAGAGTAAATTACAGAAAGACAATAGCAGGTATACTGCTATACTCAAATTACAGTGGAGTTCTGTGTTATTAGGGTATGCTTCTGGTATCATAAAATACACAAATTCAATGCTGTATTTCCTATGCATAACAGTGACCATATTTCAAAATGTACTTTATTGGTTCTATGGTTATGAAAAGTACTATATAAAAAAACAGGTTTCTTTTCTTGATCTCTAGTTGCACATGTATTTCAGAAAAAGCAAAGATATTATGAACATTTCTGAACTACCTCGTCAGAGGTCGGTGTCCCTTCAGCAGATTCCCTTTAATTACAAACTTAATTCCACTTCTATATGTACTCCAAATACAAAGTTAGAATCCGGAGTGTCAGTATCCCTGACATTCCTCAGTATATATATATATATTATATATATATATATATATAGATGAGACTCCCTGTTTGGGCAGGCAATTGTTAGGTCAATCAGAGAGCTCATATTCAAGAGATTAGCCTCATTGGTCTGATTGAGGTCATTATAACTTCATGTTCATAGAACATAGAACATAGAACACTACAGCACAGAACAGGCCCTTCGGCCTTCGATGTTGCGCCGACCAATATAAAAAGCAATGCCCCTCCAAACTAAACCATTCCCTTCTCTTCCATATACTTATCAACTAACCTCTTAAACGCCACCAAACTTGACGCATCCACAACTGCTGCAGGCAGGGCATTCCACTCCTGAACCACCCTTTGGGTAAAGAACCACCCTTTGGGTAAAGTTTCTTTTTCAGTGGGAGATCAGAACAATGCAGGTAGAGAAGGTAGTCAAGAAAGCATGCTTGCCTTCATCGGTTGGCGCATTGAGTTTAAAAATTGGCAAGTCATGTTGCAGGTCACAGAATGAGATGGGCATAGAGGAATATCGTCCCCGGAAGCATAGGGGGTTTTAAAAACAACCCTCTACAACCACTCTCTGTCTTCTGTCATCAAGTCAATTTTGTATCCATCTGGTTATATCACCCTGGATCCTGTGAGATTTAACTTTATGCAACAATCTAACATGCGGTACCTTGTCAAAAGCCTTGCTAAATTCTATGCAGGTAAAATCAACTGCACTGCCCTCACCTACCTTCTTTGTTACCCCTTTAAAAATCTCAATCAAATTTGCGAGGCATGATTTTCTACTCATAAAGCCATGCTGATTGTCCTCAATCAGTCCTTGTCTCTCTAAATGCCTATAGATTCTAACAACTTATCCACTACAGACGTTAGGCTCACCAGCCTGTAGTTCTCAGGCTTTTCCCTACACTTTCTTCAACAAAGGCATGATATTTGCCACCTTACAATCTTCAGGCACCTCACTTGTTGTTGTCGATGATTCGGATATCTCTGCTAAGGGAACCACAATTTCCTCCCTAGCCTCCCACAACGTCCTGGGATACACTTCATCAGGTCCCGGGGATTTATCTACCTTGATGAACTTTAAGATTTCCAGCATCTGCTTCTCTGTTATATGTATATTCGTCAAGATATCACTATTTATTTCTCCAAGTTCCTGAACATCTTTTCTCAACAGTATTTACTGATGAGAAATATTCATTTAGAATCTCAACCCTCATTTCTTGTGGTTCGGTACATAGATGACCTAGTTGATCCTTAAAAAGCCCTATTCTCTTCCTAATTACTCTTTTGCCTTTTATGTATTTGTAGAATGTCTTTGGATTCCCCTTGCCTTATCTACCAAAGCAATCTCACATCCCCTTTTTGCCCTCCTAATTTCTCCCTTAACTCTATTCCTACGCCCTCGTATTCTTCAAGGGATCCTCTTGATCCTAGCTGCCTCTGCATATTATGTGCCTCCTTCTTTTTCTTGACCAGGTCCTCAATATCCTGAGCTATCCAGGGATCTCTACTTCTATCAGCCTTGTCTTTCACTCCAAAAGGAATGTGCTCATCATGAACGCCGGTTAATGGTTTTGAAAGCCATCCACTTACCAGGCATCGTTTTGCTTGCCAGCAAACTCCCTCAACCAATTTTTGAAAATTCCTGTCTAAATTGGCTTTGCCCAAATTTAGAATTCTAACTTTTGAGAGATTTGTGATTGCTGTCAGGCATATTGACTTGGAAGAGGATGCTGAATTTGAAGGATTTAGCAAAGGAGTGCTGATCTTGCTTCTCTACTGTTCTAAGATCCCTCTCTGAGGTTGTTCAAGACTTCAAAGCATTTAGCAGCACCAGGAATCTCGACTGTAAGGTAAACAATGATCCTAGTCTTGGGTCTGAGATCCTAGCTCACAAATTCTTTGCCTCAAGTTGGCTGAAGGTTGATCTGGCATGTTCACACAATGATGAATTTTATTATCTGTGTCTTCAAGAGGAGTTTGAGTTTATTGCGTTTATTTATTAGTCACAAATAGGCTTACAATAACACTGCAATGAAGTTACTGTGAAAATCCTTGAGTCGTCATACTCCGACACCTGTTAGAGTACACTGGGAGAATTTAGCATGGCCAATGCACCTAATCAGCACCCGGTGGAAACCCATGCATACACAGGGAGAAAGTGCAGACTCCCTGGGACCCAAGATGGAAATCGAATCTGAGTCCCTGGAGCTCTGAGGCAGCAGTGCTAATCACTGTGCAATTATGCCACCCCTAAGCTTCCAAGATACAAAAACTATCTAGAGGTGTTGTGCTCCGGGAGCTGGATAGAAGAAGTCCTTAATTTTCGAGATGTTTAGTGAAATGCCATTTTCTCATTTGCGTCAGAGAAGGTGTCAATATTGACCAAATGCACATACATGTATCATTACAATAATGAAGTTCGCGACATTAATTGAAGTTTGCTGATTTTCCAATGTTCAATGTCAGAACCTTATTTCAGAACATTATCAAGACTTTATATGATCCATATACCACATTCATTTCCTTGCTATCAAACATTCTACTCATGGCAGTGTACTGGCAGAACAGCTTGAAGTCCAACAGGTCTCTGAAGGCATGTTGATTCTTAACCATCCTCCAAAATGATCACGCAATTGTATCAAACCACATGAATAAATCAAATAAACATAAAGCTTTATGTGGATTATACAGCATCTTGACCAAACAGTGTTTAGGTGATTCCTGAGCAAGTGCCAGGGATGGTTCTAGGGTTGGGAGGTGGTTGTGGGGTTTATTGGTTTGGTTCAATGCCATTTTTCTTCTTCAACATCAGCCCTTGCCAATATCCAGGAAAATCCTGGTCTTTACTCCATGAGGTGCATGTGCTGGTTACACCAAACAACACAGTCATAGATAGACAAATTTGTGGTAGGTAGATTGGTCTGGATGAGTTCAATAATGTTTTCCCTCTTGTTGTTTCCCTCACAATCTCCCACAGGCCCAGTCTTTCAATATATTCTTCAGACTCAGCCATTCAAAGTTCAATCAGTAATGGTACCACCTCTCTTGGTGATAAACATTGAAGTCAGATTGTAGATGGTAATTATCAGGACATTTCTTTGTCTATTTGGCCTGATGGAACAAGATTTCATGCAGTCTGGAATAATTGTTCAGAGCTCCCAATGTTATTCCCCATTGATTGTGCAACCACCTCTGTTCTACCAGTGGGACAAAACATATTCATGAACAGTAATGGGAGAATCTGGGAATCTTGGTTTTAAAGTATTATTCTGAGAGTATGCAATGTCAAGCTTTTGTTTGATTAGTCTGTGGGACAACTCTTGCAAATTTGGAACTAATCCCTAAACATTAGTAAGAAAGACATTACAGAGTAATGAGTAGGGTGATGCTGGATGATCCATCCTGCCTTATGTTTGTTGATTTATTCATATGGTTTGACACAATTGAGTGACTGTTTTGGAAGATAGTTAAGAGAGAAGCACATTACACTGGGCCTGTTATTTGCAGTCACATCTTGATCAGACAGAGGAAGAACATTAGTGAATCAGATTTTTTTAATGACAATCTGGTAATTTCATGGTCATCTACAGAGATGGGATTTTCCTTCTAGATTTACTTATGTCTTTGGAGCAGTGGTCCATCTTCTAAATTACTGGTCCAGCAACATTACAGGAAGCTACCATTCCCATTCAACCTTCCCCAACTATTGCCATATTTAAGCTTTAATAAGAAATACAGAGAAAATTATTTTGTTCCAGCAGTTTGGACTAGAATCAAACACAGAATCTATAGTTTCTATATCCCACAGTTCCATTTGTCATTTTTGAGCAATCAGGGATCTGGTTTTTCATTATTGTTGTCAACACCTCCATTTCATGCTTGCACCCCTTTGGTTCACATAACTTTTTCCAGCCATGCAAAACTCTTCTCCAGCAATACATAACTCTTCTCCAGTTCTAGAGATATATGAACAGTGAGTTAGGATGGATTTTACTGCAGAACTCCACTTTACTTTCTGTACCGGGTGCCTGATCTCTCTAGGCACAGGAGTATAATATTGTTTAATGGGATGTATGTCTCTGGGTAGAGTGGAGGAATAGTGCCCAATGCTGGATTTTCCAATAGAGAAGCTCTGTGCTTGATGTTTAGAACTCGATGATTTTTCCAGTTTTGATGAAGCAGCCTGTCATTTAAGAGGCTATCTGAAAAGCACTGGACATTAGATAGGTCACTAGAAATTCTCTTGAAGGTAAAGCTGTTCCTATTTATTATTGTACCTCATGATATGGAGACATTGAGCATTTAGATTATTTGGTGAATTTTCATCAGCAAAGGAACCCTCAAAATCCAATTGATAATCCTTGCCCCACTTTTAACTCCTGACTTTGAATAAAAGGACCAACTGTGTGTCTTTCTCCAATTAAGAAAAGCCAAGTATCTGCAGGGACAAAGATATTAAAACTGATATTATGAAATTGAGATGCCTCCAACCCTGAAGCCTGGATTGGAAATATTTAGAATAGAAAATGTAGGCTATCTCTCAGATACCCCCAACATTTTTTTAGATACAAACTTACCTTCATCTCCACACCTTCACCAAAGATCTTGACACTCTGTTGGATAAGTCCATTGATTTCAAAAGTGACCGTTTCTTGGTATTTGATAGGCTGCCTTGGGTAAAAAATAATGATGGCTTCTGTTGTTTTCTTTGGTGTCAAGGCACAAGGTTGGAACTTTACCTCCATGTAAGAGTTGTTGGGGAACAAGCAATCCAGACTTGCAGTAAGAAGCAAAAGTAAAAGGTTATACACAGGATGTTCACACAGTTAATGAGTTAAAATATATTATGTTTCAACCAACACTACAGTAGTCAGTTGTTGGAAATTCTTCTCTGTATTCAAAGAACAAAGAACAAAACAGCACGGGAAACAGGCCCTTTGGCTCAATGAGCCCATGCCGCCACCCCGATGTTCCCATCTCTACCCGTGATCCTTGAATATGTTTATAGGTCTATGGATTAAAAACCAAATTTGAGACAATTTAGGGAGAATTTGTTTTGCCAATTAGCCTAAGAGCACATTTTTGGGATGTGGAGAAAATCGGAGCACCCGGAGAGAACCCACGCAAGCACGGGGGGAATGCGCAAACTCCCACAGACACAGGCCCAAATCCATGTATCTGCACAGCACAGTGATAGTCACTGAGCTGTCGTGTTGCCCATCAAATGGTCCAGGTCAAGTGTACACTAACGACGTGAAGCGCTAGGATACTCTCGAAAAAATCCAAGAGCAGCCCTCTCGCAACCCATTATTAGATAACAAGGTGGACCCATGACTATCAAAGATTAAAGGATGATGTAACTCAGGTGTTGAAGGTAATTAAATAACTTGACAGGATAGATTGAGAGAAACTATTTCCTCAGGAACAAAGGGACAATACACTGAAAATCAGAGCTAGGCTATTCAGCACAATGTTAGGAAGATTGCCAGAAGTAATGGAAAGTTGGAATACTCTCAAAAAAAATGTTGAGGCCAGGGAAAAGGAAAAGGATAGGAAAAAGAACAAAGGAAAAGGTTTTTCAGATGGTGCAAGATAGGAAAGATGAAATGACCAATGAGCTGATAGTGTAAGAATTAGTGGAGTGATAATGGAACAAGTAACGAAACAAAAAATGTGGCAAAACAAAAAATGTGGCAGATTATACTGCTACCTGAAAACACAATAAAAGAAGGAAGACCAAAATCAGAGAGAATACAAGAAACAAAATGGAGGCAGAAGTTATGATCTTAGATTATTGAACTCAACATTGGGTCTGGAATGTTGTAAAATGTTGTAAATCAAAAGTATCATTAGTCAAGTTCACATTGAGCTTCATTGGAACACTGAGATCATGATAAGGGCAAGTTGAAGAATTAAAATGACTAGGAACTTGGGGTCAAGCTTCCAGACTGAATAGAAGTGTGGTGTACCTAATCTGCATTTGATTTCCTCAGTGTTGAGAGGAAAGCATTATGAGCAGTGCATTCAATTGACTAAACTGCAATTTCACCTGGAAGGAGAATTTGGGCTTTGGACAGGGAAAAGGAAGATTAAAAAAGGAAAGATATTTCATTTGCTGTGCTTGTAAAAAAAAGCTACCATTGGAAAAGGTATGGTTGTTGTGGGTCATTGAAGAGTAGATTAGGGTACTATTGGAATGTCTAAAGCGCAGGGGAATATGTGCTTGGTGTTGCCATCATGCTATGGAATGGCAGAAATCGTGGTGAATTATCAACTGAATACAAAGCCTGCTGGGGTGCAAAGTCAGGACGAGGAAATCCTATCATTTTTCTGGGAGGGAGGGGAAGAGTTATTATTCAATCATGGAATCATGGGTTTCATTGGTTAGATTAGCATTTACTGTCCATCTTTAATTGTCCTTGAGAAGGTAGTGAAGACTTGAACCACTGCAGTCCATGTGGTGTAGACACATCCATATTGCTGTTAGAGAAGGAGTTCCAGGATGTAAACCCAACAACAGTGAAGGAATAGTGGCACAATGGCAAGCACTGCTGCTTCACAGTGCCAGGGACAAGGCTTCAATTCTCTGTGTGGAGTTTGCACAATTTCCCCATGTCTGTGTGGATTTCCTGCAGATGCTCCAGTTTCCTTCCACAGTCCAAAGATATGCTGGTTAGGTGGATTGGCCATATTAAATTGCCTGTTAGTGTCCAAAGATGTACAGGTTGGGTTAGGTAGATTAGCCATGGTAAATGTGTTGGGTTATGAGGATTGGGCAGGGGAAGGTTGAGCCTGGATAAGATGCTCTTTCAGACAGTCGGTGCAGACTTGATAGGCCAAATGGTCTCCTTATGCATATAGGAATTTTGTGATATTTCCAAGTCAGGGGTAGTGAGTGGTTTGGAGGAGACTTCGCAGTTGATGGTGTTGCCATGTGCCTGCTGCCCTTGTTCTTCACTGATTATAGAAACCTATTGTTCAGAAAGAGGCCATTCTGCCCATCAAGTCTGCGCTGACCACAATCCCACCTCGGCCCAGCCCCCATATCTCTACATATTTACACACTAATCCCTCTAACCTACGCCTCTCAGGACACTAAGGGCATTTTTTTAGCATAGCCAATCAACCTAACCTGCATATCTTTGGCCTGTGGGAGGAAACCGGAGCACCTGGAGGAAACCCATGCATTCATGAGGACAATGTACAAACTCCATACAGACATACATTGACCAAGTCAGGACTTGAACCCAAGATCCTGTGCTACCACTATGCTATCGTGCCACCCCTATTCCAATCTTCTAGATGGTAATGGTCATGGATTTGGAAGGTACAGTCTAAGGAGCCTCGGTAAGGTTTTGCAATGCACTTGCATATTGCTGTTACTGGTGGAGGGAGTGAATATTTGTGCATGGGTGCCAATCAGGAGTCCCATTGAATCAGCTTTATCCTTGATGGTGTGAAGCTTCTTGAGTATTGCTGGATTGCACTTGTCCAGATAAGTGGAAAGTATTCCATCATATTCCTGACTTATGCCTTATAGATGGTAAACAGCATTAGAGGAGTCAGAAGTGAGTCATTCAATACAGGATTCAAATCCTCCAACCTGCTCCTGTCACCAGGGTATAAAGAACAAAGAACAATACAGCACAGGAACAAACCTTTCACCATCCAAGCCTCCAACGATCATTATACCTGCTTACATTAAAACTGTATGCAGTTACAAAGTATGTATCCTTCTATTCCCATCCTATTTTTGGCAGACTATTCCCTTAAGAGTATTGATAGGCAAAGAGATCTGGGTGTAGAGGTACATAGGTCACTGAAAGCAACAATGCAGGTGGAGAAGGTAGTCAAGAAGGCATATGGCATACTTGCCTTCATTGGCTGGGGCACTTATTTTAAAAATTTGCAAGTCATGTTGCTGCTTTTTAGAACCTTAGTTGGGCCGCACTTGGAATATAGTGTTCAATTCTGGTCGCCACACTACCAGAAGAATGTGGAGGCTTTCGAGAGGGTACAGAAAAAATTTACCAGGATGTTGCCTGGTATGGAGGGCATTAGCTATGAGGAGAGGTTGAAGAAACTTTGTTTGTTCTCACTGAAATGATGGAGGTTGAGGTGCGACTTGATAGAAGTCTACAAGATTATGAAGGGCATGGATAGAGTTGATAGAAGCTTTTTCCCATGGTGGAAGAGTCAATCACTAGGGGACATAGGTTTAAGGTGTGAGGGCAAGGTTTAAAGGAGATATACAAGGCAGATTTTTTACAATTGCCTGAAATTTGTTGCAGCGGAGGTGGTGGAAGCGAATATGATAGTGAATTTTAAGGAGCGTCTTGACAAACACATGAAAGGATGGGAATAGAGGAATATAATCCCTGGAATGGTAGAAGGTTTTAATTAACTCGGGCAGCGTGGTCGGTGCAGGCTTGGAGGGCCGAAGGGACTGTTCCTGTGCTGTAATTTTCTTTATTTTTTGTCTTTTTGTTATTCATATATTCATCTGCTCCGCCCAAGACTACAAGAAACTGCAAAAGGTCATGAATGTAGTCTAATCTATCATGCAAACCAGTCTCATTCATTGACTCTGCACTTTCCATAGCTTCAGCAAAGCAGCTACCGTAATTAAGGACCCCACACACCATGGACATACTCTCTTCAGCCTTCTTCCATCAGGAAAAGATACAAAAGTCTGAGATAATGTACCAACCGACTCAAGAACAGCTTCTTTCCTATTGCCATCAGACTTTTGAATGGAACTACCTCATTTTTTTCTACACCCTAGCTATGACTGTAACACTACATTCAGCACTCTCTCATTTCCTTCTCTATGAGTAATATGCTTTGCCTGTATAGCACACAAGAAACAATACTTTTCATTGCGCTAATACATAGAACATAGAACAATACAGCACAGAACAGGCCCTTCGGCCTTCGATGTTGTGCCGACCAAAATAACAAGCAATGCCCCTCCTAACTAAACCATTCCCTTCTCATCCATATACTTATCAACTAACCTCTTAAACGCCACCAAACTTGCCCCATCTACAACAGCTGCAGGCAGGGCATTCCACTCCCTAATCACTCTTTGAGTAAAGAACCTACCTCTGATATCCGTCCTATAACTCATACCCCTTAATTAAAAGTTGTGTCCCCTCGTGCTAGCTTTCTCCATCCTAGGAAAAAGGCTATCACTGTCCACCCTATCCAAACCTCTAATTATCTTATATGCTTCAATAAGATCCCCCCTTAGCCGACTCCTTTCTAACGAAAACAACCTCAAATCCTTCAACCTCTCTTCATAGGACCTGCCCTCCATACCAGGCAAAATCCTAGTAAACCTCCTCTGTACCCTCTCCAATGCCTCCACATCTTTCTTATAATGTGGCGACCAGAACTGCACACAATACTCCAAGTGCGGCCGCACTAGAGTTTTGTACAGCTGCAACATGATGCTGCGGCGCCTAAATTCAATCCCCCTACCAATAAAAGCTAAGACTCCATAAGCCTTCTTAACAACTTTATCCACTTGACTGCCTACTTTCAGGGATATATTGACACATACACCAAGATCCTTCTGTTCCTCAACACTATTAAGAGCCCTACCATTAGCCCTATACTCTACACATTTATTGTTCCTGCCAAAGTGCATTACCTCACACTTCCACATTAAACTCCATTTGCCACCTCTCGGCCCAGCTCTGCAACTTGTCCAAGTCCCTCTGCAAACTATAACACCCTCTTCACTATCTACCACTCCACCGACTTTAGTGTCATCTGCAAATTTACTAATCCATCCTTCAATACCCTCAATCCAGATCATTTATAAAAATTACAAACAGCAGGGGCCCCAAAACAGACCCCTGAGGTACACCACTAGTAACAGAACTCCACGATGAATATCTCCCATCAACCACCACCCTCTGTCTTCTATCTGCTAGCCAATTCCTAACCCAATTAGATAAATCACCCTCTATCCCATACATCTGCATTTTCTGCAGAAGTCTTCCATGGGCCCCCTTATCAAACGCCTTACTAAAGTCCATATATACCACATCAACCGCCTTACCCCCATCCACCTCTTTGGTCACTTTTTCAAAAAAACTCAATAAGGTTAGTAAGGCACGACCTACCCTTCACAAAAACCATGCTGACTATCCCCAATCAATTCATTTCTCTCTAAATAACTATAAATCCTATCCCTAATAATTCTCTCCAATACCTTGCCCACCACAGAAGTAAGACTCACTGGCCTATAATTCCCAGGAAGGTCTCTCTTCCCCTTCTTAAACAATGGGACCACATTCTCCATCCTCCAGTCCTCCGGAACCACACCCGTAACCAACGAGGACCTGAAGATCAGAGCCAGAGGCTCTGCAATCTCCTCTCTTGCCTCCCAGAGAATCCTAGGGTAAATCCCGTCCGGCCCAGGGGAATTATCCAACTTCAAACCCTCGAGAATTTCTAACACATCCTCCCTATCTACTACAATACTCCCCAATTTGCAACCCTGTACCTCAGTGCTCTCCACAGCTACATTTCCAGCACTCTGCGTGAATACGTGTGACAATAATAAATCAAATCAAAATCAAATATCACCTAAATGGCCCTTAAATGCTGCCATCAGCTCCCAGGGCAATGCATTCCGGACATTCACCACCCTCTGTGTAAAAAAAACTTGCCTCGCACATCTCCTTTCAACTTATCCTCACTCACCTTAAACCTATGTCGCCTAGCACTTGACTTTTCTACTTGAGAGAAGAGCATCTGATTATCCACTCTGTCCATGTCACTCATAACTTTCTAAACCTCTATCAGATTGCCTCTCAATCTCTGTCATTCCAGTGAGAACAAACTGTATTTATCCAACCTCTCATCATAGCTAATGCCATCCAGATCAGACACCATCCTGGCAAACCTCATCTGTACCTTCTCCAAAGCATCCACATACTTCTGGTACTGTGACGAGAAGAATTATACACAATATTCCAAATGAGGCCTAGCTAAGGTTCTATACAGCTACAGTACGATGTGCCAATTTTTATATTCATTGCCAAAATGCATTACCTCACATTACTTCCGGATTAAACTCAATCTGCCATTTCTCCGCCCAAGTCTCCAACTGGTCTATATCTTGCTGCATCCATTGACAATCCTCTTCCGTATCCACAATGCCACCAGTTTTTGTATCATCTGCGAGCTCGCTAATCAGACCAGCTATATTTTCCTCCAAATCATATATGTATATATGACACACAACAAAGGTCCCAGAACTGATCCCTGTGGAACACCACTAGTTACAGCCTTCCATTCAGAAAAACACCCCATCTATTGATAACCTCTGTCTTCTATGCTCAAGATGTAAAGATGCCGGTGTTGGACTGGGGTGTAAGAACTCAGTAAGAATTTAGCAACACCAATTTTAAATCCAACCGATTTATTTGATAGTAAATCTGCGAGCTTTCAACACTCTGTGTCTTCGTCTCATTTGCCTGACGAAGACACAGAGTGTTGAAAGCTCGCAGATTTACTATCAAATAAATCGGTCTCATTTGCCTGACGAAGACACAGAGTGTTGAAAGCTCGCAGATTTACTATCAAATAAATCGGTTGGATTTAAAATTGGTGTTGCTAAATTCTTACTGAGTTCTATGCTCAAGCCAGTTCTGTATCCATCTTGCCAGCTCTGCTCTGATCCCATGACTTCACCTTTCATACCTTTTTTTTTTATTAAGCAACACAGCACGGGAAACAGGCCCTTCGGCCCAACGAGCCCGCGCCGCCGTCATACCAAATACATTATCCTATTTTAATATTCCTATATAATAATATATATTATTCCTAATATGGAAAATTTTCACCATAGGGACAATTTGTTACCCAATCAGCCTAAGAGTGAATTTTTGGGTTGTGGGAGGAAACCGGAGTGCCCGGAGAAAACCCACGCAACCAAGGGGAGAACGCGCAAACTCCCGCAGACACCGGCCCAATTCCAAGTGTCTGCACAGCCACATCGATAGTCTCTGAGCTGTCATGGTGCCCTTCAGATGGTCCACATAAAGCACTCATTTACGACATGAGGTACCAGGCAACACATGAATCAACATCCAAGAGCTGTACTCGCACCACCTGCCGAATGCATGCTCAATGTTGGTCAAGTATGGACCGAATTACCTGTGGAAAAAAAGCCGTAGTTAAACAGTCCTACTATATCCCTCTATCTGCATAACGCTCATGTGGCTGTCCAAGAGACCCTTAAACAGCCCTAGCGTGCCTGCTCCCACCACCTTACTCGGCAGTGCATTCCACACCCCAACTACCCTTTGTGTGAAAAACTGCCCTCTAATATTCGTCCTATACATAGCCCCCCTCACCCTATGGCCATGACCTCTCGTCCTATCCATTTCTAAAGGTGGACAAAGTTTACCTCCATTTACTCTATCTATACCCCTTATAATCTTATACACCTCTATGAGATCCCCTCTAAGCCGACGTCTTTCAAGGGAAAACAACCCCAGTCTATCTAATCGTTCCTCATAGGACAGTCCTTCCATACCAGGCACCTTGTCAAAGGCTTTATTGACATCCATGTATATAACATTCACTGTTTTTCCCTCATCTATCATCTTCATCACTTCCTTGAAAAACTCGATTAAGTTAGTGAGGCACAACTTCCTCTTCACATCTGCTCCTTGTAGCCCATCTGCTTCGAGACAATGAGCCTCATCCTGGTATCAAAGAAAAGCCAAGCAGCATGCCTCAACGATTATCATCCGGTGGCTCTCTCATCCATCATTATGAAGTGCTTTGAAAGGTCAATCATGGCACAAATCAATTCCAGCTCCCTGGATTGCTTGGATCCACAACAGTTCACTTATGCCATTACAGGTCCAAGCAGACGCCATCTCCCTGACCCCGCACTGAATCAAGGAACACCTAGATAACAAAAACACCTATGTCAGACTCCTATTTATTAATTACAGCTCAGCCTTCACACCATTATTGCTACAAAACACAACTGCAAACTCCACTGCCTGGGCCTTGGCACCTCCTTCTATGACTAGAGCCTGAACTTTCTAACCACAAACCACAATTAGTAAGGACAGGCAACAACTCCTCCACAATGATCATCCTCAACACTGGTGACCACAAAGCTGTGTCCTCATACTATACTACGTATACATCTATAACTGTGTGACCAAATTCCCCTCCAACTTGATTTTCATGTTTGCTGATAACACCACTGTAGTGGGTCAGGTCTCAAACAAAGATGAAACAGAATGCAGGAATGAGATAGAGAATTTGGTAAACTGCTGTAACAACAATAATCCTCCCTCAGTGTCAATTAAACAAAGGAGATAGTAAACGATTTCAGGAAGCGTAATGGAGAACATGACCTTGTCTACGTCAATGGGGATGAAGTAGAAATGTCGAGAGCTTCCAGTTTTTTGGTGTCCAGGTCACCAGCAACCTATCCTGTTCCCCCCACCCTGGATTGTGACACTATACTTCAGAAAACCCTAGGTGCCTGTATTTTTTCAGATGACTAAGGAAGTTTGGCATGTCAGTTATGATTCTCATCAACTTTACAAGATGCACCATAGAAAGCATTTGTTCTGGTTGTATCAGAGCTTGATTGGCTCCTACTTTGCCCAAGACCGCAAGAAACTACAAAGGGTTGTGAATGTAGCCCAGTCCAACACGCAAACTAGCCTCTCATGCATTGACTCTGTCTGCATTTCCTGCTGACTCTGAAAAACAGCCAGCATAATTAAGCACCCCAGACATACTCTCTTCCAAATATTCCATCAGGAAAATTTTGCTAAAGTTTGAGATAACGTACCAACTGACTTAAGAACAGCTTCTTCCTTGCTGCCATCAGAGTGTAGAATGGACCTACCTCACACGAAGTTGGTTTTTCTCTATACCCTAGTTATGACTGTAACACTACATTCCGCGCTCTCTCCTTTCCTTCTCTATGAACAGTATGCTTTGCCTGTGTAGCATGCAAGAAACAATCCTTTTTACTGTATGCTAATACATGTGACAATAATAAATCAAATCAAATCAAAACCATGCTGTCTATCACTAATATGCTCATTTATTTCCAAATGTGAATAATCCCTACGAATCTTTTCCAATAACTTCCCTACCACTGATCTAAAGCTCATTGGCCAATTATTTCCTGGATTTCCCTGCCGTCCTTCTTAAACAATGGAACAATGTTAGCTATCCTCCAGTCCTCTTGAACTTCACCTGTAGCCAATGAGGATACAAAGATTTCTGTCAAAGCCCCAGCAATTTCCTCCCTTGCTTCCTTCAGTACTCTCCTGTCAGGCCTGAGGGTTTATCTATTTTAATGTTTTTTAAGTCACCCAGCACCTCCTCCTTTTTGATATTGACAAGACCCAGAATATCTCCAAACCCTTTCCTAGGTTGCTCATCCATGAAGTCCTTCTCTTTGGTGAATACTGAAGCAAAGTGTTCATTTACTATTTCACCCATTTCCTCTTGTTCCATAGAGTTATAGAGATTACAGCATGGAAACAGGCCCTTTGACCCAACTTGTCCATGCTCCCCTTTTTGAATAAACCCCTAAGCTAATCCCAATAGCTCACTTTTGATCCATATTCCTCTATACACATCATACCCATGTAATTGTCTAAAAGCATGTTAAAAGACAAAATTGCACCCACCCCTATTACTATCTCTGGCAGCTTATTCCAGACACTCACCACTCTCTGTGTGAAGAAATTGTCCATCTGGACACTTCTGTATTTGTCCCCTCTCACCATAAACCTATGATCTCTAGTTTTGGACTCCCCTATCTTTGGGAAAAGATATTGACTATCTAGCTGGTCTGTGCCCCTCATTATTTTATAGATCTCTATAACATCAGCTCTTAACCTCCTACCCTCCACAGAAAAAAACTGTGGGTCTATCCAGCCTCTTCTTATAACTCAAACCATCAAGTTCCAGTAGCATCCTAATAAATCTTTTCTGCACTCTTTCTAGTTTAAATAATATCCTTTCTATAATAGGGTGACTAGAACTGTACACAGTATTCCAAGTGTGGCCTTACCAATGTCTTGTACAACTTCAACAAAATGTCTCATCTCCTGTATTCAATGTTCTGACTGATGAAACGAAGCATGCCAAATGCCCTCCTCACCACTCTGTCCACCTGTAACTCCACTTTCAAGGAGCTATGAACATGTACTCTTTGATCCCTTTGTTCTTTCCCCAGAGCCCTACCATTAACTGAATAAGTCCTGCCCTGGTTCAATCTACCAAAATGCATCATCTTGGATTTGTCTAAATTAAACTCCATCTGCCATTCATCAGTCCACTGGCCCAATTGCTCAAGATCCTGTTGCAACTGGAGATAACTTTCTTCACTGTCCACTATGCCACTAATCTTGGTGTCATCTGCAAACTTAGTAATCATGCCTCCTATACTCTCATCCAAATCATTAATATATATGACAAACAACAATAGACCCTGAGGCATACCACTTGTCACAAGCCTCCAGTTTGAAAAACAACCCATTACAACCACTCGCTGGCTTCCGTCAAAAAGTGGATTGCCAGTATTGGGCTGGGGTAAACACAGTAAGAAGCCTCACGGTGTCAGGTTAAAGTCCAACAGGTTTATTTGATAGCAAAAGCCAAAAATGAAGTCGCAGGTGGACAAAGTGGTGAAGAAGGCATTTAGCATGCTTGTTTCATCAGTCAGAACATTGAATACAGGAGTTGGGACGTCTTGTTGAAGTTGTACGAGACATTGTTAAGGCCATACTTGGCTTTTGCTACCAAATAAACCTGTTGGATTTCACCTGGTGTTGTGAGACTTCTTACTGTGCTTTCCATCAAGAAGCCAATTTTGTATTCATTTAGATATGTCACCCTAGATTCCGTGAGATTTAATTTTATGCAACAATCTACCATGCTGTACCTTGTCAAAGGCCTTGCTAAAGACCACGTAGAAACATCAACTCCACTGCCCTCATCTACCTTCTTGGTTACCCCTTCAAAAAACTCAATTATATTTATGACACATGATTTCCACTCACAAAGCCATGCTCACTATCCTTAATCAGTCCTTGCATCTCTAAATGCCTGTAGGTTCTGTCTCTTACAATAGCTTCCAACAACATCACAGATGTCAGACTCACTTGTCTGTAGTTCCCAAGCTTTTCCCTGCAGCCCTTTTTAAATAAAGGTACAACATTTGTCACTCTCCAATGTTCAGGCATCTCACCCGTGGCAATCGATGATACAAGTATCTCTGCTAGAGGACCCACAATTTCTTCCCTAGCCTTCAATAATGTTCTGGGAAATATTTCATCAGGTCCCAGAGAATTATCTACCTTCACGCACTTTAACACTCCAAGCACCTCCTTCTCTGTAAAATGTACACTCCTCCAAGATATCACTATTTATATCACTATTTATTTCTCCAAGTTCCTTAATATCCATACTTTCCTCAATACTAAATATGATGAGAAATATTCATTTAGGATCTCACCCATGCATAGATTCCCTCCACTATCCCTGAGTGGACCAACCCTTTATATATATATGATTAGTCTAGTTCAGTTTCAGGTCAATAGAATCCCCCAGGTTGTTGGTGTTCAGGGATTCAATGATGACAATGCCATTGAATGTCAAGGTCCGATGGTTAGATTGTCTTTTGTTGGAGATAGTCATTGCCTGGCACTTAAGTGGTGCAAATGTTACTTGCCAAATGTTGTGTCAAGCCTGAATATTGTTCAGGTCTTACTGCATCTGAACATTCTTGTTTCAGTATCTGAGGAGTCGTGAATGATACTGAACATTGTGCAATCAACATTGCACATTCCTACTTCTGACGAAAAACAGCTGTCGACGGTTGGGCTTAGTACATTACCCCAAGGAACTCCTGCAGTGATATCGTGAGACTGAGGTGATTCATCTCCAATATCCATTGATAGGATCTTTTAAGACACTTTTGGATAAGTACATGGAACTTAGTAAGATAGAGGTTCTAGGTAAACCTACTAATCTCTCAGGTAGTAACATATTCAAAGAACAAAGAACAAAAAACAAAACAGCACGGGAAACAGGCCCTTTGGCCCAACGAGTCCATGCTGCCACCCCGATGTTCCCACCTCTACCCGTAATCCTTGTCTATGTTTATAGATCCATGGATTAAAAACCAAATTTGAGACAATTTAGGAACAATTTGCTTTGCCAATTAGCCTAAGAGCACATCTTTGGGATGTGGGAGGAAACCGGAGCACCCAGAGAAAACCACGCAAGCACGGGGAGAATGCGCAAACTCCCACAGACACAGGCCCAAATCCATGTATCTGCACAGCATAGCAATAGTCACTTAGCTGTCGTGTTGCCCATCAAATGGTCCAGGTCAAGTGTGCACTAACAACGTGAAGCATTAGGATACTCTCAAAAAAAATCCAAGAGCAGCCCTCTCACGACCCATCGCGTGTATGCCCCTCATTAGCCAACAAGGTGGACCAAAGCACCTGCAGGATAAAAACAAGTACATCAATATCATCGTCTATTTACATACTTCCCAGGGACTCCCAAGGCTTATGATCCCTATTTAAAATCAGTTTTCTATACCCCTCCATTCCCATTCTGCTCATGTGCCCATCTAAGTATTTCTTAAATAACTTCAGAGTGCCTGCCTCCACCACTTTACTTGGCAGCGCATTCCATATCCCCACCACCCTCTGTGTGAAAAAACTCCCTCCAGCATTCAAATTATACCTTACCATCCTCACCCTAAGCCCGTGACCCCTCGTGCTATTCGAGTCTATCCTAGGAAAAAGCTTAACCCTGTTTACGTTAGCTATTCTCCTCATAATCTTGTACAACTCTATTAGATCTCCTCTAAGTCTACGTCTTACTAAGGAAAACAGTCCCAATTTGCCTAACCTCTCCTCGTAACTCAGACCTTCCATACCAGGCAGCATCCTGGTAAACCTCCTCTTCACTCTCTCCAGAGTCTCCACGTCCTTCCGGTAGCAAGGCGACCAGAACTGGATGCAGTATTCCAAATGAGGTCTAACCAACGTTTTATACAACTGCAACATTAAAGGCCAGCTCTTGTACTCTATACTCCTCCCTATAAAGGCTAGCATACCATATGCTTTCTTCACAACCTTCTCCACTTGCTCTGCCACTTTCAGAGACTTGTGCACCTGCACCCCCAGGTCCCTCTGCCTTTCTATACTCTTAATAGGTCTATCCTTTATCATATACCTCCCCTCTACATTCTTTCTTCCGAAATGCATCACCTTGCATTTATCAGGATTGAATTCCATCTGCCATCTATCTGCCCAAGCTACCAGCCTATCTATGTCCTGCTGCATCACCTGACAATGCTCCTCACTATCCGCAAGTCCAGCCATCTTTGTATCGTCTGCAAACTTGCTGATCACTCCACTTACTCCCTCTTCCAAGTCATTTATATATTTACAATAATAGAGTCCTAGTACTGAGCCCTGCGGCACACCACTAGTGACCGACCTCCAGCTAGAAAACACCCTTCCACTATTACTCTCTGTCTCCTATTACTAAGCCAGTTACTTATCCATCTAGCTACCTGTCCTTGTATCCCATGAGCCTTGACCTTTTCAACTAACCTCCCATGAGGGACTTTGTCAAACGCCTTTCTGAAATCCATATAGACGACATCAACGGCTCGCCCTTCATCCACCGTTTTTGTCACCTCAAAAAATTCTACCAGATGGGCCAAAGGGCTTATATTGTGCTGTAGTTTTCCTATGTAACCATCTTTCTTTCTTTGTGCTAGGTATGACTCCAACCAGTGGAGAGTTTTGCTTTGATTCCCATTAACTCTACTTTTACTAAGACTCCCTGATGCCACACTTGGTAAAATGTTACTTTGATATCACTTTAACCTCACTGTTGGAGTTCAGCTATTTTGTCCATGACTGAACCAAGGCTGTAATGAGGAAACAAGTGACTCTTGAGGTACCCCAACTAATAGTTATTGAGCAAGTTATTGCCATGCAAGTAATGCTTGATGGAGATATTGATGACCCCTTCCATTATTTTACTAATGTTCGAGAATAAATTGATAGTGTGGAAGTTAAAGTGCGCATATTAGAAAAGAATCATGCCTTCGCTATAATAGCTTTTGAGAATATTATTATTTGCAGGCTTTCAAGGGAGTCTGACTACTTCAGATTAATTTTTTTCTGCTTTTTGACCTTCACTGGAAGTGAACAAGACCAGATTTCTTTCCACAACAAATATCAAAGGCGAGATATGGGGATATGTTATGCAAATGAAGGATTGGCAGAAGTCAATTTTCCATTGAATAAGAAAGAGTAAAAAGCCAGGAATTAATTGGCAAATGTTTAAATCAATGAAAGATGTGAAAAATCTCTTGTTCATGATTTACTGTAATTGACTATAACTGCCAAGTTGTTTTTCTATAACTTCAGAACTGCATCAATCATTTATAGAAAGATAGAAAAACTACAGCACAATACCTTCCCTTTAGCCCACAAAGTTGTGCCGAACATGTCTCTACCTTACAGATTACCAAGCTTACCTATAATCCTCTATCTTACTAAGTTCCACGTACTTACCTAAAAGTCTCTTAAAAGACCCTATCGAATCCGCCATTGCCAGCAGCCCATTCTACACACCCACCACGATTCTGATGGAGGAAGGGTGCGTTCTCCTTGTGCACAAGTAATTAAAGACCTTGCATTGGATGCATGGTGTCCAGCACTGTTTGTGTTAAGAGTCAACTAAGTGTGCGTTAAGGTTGCTGGTACCAAGGAACTCTGACAATAGATGGTAATTGGCAGGGTTGGATTTCATCGAATCATAGAATCCCTATAGTGCAGAAGGACATTCAATCCATCAAGACTGCACTGACTCTCTGACAGAGTATCTTACCCCAGTTCTCTCCCTGACCCTATCTTGTAACTCCATACATTTGCTAAGACTAATCCATCTATCCTACTCGCCTTTGTCTTGCATTTTGTGTATAATGATCTCTTAGCAATTTTCCACATTGCCAGGTAGATGCCAGGGTTGTACCCAAATTGGAACAGCTTGGCTAGGGGTGCAGCAACTTCTGGAAGCTGCACTGCCATTGCAAGGAGTATCAACAGGACCAATGGGCACATGATGGGATGGGAGAGGGCTAGAGTCTATGAAGGGGAGACTAGTCAGAGATGCCAGATGATCCCAGACCTTCCAATTCCCCGCTTCCTGACACTGGAGCATTTCATGGGCAACGGGATGAATAGGATGGTACAGGTAATCAGGGTCATTCAGAAGTCAACCAAGGCCCTCCAGGTCTCAGCTCCCCGAGGCCACAGGGCACAGAACACAGCTGAGCACCTCCATCTCTGGTGTGCAACCTGGGGGACACCTAGACACATCAACAGGTCTTAAAAGAAGGACTGCATCAGTTAGATTTAGGAAAATGGGCACTGTTTATATTGCACTGTTAAATATCTCCCATTCATGTTATTGTACTCTTAATTTAATAATAAATATTATTGCACCCCGCAGCTGTGGATAATCTGTCTCTGATTCTCTCCCCATAATGATGATCGTACCCTGACTGTTCACATGGAGGCGCAGAGTGTTGTGCTGCACAATAGAGGTCCTTTGGCCCAAAGTGAAAATGGCCTGTCCTGGTATCCTCAGGACCCATTGGATCCTGTGTCAACCTCCAATCCTCCCCAGCCCTGTCCCTGACCATCCCCAACCCCCAGGCCATTCTTTGCACGCTCTTGCCCCCTGTCGTTATTCATACGTTGGCACTGCACTAATGAGCAGTTAGAAAACAGGTAGGAGACAGACTTGTGTGGCACCAGAGCAATATTACAGTCTGTCGCTTGGTGAAGCATCATCACCCTCTTGCCTGGACCAAAAACGCACTAGCATGGCCAACCCAGACCCCTCGCCCTGGTGTGATGTCAATCAGATTAATGGGGGTTAGTATGGACAAGGGCAAAGTGGAAGTGGAGGAGGTGATTGAATGCATGGGGGAAGAGGGGTAAATGCTCCCTGGGGAGAGATGGTTGGGTGTAGTAGCTGCTGGATTGTACAATAGCTAGTGAGTGAATTTTGCCGTGATCTGGGCTTCCCTCATTGTGTTGCCCTGCCAGATCCTCACTAGTGCTCCCTGTCCTCTATCCTCTGGCTCCTCCTCATCCTCTTGCTCCACAACTTCCTAATCCCGCTCCTCATTCTCCTGCTGGTCCTCTTCCTCCTGGAAGTTTCCTCACTGCTGCACCAGTTATGGAATGCACAGCAGATCATGATGAAGTGGGAGGAAGCTATACAGGAAGGCACTGCCAGAAGAGTCCAGGCAGTGGTACTACATCTTCAGGAGCCCACCGCACCATTTAAAGATGGACAGGGTGGCAAGTTGAGCCTCAATGTGGCAGATTCAATTTCTGGCCTCTGCACTGGTGTCATCAGCCAAGTCCTTAGCAGACATCTTTGTTCCCCCATGAGTCATTCCATAGCCTGGGCTGTTCCTCGAACAGCCGAGGAATGCTGAAACTCCAGGGGACATAGCTGTTATCTACGTTCCATAGGTGATGTGCATATATGCACTTGATATTCATCTTGTGGTCACAGACAATTATTTGTTTTATTTATTTATTAGTGTCACAAGTAGACTTACATTAACACAGCAAGAATGTCACTATGAAAATCCTGTGGTTGCCACACTCTGGAGCCTGTTTGGGTACATTGAGGGAAAATTTAGCATGGCCAATGCACTTGATCAGTATGTTTTTTGGGCTGTGGGAGGAAGCCAGAGGACCTAGAGGAAACCCAAGCAGACAAGGGGAGAACATGCAGAGTCTGCACAGACAGCGACCCATGCTGAGATTTGAACCTGGATCTCTGGCACTGTGAGGCAACAGTGCTAACCACTGTGCCACCATGTCACCCTCAACCTGCATATTAAGGGAGTGGAACCCTTTCTTAAGTACACTAACAATGTGGGGGCCACAGGGTGATATGAGCACCATCCATAGTCCCCTGCACATGGGGATGCCAATGATGGCAGCGAAGCTTGCATTCCGAGCTTTCTGTTGGGCTTAGCCCACATTGAACTAGATATTATTGCCTGTCCAAGCAAACAGGGCACCCGTGATGTCGCCTGTGCACTGAGGGCTGTGAGATGCTACAGTAGTCCCTGCTGGAGGCCTGGAAGAACCCAATGACAAAGAGGTTGAGGGCTGCCGTGACCTTTACTGTCACTGGGAGTGGGTGTCCTTCTGTCCCTCGAAGTGCCAGTATTGTGAAGACCTAACACAGGTGCCACACCATCTCCTTATTAAATGGAGCTTCCTTCAATCCCTCAAAGGAGCTAAGGGTCCTGTAGATGCTGGTCTCCAGCTCTTCCTTACCATGGCACCTTATGCAGGAGGATGCACTGCCATAGCCTGGCTCCGACTAGCAGCCTTCTGCCCTCTTGTTGTGGCTTCTGACTCTGGTTGGCCTTATGGTGACCAGATATCTCCCTCCACCTCTTCTATTTCCTCCCAGAAACCAGTCTTCCCATGAGATTGGATGCTGGCAACCTGACACCTGGTGCCACGTGTAAGAAAATGAATTGCCTACCGTTGATGTCCTCACCATGCCAGACATGGGAACATGCGGGTGAGTGTGCAGAGCTCCCCATTGCAGATTCTAGAAGTATAGACATGAGAGCAATGACCATGCTGTATTCCAAGCATGTGTTGCAGTTCAGCCAGATCAGGGAGAGGCAGTCTCATGACTTTTAGGAGATAAGTTCCCATTGAGGACAGCACTGCAGAGTCCATGCAGTGTGAGGAGTCGTAATTGGGGTAACAACTGCCAGAACTGCTATTTGTTTGAGTACTTTACCAAACACTGTTAGTGGGGTCCTGGATGGAATGTCTGGAGTCAGCCACAGAGCCTGTCAAGCAGATGAAGGCAGGATGAGCAGGTTGATATTCGTTGGGTTGTTGATGGACCTCATGTGGCATCTTTCAGGGGTCTCTCTGCAGCTAGGGACAATGTGGGTACTATGGGCTTGGAGGTCACAATGACACTGACCTGCAGACTCCTAGGCCGGCTTGGACCCCCAAACCCCACCCTGTGGGGTAGAAGCACCCCACCCCACCCCACTCAGTGCCTGAGAACCTCTACTGCACTTTGGGGGCTGTCACTCAATGGGACTTAGATCCTTATTCCCCTTCGCTACTGCTGCACCTGGCCCAAACTTTTATAGACCATCTGTGAACCATGCCAGCATGATATCAAGCCAGAGATGTGAGACAGGTATGAGAAGGGGGAAATGGTCATGCCAAACTTGCTAATTAGATGAAGAACTGTTTGAATGCATGGAAATTGATGTCACACCAAGTTTGGGCACACTGCTGTTTGCACTGGAAAAAATTGCCTGGAAGGATTCCAAACTACCTGATGCTGGGTGTGAAAAATGTGAAGTTTTTTAGAGTCTTGCTTCATTTTCTCACCCTGCTATGGCTAATCGACCAGCACAGCAGGATGGAAAGACCACATCCTATATCCTCACATTAATATCAAAATGGCAAATTGTTGGGATCTCGTTCGACTTCATAATATACCTTGGAGTTTCTGACCTGGTGTCCTAACAATCTGTTGAACATTGAAGCAAGCTATAGAGAATGGAATCTCTATGTGGTTTTGCAAGGGAGAGGAAGTGGTGAGAGCAGACATGAGGGAAATGGATTGGGCATGTTCAAGTACTTTACCAAACACGATGGAGATATATTTTCAGTTGAGGAAAAAACAAAATAGTCTTGAAGTCTGGACAGATGCAATGAAGAAGTAGGACCTATCCAGGTTCACATAGCAACATCTTTTATTTGGAGGATGGGAAGTAGACAATGGTGATGTTGTTCAGTAAGGTAGAGGAGGACAGTAGTAGCTGGGGACAGTTTGAATCTCATTTCAGTGATTAAGAGGAGAGTCCCCAGATTGTCCTGGTGAGAGATGAAACAGTAGAGACTGGACCTTCATGGTGAAAAGGAGATGAAGGTCCAGAAATCTGAAATCTGTGAAAGTTGCAGAGGAAATCGGAAGAACAAGGGCTACAAGTGTGAAAAGTCTGGGGACAAAAAAAGAGTTGAGAAAGAGAGAAATTACTTCAGCAGAGGAAGAGCAGACTGTAACCATGGATTTACTAGGCAATCATGTTTGGAAAGGAGGTGGAAGGGAGCTGTGCAAAGTTGAAGAATTATGAGGTTGGTGAAGATCTCCTGAGTAGACGAGGTCAGTGGCAGTGTTGAAAACAATAGTTTTGTGTTGGGACAATGGCCCAAAAAAGCATAGGAGGAGGTGTCAGAAAATTGGTGTTAATCTTCTGCAGGGTATGAGGCTAGCTTACAATAAATACAGCATTATCCCTACAGCATGCTTGATGATGAAGCTACGGCTGCATCTGACAGAATGAAATGCTGCAAATTCAGGGAAAGATAGAATTGAGTGAGCGAGGGATGCTGTGAAATAGATAGTCAATATTATTTTGGCAGTACTTAGTGAAAGAATTGAGAGAGGGTAAATGGTCAGGGTGAGGCATCTTGGTGGAATGAGAATTCTAAACATAAGAAAAATCCCCTATATGGGTGGAAATTCCTGCCAAAAAATAGACATAGAACTGACGGAAGAAAATTTCGTCATCAAGCTCAGAATTAGTAGCGGTTGATCATAAGGAAATGAAAGATAATCAGATTTAAAACACTGAAGTAGGCCATTCAGCCCATTATGTCCTCTGGATCAACTCTGTGGTAACCCAAAATGAATTTTTCTTCGTATAGCCCTGTCTCTTCCAACTTTTCAAATATTTAACTAATTTTTAGTAGATGCCTTAATTACTCTGTGCGCAAAAATATCCCGTGTTCCAACAATTCTCTGCATAGGAACATATTTTGTTGGACATGACATAGTGGTAACCAGCTCTGGGAATTGTGAAAAAAATAATCTAAAAGAGATCAAACACTGAGAAAGAAATGATGTAAAATGCGAGTGGCAAAGAAGTTTTGAGAGGTAACAGAGCCAGGACTTTCTTACCCGATTGCTTGCTCTTGCTTATTAGTGATGATCAGAGTCTTTTTGGAAGCTGCCATGCCAGCACTGTAGATGAAGCATGGCCCAAAATCATGTTTTGTGAATGACAAATGGACACTTGGGGTCACTACATACCCAGTGAGGACACAGGTAAAAGTAGGACCTTTGTGTATCTGTGGACAAGAACAAGGCTCATGACTCAAGTGTACAGGCAGCTTTATATCAAAACGAAAAATAATTTGAACATTAGCTGGTTAATGTGCTGGCTATTTTCTGCAGCATTTATACTGGTCTATTAGCTTTTATTGGTAGGGGGATTGAATTTCGGAGCTGCAACGTCATGTTGCAACTGTACAAAACTCTAGAGCGGCCGCACTTGGAGTATTGTGTGCAGTTCTGGTCCCCGCATTATAAGAAAGATGTGGAGGCATTGGAGAGGGTACAGAGGAGGTTTACCAGGATGTTGCCTGTATGGAGGGCAGGTCTTATGAGGAGAGGCTGAGGGATTTGAGGTTGTTTTCGTTAGAAAGGAGGCGGCTAAGAGGAGACCTTATTGAAACATATAAGATGATTAGAGGTTTAGATAGGGTGGACAGTGATAGCCTTTTTCCTAGGATGAAGAAAGCTAGCACGAGGGGACATAGCTTTAAATTAGGGAGTGGTGGTTATAGGATGGACGTCAGAGGTAGGTTCTTTACCCAGAGGGTGGTAAGGGTATGGAATGTCCTGCCTGCGTCAGTTGTAGATGCTCCAAGTTTGGTGGCTTTTAAGAGGTTAGTAGATAAGTTTATGGATGAAAAGGGAATGGTTTAGGTTAGAGGGTCATTGCTTTTTCCTAATTGGTTGGCGCAACATAGAAGGCCAAAGGGCCTGTTCTGCGCTGTAATGTTCTATGTTCTATGTTCTATTACCTCAAGCTCTCGAAGCAGCTATGATCCTATCAGTAGAGGCTCCCAGCCTCTGTGATGGATTTCTATGCTTGTATCTGCTGGTTTTGCACTCTAGGAGTCTTCGAGAATTGAAGAATTGCAGAGCATTGGTGTGAGTAATCCAGGAGAAAAGTCATGGTGACTTGAAACAAAATTGAGTCTTTTAAATTTTCCCTGAACGCTTGAATTAAGTCACTGAATCACAGACTCACTTAGGCACAGACAGAAGACAGTCAGTCATCGTGTCTGTTTGTGTCTTTCAAAGAAGTCATGATGTGGAGATACCAGCGTTGAAGTCTCACAACACCAGGTTAAAGTCCAACAAGTTTATTTGGTAGCACAGGTCTTCGGAATGTCACTCCTTCTTCAGGTGTGTGAGGAGTTGTATTCACAAACAGGGCACATATAGACACAAACTCAATTTACAAGATAATGGTTGGAATACGAGTATGAGTAATCAAGTCTTAAAGGTACAGACAATGTTAGTGGAGAAAGAGTTAAACACAGGTTAAAGAAGCATGCATTGTGAGATTTTGCAAACCCAGGTAAGTCGTGAGGGTTACAGATAATGTGACATGAACCCAAGATCCCAGTTGAAGCTGTCCTCATGTATGCGGAACTTGGCTATTAGTTTCTGCTCAGTGATTCTGCATTTTGTTGTGTGTCGCGAAGGCTGCCTTAGAGAATGTTTACCCGAAGATCAAAGGCTGAAAACCCGTGACTGCTAAAGTATTCCTGATACGGAGAGAACACTCTTGTCTAGAGATTGTCGAGCGGTGTTCATTCATTTGTTGTCGTAGTGTCTGCATGGTCTCCCCAATGTACCATGTTTCAGGACATTGTTTACTGTGGCGCAGTTTGTGTCTATATGTGCCCTGCTTGTGAACACAACTCTTCACTCACCTGAAGAATTAGCAACACTGTGAAACCTTGTGCTACCAAATAAACCTGTTGGGCTTTAACCGAGTGTTGTGAGACTTCTTACTGTTCAAAGAAATAACATGACTTAGTCAATTGAACCTGCCTCAAGGCACTGCATTCCAGATGCAAACAGCTCACTGTACGAAGAGGCCTTTTGCTTCTTTTGCTAATCACTTTAAATTTGTGCCCTTTCATTCTTCATCCTTTTGTGAGTGGGAATAGCTTCTCCCTATCTACTCTGTCCAACTCTTTCATGATTTTGAACATCTTTATCAAATCTCCGAATAGCTTTCTCCTTTTCAGGGGAAAGGGCTTTCTTCTTTTCAGTCCTAACCTCTCCAATCTATCCTCATAACTGAAATTTCTCATCCATTGAACCACTAGCTATAAAAGAATACCGGAGGTAGAAGAAAAGGACTAGTGTCTCTTTAATAAAATAAATATAATAAAATAAAAGCAAAATACCATGGATGCTGGAATCTGAAAACAAAAACAGAATATGCTGGAAAATCTCCCAGATCTGACAGCATCTTAGAGTTCTGACAGAGGGTAATCTAGACTCAAAATGTTGGCTCTATTCTCTCCTCACAGATGCTGTCAGTCTTGCTGGGATTTTCCAGCATTTTCTGTTTTGTTACCAGTTAATTGAAGTTCAAGATTAATCTAATTGAGTAACAAAAGAATTCTCTGTTTCATGTGGATATACAGTCTAAATTTTCTCTATTCCTCAGCATCTCTCAGTAAGCTATTGTTTATCATGAATTCCCTTGTCTTGTTTCTTCCCCCAGGTGGAAGTCCATTTGCCAATTTGCTGCCCACCTGACTAGTCCAGTCTTATTTTCCTGCATTCTATTGCTTTCTTCTCTAGTATCAATTAGATTATTTTTTCCTATCCTTTGCAAACTTCTTAATCATGCCCCTACATTTTTATATATATACCATGAAAAGCAGAGAATCCATTAATGAGCCTCGTAAAATTCCATGGGATGCTCCCTTCCAGTGATATTTTCCATTATCTTCTGCTTTTTGTTGCTGAGACAATTTTCGACTTAAGTTGTCCTGAAAAGTCTATCATGTTGAGCTTTGTTGAAAATTTTGTAAAATCCATTGGTCTACATTAAACGTACTGCCCTCAATGACCCTCCTTATCACTTTCACAAAGTATTCAATCAAATTTGTCCTACACAAGCTTCCCTTAAAAATTCCATGCTAAAGGCACTTGATTAAGAGATGCCTTCCTAACTGATGATTTATAATGTCCTTGAATTTTTTTTCCAATACTTTTCCTGCCACTGAGGTTAAGCTAATTCCTTCTTCCCTTTGTAAACTGTCCTCCAGCACCACATTATTTCCAGAGAGAATTGGAAAATGATGGTCAAACCTCTGTTATTTCCTTCCTTGCTTCTCTTAGCAGCCTGTAATGTCTACATCTTTCTCTTCTTTAATGCAAACAGATGCAAGGCTTCATTAAGAAACATGCTTCTGCCTTCTCACATTGATTACCTTCTTTACTCTCTTCTAATGATCTTCTTTATCTTTATGTATTTATAAAGCATCTTTGAGTTTTCCTTGCTGTTAATTGAACTTTTTTTATGCTTTTTGTTTTCCTAATGTTCTTTTTAATTGCACCTCTACACTTCCTGTATTTCTCTCGGCTCTCTGGGTATTGAACTCATAGTATTTAAGGTAGGTTTCTTTTCTTGCTTTATCCTATTTTGTTTGCTCTTTGAGATCTGCAAGGGTTCAGCGGGGGCAGAGGGGGCGAGTAGAGATGGTCAATAAGAATGGGGAGTAGGAAGGGTTGTCTACGTTTGACAGTCCCACCCTTTTCCTTTCTGGGAACATATTTGTTGCAAACTATAATTCCTCTTTGAATATCTTCCTCCAACTGCTTTGGCATGATTTACCTTCTAGCAGCTGTTCCCACTAAGTCCAAAGAACAGATAACAGACACACCTTAATGTGAATATTCAGTGCTGAGAGGGTCAATGTGAGAACTTACCTTCAATTTTAGCTGTACATCATTTAGCACGAGTTTGTGATCTGGGTGGAAACTGATTGATGCAGGGATGCTGTTCCCTGTCTCCACATAGTCCGACTTGCACGTCAGTTTCAGGCAGTTCAGAATGCGTGGGGCGCCAGAAAGCTCCCAGTCAAAGCCAAAGTTAAATTTCCCATTGTTTGAGATGACAAAATGGTATCTAATATCATCATTCAGTTCCACCTGTGAGTAGATTGGCAACAATGTTAAAATCAAGCCCGATCCAATCTGTCTAGACCTGCTGCAGCTACATTCAGCAAGGTCACCTTGTGCCCGCTGAGTGGCCTGGTTCAATAGTATCGGTAGAGTAAGGGATATGTTGGGCTGTGACATTACTAATATTGGTTGAACACAAATCTGCTCCTGTTGATGGCCCACAGCACCTCATGAATGCCTAGTTTTGAGCTGCTAGATCTGCTCAGAATCTATCCCATTTAGCACAGTGATAATGCCACATAACACGATGAAGATATTCTCAATGTGAGGACAGAATTGTGTCACTCCATCAATACTATCAAAGACCTGCAATGGGTAAGACTGGCGAAGACAAGATCAAGTAGTTTGTTCCCTCTTGTTGGTTTTCACACCAACTGCTGCAGATTCAGTTGATCAAAATATTTCCTTTGGTGGAAGTGTCCAGAAAAGGTAGAAACATTGTAGTGAGGCTGATCAGAGTGATGTCTGGAAGCACATCACGGTGGGCGGCGGGGGAGGGGAGGTGTACCTGCAACCCTCTCTCTCTCTCAAAAAGCTGTTGACATCTGCAAGTGTTGAAAGGGGTTAATTGAAATTGCCAAAACAGAACTTGAGAGATTTTTCTTAGGCACAGGGAATTAGGGTCATGGAATTGAGGCTGGTAAATAGAATTGATATACACTTAGACCATGATCTAACTGAGTAGCAGAGAAAGTTCAGATTTGTTGAACAGTCTCCTCCAGTTCCTATATATTCCTGTGTACAGGCATCACAAGTAAAAGATTCTAGGGCATTCTTGTTAGAAGAGGATGGGGAAATTATGCCCACAACTCAGGGTTGCTCAACAGTGATTGGAATAAAGTAGATTTCCCTGACACTATTCAAGCTGTTTCTGTTAAATTGATTTGTGTAGCATTTTAACACAGACATTAGCCAGTTTAAGATTCAAGTACTAATCACTGTGTTCATGAAACACACAGAGGGATTTTACTTGGACACATTAACCAAGGTTCCACAGAGATCATGAAATCCCAAATAGACAACTTCTGTCAGTGAGGTCATAGGATAGTTGGTGTGGTAAAGGAATATAGTTTCAGTGATACAAGAAGTGGTGTGACCTGCAGATTGGGCTGACCTACTATGTAGGAATAGGGAAAAGAATGATTTACTTGGGAAGTCACCTATAGCTTTCCCAACAACTAATATCTGACAAAATTCCCAATAATAGCCATCCCACACCACGAAAACTCAAAATGATCAATTTCCTTGGAAAACATGATGGGGAAATACTATTCTTTCTGAATAAAATATACCAATAATACTAATAAAAACATCACACACACAAACACAGAGATACAAACACACACACACACACACACAAGAACAGGCAAACTCACAGCACACAGCACACACAGGCACACATACACATATACAAACACACAAAAATGCACTAGATACACACAAATACACACACAGAAACATACAAATAAATAGATCTACAAAACCACACGGCAACACACACAAACATACTCACAGACACACACAAGCCCACACACACACTCACACCATACAAATACACATGCAGAAACACAGACACAAAAACAAATATACAAGCATATACAAAGACACACACACACATATAGAGAGGCACACACACATGTATATACAGACACAAATGTGTACACCAACACATACTCACCAAGATACATACACGCAGAATGCATACATGCAAACACATGCAAAAACACACAAACGGAAACAGGCACATCCACACAAATACACACACACACACACACACACACATAAGAACATACCTACAGGCATATACAAACATATAAACTCTCACACGCACCTCTGTCTATATGTATATTGAGTTGGAGATGATGTAATGACAAAAAAGCAATGAGCATCAGGTGTTTGAGGCAAAATTCATGAGAAATGAAAAGACATTTTGGAACACAACATCTATAAAACAATGAGAGAACAAGATGGAGAAGAAAAGAGAGAAAGAAGTGATACAGGCTCTAACTATTCTCCAAAAACTGTCACCTTGCATCAGGGATTAAAGAAGAAGGGGTTAAAGATAGCCAGTTATACAATTATTTATACAGTAGTTGACATCTAGTACTAACCTCTCCGAAGGAGATCTCATTGATTGTCTGGTGACTGAGTTCATTCACTATTCCATCACTACCTTCACAGGTCACTATAGCTTTCATACTGTATCCTTGCATTTTGACATTTAAGGTCAAAGGTAGTGTCTTTGACTTTACGTCACACACAACATTCCAGTTCACATTTCCATCAGTATTTGAAAAACAGGAGAACACAATGGGTATTCTGAGCGAAACAGATAAAATCATTAGAAGAGTGGACACTGCATTTCCACAAAACAAGTATAGATCACTGTGAAGTTACAAACCAGCTACACTTCACTGTGAGGTTACAGACTAGTGCAGTTGACTGTGAGGTTACAAAGTATTTCATCATTCCCTGAATATTCCCTGGTTCTCATTGGCTCCAGTTTTGCTAGGGTTCCTTGATGCTACGTTGGGTTAAATGAGGTGCTTAATGAGTACTTTGCCTCAGTATTCACGGTGGAAAGTGATCTGGGAGGATGCACTACAAGTTTGCGGCAGACTGAAAAGATTGAGTATGTATATATTAAGGAAGCGGATGTGTTAGAACTTTTAAATGCTATCAAGATAGACAAGTCTCCGGGACCAGATGGGATGTACCCCAGGTTATTGTGGGAGGTGAGGGATGTCATTGCAGAGCCTCTGGCGATGATCTTTGCGTCGTCGATGGAGACGGGAGAGGTTCCGGAGGATTGGAGGATTGCGGATGTGGTCCCTATTTTCAAGAAAGGGAACAGTGATAGTCCTGGAAATTACCGACCGGTGAGTCTGACCTCAGTGGTTGGTAAGCTGATGGAGAGGCTTCTGAGGGACAAGATTTACGAGCATTTGGAGAAGTTTAGGTTGATTAAAAATAGTCAGCATGGTTTTGTAAAAGGCAGGTCATGCCTTACAAGCTTAATTGAGTTCTTCGAAAATGTGACTGAACACATTGACGAAGGAAGAGCAGTGGACGTGGTGTACATGGACTTCAGCAAGGCATTTGACAAGGTCCCCATGCAAGACTTCTTGAGAAGGTGAGAGGGCATGGGATCCAAGGGGCTTTGGCCTTGTGGATCCAGAACTGGCTTGCCTGCAGAAGGCAGAGGGTGGTTGTGGATGGCTCTTTTGCTGCATGGAGGTCGGTCACCAGTGGAGTGCCCCAGGGATCTGTTCTAGGACTCTTGCTGTTTGTCATTTTCATAAATGACCTGGATGAGGAAGTGGAGGGATGGGTGAGTAAGTTCGCCGATGACACAAAGGTCGGTGATGTTGTGGATGGTCTGGAGGGATGTCAGAAGTTGCAGCATGACATCGACAGGATGCAAGACTGGGCGGAGAAGTGGCAGATGGACTTCAACGCGGATAAATGTGTTGTGGTCCATTTTGGCAGATCCAATAGGATGAATGAGTACACTATCAAAGGTAGGAGTCTTAGCTGTGTGGAAGAGCAGAGGGATCTTGGGGTCCGGGTCCATAAGACTCTCAAATCGGCCTCCCAGGTGGAGGATGTGGTTAAGAAAGCTTACGGTGTACTGGCCTTCCTTCATCGAGGGATTGAGTTCAGGAGTCAGGAGGTAATGCTGCAGCTTTATAGGACCCTTGTCAGACCACACTTGGAGTACTGTGCGCAGTTCTGGTCGCCTCACTATAGGAAGGACGTGGAAGCTATTGAAAGGGTGCAGAGGAGTTTTACAAGGATGTTGCCTGGATTGGGAGGCATGCCTTATGAAGACAGGTTGAGGGAGCTGGGACTGTTCTCCCTGGAGAGACGAAGGTTGAGAGGTGACCTGATAGAGGTTTACAAGATGGTGAGAGGAATAGATAGGGTGGACTCTCAGAGACTATTTCCCAGGGCTGAAATGGTCGCGATGAGAGGGCACAGATTTAAGGTGCAGGGAAGCAAGTACAGAGGGGATGCTAGGGGAAAGTTTTTCACTCAGAGGGTGGGGAGTGAATGGAATCGGCTGCTGTCGGTGGTGGTTGAGGCGAACTCGCTGGGGTCTTTTAAAAGACTTCTGGATGAGTATATGGGATCCAATGGGATTGGGGGTTATAGATCGGTCTATGGCTGGGTAGGTTTTGATGTGTTCGGCACAACTTGTGGGCCGAAGGGCCTGTTTGTGCTGTAGTGTTCTATGTTCTATGTTCTAAATGCTGCCTTAATGTCATGCACAGTCATTCTCACCTCGCCTCTGGTGTTCTGCTCTTTTGTCCATGTTTGAACCAAGTCTGTAATGACATCAGGAGCTGCATGACTCTGGCAGAACTCAAACTGAATGTCTATGAGCAGGATATTGCTGAAATTGTGGGAAGTCTGATGGAGCAGTATTTGTTCAGATTAGATTTGCCCTATTTTTTGCATACAGGACATGCCTGTGCAATTTTCCACATTGATGGGTAGATGCCATTTTACAGCCATACTGGAACGGCTTGGCTAGCAACATGGCAAATTCTGGAGCACAGGTCTTTAACAGACAGTGTACAATCCATTCTGTCAGGTTACTACTATGGCTGGTTGCTGCTTCACTGATATTACTCTGCACAAAACATGTTGCCATTTCTCGGAGGAAATACTTAATGGGTTTTCATCTGATAGTTAGAAAATCTTCCCATAGATGTGGTATTTAGAAATATTCTTGGCACTAGTTTTTTTCTATTGTTCATTCATGAGAAATGGGAACTGAAGTCAGAGAGTGCAACGTGCATGTGATTGTATACTGGGTAGTCAGCATCATCAGGATTAATGCACCAAAACTTCAAACTGTAATTATTTGTAATGGATTTAATCTTCACCAGTACTGAGTGAAATCATTTCATCAAATTGTTGCAGAATGTGGCCCAATTTAATACTGTAGCACAGCTCCTAGTCTGTTTGTGTCCTTTCTGAGGATAACTCAGCTTGAGTCACTTGAAAAAGTAAAGAACGTCCCAAAACAGCAATGAGATAATTGATAATATCATTGCTCGTTGAGGAATAATTATTAGCCAGGAGAATGTGAAAACTGTATCAGAATCATGCTACATGATCTGTTCTAGTACTTTCAACTATTAGTACTTTACTGAACTGTCACCATGCGTGATGTGCTTTGGTTTTTCGAATGGGCATGAACCTAAAACTTTGTACTTAGAGATGGGAGTGCCATCACTGAGTTTTGGGGATTCCTAGCTTTGACAGGTTCTCAGTCTCATGTCATGCGCCATTAAAATTGTGATGCTCAGTGACATGAATGGGGAAGGCAATCCTGGTTCTGCGCCATTCATGAAAATTTGTCAAAGAATTTTCTTGATCAATGCTTAAAAGTAAAACTTGGCATCATCCCAAACAACAAGACACAATCCTGCAAAAGCTAACAAACTTTGGTATTTCTACTTTAACCAGCCAAGTTGAGATAATTATACCTAAACTTACATGGGCAGAACTCATGAGTTCCATGGTTGACGATTTTAACCTGGAGCAATGTGGTTCACTGAGCTGTTCATTGGGCTGTGAATTCTGGTTTATTTCCATACCTGCTGTGAGGAAGAATGGTGCCCTCCATTGGCTCCACAGTAAGTCTGGAGACATATCCCTCCGAGTATAATGTTTCCTCTCTGAAATGGAAGCTGAATGGATTTGACTCTTTATTAAACATGTTGACAATCTCGTGTGCTTTGTGGCCTGTGGGAGATAAAAGGAACAGGATTGGTGCTAGCAGACACGGGCTATTTAACACTTTTGTGACCCAGAGAAGAAGAGCCATAACATTCTGGCTGCTTTATAAATAGCACAGTTTCTGGTTTGAAGAGTGCTTTTTCTTCAGTGAAGTAACATAAAAATGAGTGTCTGTTAAATATCTTCAGTGCTCTATTATATTTTAAATTTTACGGTGTTAATACTGAAATAAAATTTAACTTAATGGCATTAATGTTCATTTTCACAATCTGTTTGCAATCTATTCGTGTATCTCCCCTTCCACTATCTTTTGTTTTTGTGTAATCCTGCTGACCGCTGATTAAGGGGACGGACTGTGGACTGCTCCTGGTTTGCAGCACGGAGAGGCAGTGATTTGGGAGAGCGAATTGTTAAGTAATTTTTAACTTTTTCTCTTTGGTTAAAATAGCGAGTGGGGGTAGTTTTTTGCCGTTTTTATTTAAACTAACTGGAAACCGGAAATCGTCATTGGGAGCCTGCCGGTAATTGTAGTTTTTCTCTCTGACTCTATAAATTGGTCCAGAGAGGAAACCCGATACTCTACACAGGTAGCGTATCCCACCCTCCCCCCTCCTCTAACCTAATAATAAAAGTATGTGGGAAGTTTTTTTTTCTCTCCTAGAAATTAAAGTATCAGAGATGGCAGTGCAGGCTGTATGTTGCACTTCCTGCAGTATGTATGAGGTGAGGGACACCAGTAGTGTTCCTGCTGATTATACCTGCAGGAAGTGTGCCCATTTGCAGCTCCTTGAGGATCGTGTTAAGGAGCTGGAGCTGGAATTAGAGGAACTCAGGATAATTCGTGAGGTTGAGGAGGATATTGGCAGGAGTTACAAAGAGATAGTCACTCCTAAAAGTGATTCTTAGGTAACTATTAGGAAGAGGGGTAAGAAGCAATCGGGTAGACAATCTCCTGGGGCTGTTCCCCTCCAAAACAAGTTTTCTGTCCTGGAGGCTACAGTTGAGGAAGGATCAACTGGAGATGGCCAAAGGGAGCAGGTCTCTGGGGGTGAGCCTGCTGAGAATGCTCATGTGGGTAGGGGGAATAAGAGATTGAGCCTGGTAATTGGGGACTCCATAGTTAGAGGGACAGATAGGAGAGTAAATAGTAATAAACGGGACTCAGGGCTAGTGTGTTGCCTCCCAGGGGCCAGGGTCCAGGATGTCGCAGAGCGGGTTTTTAAGATTCTTAAGGGAGAGGGGAGTCAGCCCCAAGTCATAGTTCATGTAGGGACACATGATATAGGTAGGACAAGGGGAGGGGATATTAAACAGAAATTTATGGAGTTGGGGTGGAAGCTTCGGGCCAAAACTGGCAGAGTGGTTATCTCTGGACTCTTGCCTGTGCCGCGGGATAGTTTAGAGAAGAACAGAGAGAGGGAATGTTTGAACTCGTGGCTGCGGGGATGGTGCAGGAGGGAGGGGTTCGGGTTCCTGAACAATTGGGACTCATTCTGGGATAGATGGGACCTCTACAAGAGAGATGGTCTACACCTGAACCAGAGGGGAACCAATATCTTGGGGGGAAAACTTGCTAAGGCTATCAGGGGGCTTTAAACTGATTCAGAGGGGGGGTGGGATCCTGAGTAGTTGGGGTGTTAAGATGGACGAGAATAGGGGGGTCATAGAGGAGAACTGTAAAACACAGCAGCGTACGGGTGGAGTAGGGCATGGTTTGAAATGCGTATACTTTAATGCAAGAAGTATTCGCAATAAGGTGGAGGAACTTGCAGCTTGGATCAGTACCTGGAACTTCGATGTTGTGGCCATTTCAGAGACATGGATAGAGCAGGACAGGAATGGTTGTTGCAGGTTCCGGGGTTCAAATGCTTCAGTCGGAGTAGAGAAGGAGGTAGAAGTGGGGGAGGAGTGGCATTATTAGTCAAAGACTGTATCACAGTGACAGAAAAGAAGTTTGATGAGGACTTGTCTGTTGAGGTAGTATGTGCTGAGATTAGAAACAGGAAAGGAGAGGTCACCCTGTTGGGAGTCTTTTATAGACCTCCTAAAAGTTCTAGAGAGGTAGAGGAAAGGATTGCAAAGTCGATCCTGGCCAGGAGTGAAAGTAATAGGGTAATTGTTATGGGGGACTTTAACTTTACTAATATTGATTGGAATAGCTATAGCTCTAGCTCGTTAGAGGGTCAGTTTTTGTACAAAGTGTGCAGGAAGGTTTTTTGACTCAGTATGTAGAGAGGCCAACTAGAGGTGAGGCTACATTGGATTTGGTGCTGGGCAATGAGCCAGACCAGGTTTTAGGCTTGGAAGTTAGTGAACATTTTGGTGATAGTGACCACAATTCGGTTACGTTCACCTTAGTGATGGACAGGGATAGGCATGAGGCTGGGGGCAGTAGTTATAGCTGGGGGAAGGGTAATTATGAGGCCATAAGGAGAGAATTAGGGTGCATAGGTTGGAGTAGTAAACTACAGGGACTGGGAACATCTGAAATGTGGAGCTTATTCAAGGAGCAGCTGCTGTGAGTCCTTGATAAGTATGTCCCTGTCAGGCAAGGAGGAAATGGTCGAGTAAGGGAACCTTGGTGTACGAAAAAAGTTAATTCGCTGGTTAAAAGGAAAAAGAAGGCTTATGTCAGGATGAGGCTTGAAGGCTCGGTTAGTGCAATGGATAGCTATAGATTAGCCAGGAGGGAGCTAAAGAGTGAATTGAGGAGAGCTAAGAGGGGACACGAGAAGACTTTGGCTGATAGGATTAAGAAGAATCCTAAAGCTTTCTTTAGTTATGTTAAGAATAGAAGATTGGTTAGGGCAAGATTAGGGCCAGTCATAGACAGCAATGGGAAGATGTGCATGGAGCCTGAAGAGATTGAAGAGGCACTGAACAAATATTTCTCTTCGGTATTCACGCAGGGAGATGTAAATGTAGTTGTGGAGAACACTGAGGTACAGGGTTGCAAACTGCAAAGTATTGAAGTAGATAGGGAGGATGTGCTAGATATTCTTGAGGGTTTGAAGTTAGATAAGTCCCCTGGGCCAGACGGGATTTACCCTAGGATTCCCTGGGAGGCAAGAGAGGAGATTGCAGAGCCTCTGGCTCTGGTCTTCAGGTCGTCGTTGGTTACGGGTATAGTTCCGGAAGACTGGAGGATAGCGAATATGGTCCCATTGTTCAAGAAGGGGAAGAGAGACTTTCCAGGGAATTATAGGCCAGTGAGTCTTACTTTTGTTGTGGGCAAAGTGTTGGAGAGAATTATTAGGGATAGGATTTATAGTTATTTAGAGAGAAATGAATTGATTGGGATAGTCAGCATGGTTTTGTGAAGGGTAGGTCGTGCCTTACTAACCTTATTGAGTTTTTTGAAAAAGTGACCAAAGAGGTGGATGGGGGTAAGGCGGTTGATGTGGTATATATGGACTTTAGTAAGACGTTTGATAAGGTGGCCCATGAAGACTTCTGCAGAAAATGCAGATGTATGGGATAGAGGGTGATTTAGCTAATTGGGTTAGGAATTGGCTAGCAGATAGAAGACAGAGGGTGGTGGTTGATGGGAGATATTCATTGTGGAGTTCGGTTACAAGTGGTGTACCTCAGGGATCTGTTTTGGGGCCCCTGCTGTTTGTAATTTTTATAATGATCTGGATGAGGGTATTGAAGGATGGATTAGTAAATTTGCGGATGACACCAAAGTCGGAGGAGTGGTAGATCGTGAAGAGGGGTGTTATAGTTTGCAGAGAGACTTGGACAAGTTGCAGAGCTGGGCCGAGAGGTGGCAAATGGAGTTTAATGTGGGAAAGTGTGAGGTAATGCACTTTGGCAGGAATAATAAATGTGTAGAGTATACGGCTAATGGTAGGATTCTTAATAGTGTTGATGAACAGAGGGAGCTTGGTGTATATGTGCATAGATCCCTGAAAGTAGGCAGTCAAGTCGATAAGGTTGTCAAGAAGGCATACGGAGTTAGCTTTTATTGGTAGGGGGATTGAATTTCGGAGCCGCAACGTCATGTTGCAACTGTACAAAACTCTAGTGCGGCCGCACTTGGAGTATTGTGTGCAGTTCTGGTCCCCACATTATAAGAAAGATGTGGAGGCATTGGAGAGGGTACAGAGGAGGTTTACCAGGATGTTGCCTGGTATGGAGGGCAGGTCTTATGAGGAGAGGCTGAGGGATTTGAGGTTGTTTTCGTTAGAAAGGAGGAGGCTAAGAGGGGACCTTATCGAAACATATAAGATGATTAGAGGTTTAGATAGGGTGGACAGTGATAGCCTTTTTCCTAGGATGGAGAAAGCTAGCACGAGGGGACACAGCTTTAAATTAAGGGGTGATAGTTATAGGACGGATATCGAGGTAGGTTCTTTACCCAGAGGGTGGTTAGGGAGTGGAATGCCCTGCCTGCGGGAGTTGTAGATGCGCCAAGTTTGTTGGCGTTTAAGAGGTTAGTTGATAAGTTTATGGAAGAGAAGGGAATGGTTTAGTTTGGAGGGTCATTGCTCTTTTTTTTCATAATTGGTCGGCGCAACATCGAAGGCCGAAGGGCCTGTTCTGCGTTGTCATGTTCTATGTTCTATGTTCTAATAAGCATACCACTGAGTTACATTCAGGGATTCAGGGGAGTCACATACCCCAGCCCTCTCTCACAGTGCTACATATCAGGTTTTCACTCAGAAGCAGTTTCCCACTTTGATTCCTGACACTCGGGGGGAAGTCTTCCGTTTTCACTCCTGCCTGCATGAAAATGGGAGTGATTCATGCTGCCGCTGGCAGAGCTCCACAGAAGCCATTCACTATATTTAAATGGATCAGCCTGCTCCTCACATGAAACACGGATCCTCCGTCTCCAGCGGAAGCTAATTCGCAAGTGTGAAGAATCACCTCAGGATTAACAAGTTGGAACAGTGGATAAGCACTGCACATTCATTTCAGCAATGTAGACAGCTTGAAGAAGAACACTCCTAAGATTTCTTGATGCTGATGTGGACCAAATGCTGGATCCAGTTGAGGAGACAAAAGCCACCCTGTTCCCCAAGGAAGATAAGAGACTTACTTCCTGTCAGTGTGGCAGTAGCAGCCCAGGAGGTAGGGGCTGAAATGGTCAGCAGCCTGTGAAATAGTCAGTCTTCTGGGAGATGGTAGCCAAGGCAGCCAGCAGCCTACAAGGCAGTGGCTGAGGTGGTCAGCAGCCTGGGAAGCAGTGGCTGAGGTGGTCAGCAGCAACAGCATGACCAGGGGAATGCTGTTCAATATGCCATTGGGATTGAGGATCAGTAATATGAATGGAGGAGATGGGTGATTGAAGAGACATTGGCAATTGTGGCTCAGTGTCACTCATGAAAATTTGTCAAAGAAGCTGAATGACCTCCTTTTAGTTGCAAGTACCCATCTGTTGTCTCATTCTCAAAACAATCTCTGCCGTCTAACAAGGTACAGTTCCATCCTTCAAGCATCGGCTACCAGCATCTCCGTCCGAACACTCCACTTCCCCATCCCACTGATCTCCATCATTATCCTTCACAGGCTTATCTCAGATCTTACACAAATCTCTGATGTCAAGCCCCATACCCATCTGGCCACTGTCTGTTTCCTCTGTTAGGGACACAGAGGACATCACATAACAGGAGGGAGACAAGGGAAAGAGGACGGGAGTATGCCAAAGCTGTGGGTCCTCACACCATTTGAGGACAAGGCATTGGAAATTAAGTGGGAAGCCCCGGAGCAGATATTGTTTGATTGCAAGGTCAGGCTGACCTGAACAAGTGAGAGTCCAAAGGACTTTTATTAATTCTATTAATTTCCACACAGAGGTTCCCAAAAGTTGATCCCATTTTCTTTCTCTTCCAGAATTACTGTCAGATGATTAAAAACAAATTGCTGTGGATGCTGGACCCTGAAATAAAAACAGAAAATGCTGGAAAATTTCAGCAGATCTGACAGTTGTGGAGCGAGAACAGAGATAATGTTTTGAGTCTCAGTTGAGGGCAACCATCCAGGGTCGCATCTGCAGGAGATGGTGACGGCAATTGTGGTACCCAGTCAACACTGAAAGGATGGCTGCCACAGTGCAAAGCGTGGGGCAAGAGGTCGGAGCTATGTATGATGATATCCAAGGTGTGACTCACTTAGTGCTGTCCTTTGCTGAAGCCCAAAACAGCAGATCCCAAGAACACACGGACATCTCATAAGATAAGAAATAGGAGCTGGAGTAGGCCATTTAGCCCATCGAGCCTGCCCTGTCATTCAATAAGATCATGGCTGATCCGAAAGTAGTACAGTTCCACTCACCCACCTGCTCTCCATAACCCTTAATTCCCTTATCTATCAGAAATCTATCTACCTGTGACTTAAACATATTCAACGAGGTAGCCTCCACCACTTCAATGGGGAGAGAATTTCAGAGATTCACCATCCTCTGAGAGAAGAAGTTCCTCCTCAACTCTTCTAAATTGATCCCCCCTTCCCCGTTATTTTGAGGCTGTGTCCCCTAGTTCTTGTATCCTTTCTAAGTAGAAAGAATCTCTCTACCTCTACCCTATCTAGCCCCTTCATTATCTTATATATCTCTATAAGATCATCCTTCAGGATTCCAAAATCCAACGAGTACAGGCCCAATCTACTCAATCTCTCCTCATAAACTAACCCCCTCATCTCTGGTATCAACCTGGTGAAACTTCTCTGTACTCCCTCCAAGGCCAATAGATCCTTTCACAAATAAGGGAACCAAAACTACGCACAGTACTCCAGTTGTGGCCTCACCAGTGCCTTGTACAATTGCAGCAAGACCTCCCTGCTTTTATATTCTACCCCCTCGCGATAAAGGCCAACATTCCATTTGCCTTTTTGATCACCTGCTGCACCTGCAGACTGAGCTTTTGCGATTCATGATCAAGGACCCCCAGGTTCCTCTGCACAGTAGCATATTGTAATTTTTCACCGTTTAAATAATAGTCCATTTTACTATTATTCCTTTCAAAGGGACTTTAAACTAGAAAGGTTGGGGGGAGGGAATCGAGATGAGGTGACTGGGAGCGAGGAGGTTAGTTCCCAAGTAGAGAAGGATTATAGACAGTATGAGAGGGAGATTAGACAGGTGATGGAGAAGGGAAGCGCCCAGACTGAGAGTCTGCCAGGAGTGTAGTGAATAAAGTGGATGAGCTCAGGGCCTGGATTGCTGCTTGGAAACGTGATGTGGTGGCCATTACAGAGACTTTAATGTCTCAGGGACAGGACTGGGTACTTCAGGTGCCAGGATTTAGATGCTTCAGGAAGGACAGGGAGGAAGGTAGAAGAGTTGGGGGAGTGGCACTGTTGACCAGGGACAGTGTCACAGCTGTAGAGAAGGAGGATGTCGTGGAGGGACTGTCTACGGAGTCTCTGTGGGTGGAAGTTAGGAACAGCAAGGGGTCGAAAACTTTGCTGAGTGTTTTTTGTAGGCTGCCCAATAGTGACAAGGATGTTGAAGTGCAGATAGGGAAACAGATCCTAGAGAGATGTAGAAATAACAGAATTGTCGTGATGGGAGACTTTAATTTCCCAAACATCGACTGGAATGTACCCAGGGTAAGGGGTTTGGATAGTGAGGAGTTTGTTAGATGTGTTCAGCAGGGTTTCCTGATACAGCACGTGGATAAGCCTACAAGAGGAGAGGCTGTACTTGACCTAGTGCTAGCTAATGAACCAGGACAGGTGTCTGATCTCTCGGGAGGAGAGCATCTCGGGAATGGGAATGGAAGAATCAACTGGAGATGACCAAAGGGAGCAGGTCTTTGGGGGTGAGCCTGCTGAGAATGCGCAGGTGGGTAGGGGGAATAAGAGATTGGGCCTAGTAATTGGAGACTCCATAGTTAGAGGGACAGATAGGAGAGTAAATAGTAATAAAAGGGACTCAGGGCTGGTGTGTTGCCTCCCAGGGGCTGGGGTCCAGGATGTCGCAGATCGGGTTTTTAAGATTCTTAAGGGAGAGGGGAGTCAACCCCAAGTCATAGTTCATGTAGGGACACATGATATAGGTAGGACAAGGGGAGGGGATATTAAACAGAAATTTATGGAGTTGGGGTGGAAGTTTAGGGCCAAAACTGGCAGAGTGGTTATCTCTGGACTCTTGCCTGTGCCAAGGGATAGTTTAGAGAAGAATAGAGAGAGGGAATGTTTGAACTCGTGGCTGCGGGGATGGTGCAGGAGGGAGGGGTTCAGGTTCCTGAACAATTGGGACTCATTCTGGGATAGGTGGGACCTCTACAAGAGAGATGGTCTACACCTGAACCAGAGGGGAACTAATATCTTGGGGGGAAAATTTGCTAAGGCTATGCAGGGGGCTTTAAACTGATTCGGGGGGGTGGGATCCTAAGTAGTTGGGGTGCTAAGAGGGATGAGAGTAAGGGGGTCATAGAGGAAAGCTGTAAAACACAGCAGTGTACGGGTGGGGTAGGGCATGGTTTGAAATGCGTATACTTTAATGCAAGGAGTATTCGCAATAAGGGGGAGGAACTTGCAGCTTGGACCAGTACCTGGAACTTCGATGTTGTGGCCATTTCAGAGACTTGGGTAGAGCAGGGACAAGAATGGATGTTGCAGGTTCTGGGGTTCAAATGCTTCAGTCGGAGTAGAGAAGGAGGTAGAAGTGGGGGAGGAGTGGCATTATTAGTCAAAGACTGTATCACAGTGACAGAAAAAAAGTTTGATGAGGACTTGTCTGTTGAGGTAGTATGGGCTGAGATTAGAAACAGGAGAGGAGAGGTCACCCTGTTGGGAGTCTTTTATAGACCTCCTAAAAGTTCTAGAGAGGTAGAGGAAAGGATTGCAAAGTCAATTCTGGTCAGGAGTGAAAGTAATAGGGTAATTGTTATGGGGGACTTTAACTTTACTAATATTGATTGGAATAGCTATAGCTCTAGCTCGTTAGAGGGGTCAGTTTTCGTACAAAGTGTGCAGGAAGGTTTTTTGACTCAGTATGTAGATAGGCCAACTAGAGGTGAGGCTACATTGGATTTGGTGCTGGGCAATGAGCCAGACCAGGTGTTAGGCTTGGAAGTTAGTGAACATTTTGGTGATAGTGACCACAATTCGGTTACGTTCACCTTAGTGATGGATAGGGATAGGCATGAAGCTGGGGGCAGTAGTTATAGCTGGGGGAAGGGTAATTATGAGGCCATCAGGAGAGAATTAGGGTGCATAGATTGGACTAGGAAACTACAGGGACTGGGAACATCTGGAATGTGGAGCTTATTCAAGGAGCAGCTGCTGCGAGTCCTTGATAAGTATGTCCCTGTCAGGCAAGGAGGAAATGGTCGAGTAAGAGAACCTTGGTGTACGACAAAAGTTGATTTGCTGGTTAAAAGGAAAAAGGAGGCTTATGTCAGGATGAGGCTTGAAGGCTCGGTTAGTGCAATGGATAGCTATAGATTAGCCAGGAGGGAGCTAAAGAGTGAATTGAGGAGAGCTAAGAGAGGACACGAGAAGACTTTGGCTGATAGGATTAAGGAGAATCCTAAAGCTTTCTTTAGATATGTTAAGAATAGAAGATTGGTTAGGGCAAGATTAGGGCCAGTCATAGACAGCAGTGGGAAGTTGTGCGTGGAGCCTGAAGAGATTGGAGAGGTACTGAATAAATATTTCTCTTCGGTATTCACGCAGGGTGATGTAAATGTAGTTATGGAGAACACTGAGGTACAGGGTAGCAAACTGGAAGGTATCGAAGTAGATAGGGAGGATGTGCTAGATATTCTCGAGGGTTTGAAGTTGGATAAGTCCCCTGGGCCGGACGGGATTTACCCTAGGATTCTCTGGGAGGCAAGAGAGGAGATTGCAGAGCCTCTGGCTCTGATCTTCAGGTCGTCGTTGGTTACGGGTGTGGTTCCGGAGGACTGGAGGATAGCGAATGTGGTCCCATTGTTCAAGAAGGGGAAGAGAGACCTTCCAGGGAATTATAGGCCAGTGAGTCTTACTTCTGTTGTGGGCAAAGTATTGGAGAGAATTATTAGGGATAGGATTTATAGTTATTTAGAGAGAAATGAATTGATTGGGGATAGTCAGCATGGTTTTGTGAAGGGTAGGTCGTGCCTTACTAACCTCATTGAGTTTTTTGAAAAAGTGACTAAAGAGGCGGATGGGGAAAGGCGGTTGATGTGGTATATATGAACTTTAGTAAGGCGTTTGGTAAGGTGGACCATGGAAGTCTTCTGCAGAAAATGCAGATGTATGGGATAGAGGGTGATTTAGCTAATTGGGTTACGAATTGGCTAGCAGATAGAAGACAGAGGGTGGTGGTTGATGGGAGATATTCATCGTGGAGTTCGGTGACAAGTGGTGTACCTCAGGGGTCTGTTTTGGGGCCCCTGCTGTTTGTAATTTTTATAAATGATCTGGATGAGGGTATTGAAGGATGGATTAGTAAATTTGCAGATGACACTAAAGTCGGTGGAGTGGTAGATAGTGAAGAGGGGTGTTATAGTTTGCAGAGGGACTTGGACAAGTTGCAGAGCTGGGCCGAGAGGTGGCAAATGGAGTTTAGTGTGGAAAAGTGTGAGGTAATGCACTATGGCAGGAATAATAAATGTGTAGAGTATAGGGCTAATGGTAGGATTCTTAGTAGTCTTGATGAACAGAGGGATCTTGGTGTGTATGTGCATAGATCCCTGAAAGTAGGCAGTCAAGTTGAGAAGGTTGTTAAGAAGGCATATGGAGTCTTAGCTTTTATTGGTAGGGGGATTGAATTTCGGAGCCGCAACGTCATGTTGCAACTGTACAAAACTCTAGTGCGGCCGCACTTGGAGTATTGTGTGCAGTTCTGGTCCCCACATTATAAGAAAGATGTGGAGGCATTGGAGAGGGTACAGAGGAGGTTTACCAGGATGTTGCCTGGTATGGAGGGCAAGTCTTATGAAGAGAGGCTGAGGGATTTGAGGTTGTTTTCGTTAGAAAGGAGGCGGCTAAGAGGGACCTTATTGAAACATATAAGATGATTAGAGGTTTAGATAGGGTGGACAGTGATAGCCTTTTTCCTAGGATGGAGAAAGCTAGCACGAGGGGACACAGCTTTAAATTAAGGGTGATAGTTATAGGACGGATATCAGAGGTAGGTTCTTTACCCAAAGGGTGGTTCGGGAGTGGAATGCCCTGCCTGCAGCAGTTGTAGATGCGCCAAGTTTGGTGGCGTTTAAGAGGTTAGTTGATAAGTATATGGAAGAGAAGGGAATGGTTTAGTTTGGAGGGTCATTGCTTTTTATATTGGTCGGCGCAACATCGAGGGCCGAAGGGCCTGTTCTGTGCTGTAATGTGCTATGTTCTATGTTCTATGTTCTATGGTGATCAGAATTCTATCTCCTTCACGATAGCATTGGAAAGAGATAGGATCAGGCAGGATAGGAAAGTATTTATCTGGAGTAGGGGGAAATATGAAATCATTACATAGAACATAGAACATTACAGCACAGAACAGGCCCTTCGGCCTTCGATGTTGCGCCGACCAATATAAAAAGCAATGCCCCTCCAAACTAAACCATTCCCTTCTCTTCCATATACTTATCAACTAACCTCTTAAACGCCACCAAACTTGGCGCATCTACAACTGATGCAGGCAGGGCATTCCACTCCCTAACCACCCTTTGGGTAAAGAACCTACCTCTGATATCCGTCCTATAACTATCACCCCTTAATTTAAAGCTGTGTCCCCTCGTGCTAGCTTTCTCCATCCTAGGAAAAAGGCTATCACTGTCCACCCTATCTAAACCTCTAATCATCTTATATGTTTCAATTAGGTCCCCTCTTAGCTGCCTCTTAGGCAGGAAATTGGAAGAGTAAACTGGAAGGAGGCGTTCTTGGGGAAAAGTACTGGAGAAAGGTGGTGGATTTTCAAGGAATATTTGTCTGGAGCTCTGCACGACAATGTTCCGGTGGGACAAGGATGTTTTGGTAGGTCAAGAGAACCGTGGTGCACAAAGGTTGTGATGAACCTAGTTAGGAAGAAAAGAAAGTTGTATAATAGGTTCAGGGAGCTAGGGGATGTTAAGGATCTACAGGCATATAAGACTTGTAGAAGGGAGCTTAAAAAGGAAATTAGAAGAGCCAGAAGGGGTCATGAGAAGGCTTTAGTGGGTAGGATTAAGGAGAATCCCAAGGCATTCTATAAATATGTGAAGAGTAAAAGGATGAGAAGAGAAGTGATAGGACCTATAAAAGGTGAAGAAGGAAAAGTCTGTGTGGAACCAGAAGAAATGGCAGAGGTGCTTAACAAGTACTTTGCCTCGGTATTCACAGTGGAGAGTGATCTGGGGGGTTGTACTACAGGATTGCAGCAAACTGAAAAGATTGACTATGTGGACATTAAGAAAGAGGAGGTGTTGGAACTGTTAAATTCCATCAAGGTAGATAAGTCGCCGGGTCCGAATGGGATGTACCCCAGGTTACTGTGGGAGGTGAGGGAAGTGATTGCAGAGCCCCTGGCAATGATCTTTGCATCATCGATGGAGATGGGAGAGGTTGCAGAAGATTGGAGGATGGCAGATGTGGTGCCTATTTTCAAGAAGGGGAATAGGGATAGCCCGGGCAATTACCGACCAGTGAGTCTGACCTCAGTGATCGGTAAGTTGATGGAGAGGATTCTGAGAGATAGGATTTATGAGCATTTAGAAAAATTCAATATGATCAGGAATAGTCAACACAGCTTTGTTAAGGGCAGATCGTGCCTTACAAGCCTAGTTGAATTCTTTGAAAATGTGACTGAACACATTGACAAAGGAAGAGCAATGGACGTGGTTTACATGGATTTCAGCAAGGCATTTGATAAGGTCCCCCATGCAAGACTTCTTGAGAAGGTAAGAGGGCATGGGATTCAAGGGGCTTTGGCCTTGTGGATCCAGAACTGGCTTGCCTGCAGAAGGCAGAGAGTAGTTGTGGATGGGTCTTCTTCTGCATGGAGGTCAGTCACCAGTGGAGTGCCCCAGGGATCTGTTCTAGGACCCTTGCTGTTTGTCATTTTCATAAATGACCTGGATGAGGAAGTGGAGGGATGGGTTAGTAAGTTCGCCGACAATACAAAGGTTGGTGGTGTTGTGGATAGTCTGGAGGGATGTCTGAAGTTGCAGCGAGACATAGATAGGATGCAAGACTGGGCAGAGAAGTGGCAGATGGACTTCAACGCGGATAAATGTGTGGTGGTCCATTTTGGCAGGACCAATGGGATGAAGCAGTATAATATCAAGGGTAGGAGTCTTGGCAGTGTTGAGGAGCAGAAGGATCTTGGGGTCCGGGTCCATAAGTCTCTTAAATCTGCCCCGCAAATAAAGGATGTGGTCAAGAAGGCGTATGGTGTACTGGCCTTCATTAACCGAGGAATTGAGTTTCGGAGTTGGGAGGTAATGCTGCAACTTTATAAGACCCTTGTCAGACTCCACTTGGAGTATTGTGTGCAGTTCTGGTCGCCTCACTAAAGGAAGGATGTGGAAGCTATTGAGAGGGTGCAGAGGAGATTTACAAAGATGTTGCCTGGATTGGGAGGCATACCCTATGAAGATAGGTTGAGAGAGTTGGTCTCTTCTCCCTGGAGAGACGAAGGTTGAGAGGTGACCTGATAGAGGTTTATAAAATGTTGAGAGGAATAGATAGAGTAGATTCTCGGAGGCTATTTCCCAGGGCTGAAATGGTCGCTACGAGAGTACACAGATTTAAGGTGCTGGGGGGCAAATACAGAGGAGATGTTAGAGGTAAGTTTTTCACTCAGAGGGTGGTGAGTGAATGAAATCGGTTGCCGTCAGTGGTGGTAGAGGCGAACTCGCTGGACTCTTTTAAGAGACTTCTGGATGAGTATATGGGATTTAATGGAATTAGAACATAGAACATAGAACACTACAGCACAAACAGGCCCTTTGGCCCACGAGTTGCGCCAATCATATCTATATCTACCAATCCACAGACCTATCTATAACCCCCTATCCCATTCGTTCCCATATACTCATCCAGAGGCCTTTTAAAAGACCCCAGCGAGTTCGCCTCTACCACCTCCGACGGCAGCCGATTCCATTCACTCACCACCCTCTGAGTGAAAAACTTATCCCTAACATCCCCTCTGTATTTGCTTCCCTGCACCTTAAATCTGTGTCCTCTCGTAGTGACCATTTCAGCTCGGGGAAATAGTCTCTGAGAATCCACCCTATCTATTCCTCTCAACATTTTATAAACCTCTATCAGGTCACCTCTCAACCTACGTCTCTCCAGTGAGAAAAGTCCCAGCTCCCTCAACCTATCTTCATAAGGCATGCCTCCCAATCCAGGCAGCATCCTTGTAAATCTCCTCTGCACTCTTTCAATAGCTTCTACATCCTTCCTATAGTGAGGCGACCAGAACTGCGCACAATACTCCAAGTGGGGTCTGACAAGGGTCTTATAGAGCTGCATCATTACCTCCTGACTCCTAAACTCAATTCCTCGATTAATGAAGGCCAGTACACCGTACGCCTTCTTGACCACTTCCTCTACCTGCGAGGCCGATTTAAGAGTCCTATGGACCCGGACCCCGAGATCCTTCTGCTCTACAACACAGCTAAGACTCCTACCCCTTATATTGTACTCCTTCATCCCATTATTCCTGCCAAAATGGACCACTACACATTTATCCGCGTTGAAGTCCATCTGCCACTTCTCCGCCCAGTCTTGCATCCTATCTATGTCCCGCTGCAACTTTTGGCATCCCTCCAGACCATCCACAACACCACCGACCTTTGTATCGTCGGCGAACTTGCTAACCCATCCCTCCACTTCCTCATCCAGGTCATTTATGAAAATGACAAACAGCAGGGGTCCCAGAACAGATCCCTGGGGCACTCCACTGGTGACTGACTTCCATGCAGAAAAAGACCCATCCACAACCACTCTCTGCCTTCTGCCGGCAAGCCAGTTCTGGATCCACGAGGCCAAAGCCCCTTGGATCCCATGCCCTCTCACCTTCTCCAGAAGCCTTGCATGGGGGACCTTATCAAACACCTTGCTAAAGTCCACGTACACCACGTCCACCGCCCTTCCTTCGTCAATGTGTTCAGTCACATTTTCGAAGAACTCAACTAGGCTCGTAAGGCATGACCTGCCCTTGACAAAACCATGCTGACTATTTCTGATCAGTCTAAACTTCTCCAAATGTTCATAAATCTTATCCCTCAGAAGCCTCTCCATCAGCTTACCAACCACTGAAGTCAGACTCACCGGTCGGTAATTTCCTGGACTATCCTTGTTCCCTTTCTTAAAAATAGGAACCACATCCACAATCCTCCAATCCTCTGGAACCTCTCCCGTTTCCATGGATGACGCAAAGATCATCGCCAGGGGCTCTGTAACCACTTCCCTCACCTCCCACAATAACCTGGGGTACATCCCATCCAGTCCCGGCAACTTGTCTATCTTGATAGAATTTAACAGGTCTAACACATCCTCTTTCCTAACATCCACATACTCAATCTTTTCCGTATGCCTCAAACCTGCAGTGCAATCTCCCAGTTCACTTTCCACCGTGAATACCGAGGCAAAGTACTCGTTAAGCACCTCTGCCATTTCTTCCGGATTCACACAGACTTTTCCCCCTTCACCTTTTATAGGTCCTATCCCTTCTCTTCTCATCCTTTTACTTTTCACATATTTGTAGAAGGCCTTGGGATTCTCCTTAATCTTACCTGCCAAGGCCTTCTCATGACCCTTTCTGGCTCTCCTAATTTCCTTTTTAAGCTCCCTTCTACACACCTTATACTCCTCTAGATCCCTAACATCTCCTAGCTCTCTGAGCCTTTTATACACCTTTCTTTTCCTCCTGACTAGGTTCACCACAACCTTCATGCACCACTGTTCCTGCGTGCTACCAAAACCTCCTTGTCTCCTCGGAATGTTGTCTTGCAGAGCCCCAGACAAACATTCCTTGAATATCCGCCACTTTCCTTCTGTACTCTTCCCCAAGAACGCCTCCTTCCAGTTTATTCGTCCAATTACCTGCCTAATGTTTTCATATTTCTCCTTACTCCAGACAAACACCTTCCTAGCCTGCCTGATCCTATCTCTTTCCATTGCTATCGTGAAAGAGATAGAATTATGATCTCCATTCCCAAGATGCTCACCTACCATGAGATCCGACACCTGTCCTGGCTCATTAGCTAGCACCAGGTCAAGTACAGCCTCTCCTCTCGTAGGCTTTTCCACATACTGTGTCAGGAAACCTTCCTGAACACACCTAACAAACTCCTCCCCATCCAAACCCCTTACCCTTGGGATATTCCAGTCAATGTTTGGGAAATTGAAATTTCCCATCACGACAACTCTGTTATTTCTACATCTTTCTAGGATCTGTTTCCCTATCTGCACCTCAACTTCCCTGTCGCTATTGGGCGGCCTACAGAATACACCCAGCAAAGTTATCGACCCTTTGCTGTTCCTGACTTCCACCCACAGGGACTCCGTAGACATTCCCTCCACGTCATCCACCTTCTCTGCAGCCGTGACACTGTCCCTGATCAACAGTGCCACTCCACCACCACTTTTGCCCCCAACCCTGTCCCTCCTGAAGCATCTGAATCCCGGCACCTGAAGTACCCAGTCCTGTCCCTGAGACAACCAAGTCTGTGTAATGGCCACCACATCGCACTCCCAAGCAGCAATCCACACCCTGAGCTCATCTACCTTATTTACTACACTCCTGGCATTAAAATAGACACACCTCAGCCCCTCAGTCAGGATATTTCCCTTTTCCACACCCGTCTAACCCCCCTCTCATACTGCCTACAGTCCTTCCCTACCTGAGAGCTAACCTCCTTATTCACAGTCTCATCGATATTCCGATATGGGACTTACAGATAGATCTATGGCCTGGTAACTATAGATATGATCAGCACAACTTGTGAGCTGAAGGGCCTGTTTGTGCTGTGGTGTTCTATGTTCTATGTTCAAAGTGGATACCTCACACTTGCTGGATATCCACACACATCTCAAAGCTGCAGATGGACATTGTTACAGCACTACAGAGCCAAGTGCAGTCACATAGGGCCATGGCTGAGGGCATCTGCCTCAGGTAAAGGGGACCATGTCTGAAAACATCACTCAGACTATGGCAGGCTTTCAGGACTGGCATTGCCAGATTATGCTGAGGCATCTGGAGCTCACTTCATCAGTTCCTCCATTCCATGACCTGAGGGCACTGAGCATCCCTAGGAAGTAGGAAGTGCTGGAAGGAATTCAGCCCAGGGCCTGCCACGAGGGAGACTCTGGCAGTCAGTAGCCCTTCTGAATCTCCTCGCTCTTGAGACTGGTGCATTTAGTAGGAGTCATGAAAAAAAGAATGACATGGTGATGCTCGTGACACCCAAACTTCGGCCAGGATTCTAACTGGACAGACTGAAATCAGCTTACTGAATGGGCTACTGTGCATGCACTGATCTGTCAGTGCCAAGATCAGCATGTGTGCAATGGCCCTGCAGTGATGGCCTTCATATTGCTGGCTAGCTCTATCATTGGCCAGCTCTGCAACCGACACATCCCCCAGCCAATTACTTGCTCCCCCATCTATTCCCCATCAATTGGCAGCAGAGCCCCCTTCACCCCCACTGATCTCGGGCAGAGAGATCCATCTTTCTCCTTCCACCTACCAATAACCTCATATTATTCCCCTGCAATAACCTCAGTGGGGCCCATGAGGTTGACCTCTTGGTACATGAGCTCCCTGATTGAGGTAATTGTTGTCTGCCCAATCAGGGAATCTGATGTGTATATTGAGGAGAGCCAGAGCTACTGACATTCTGGATTCTGCCATCATACCTGAAACACTCCTAGCAATGGAATTGAGTTTGTAAATAAAGAGAATCTGGTGAAGGGACTCTGAGGAATTATTTCAGTGGTGATGAGGAAAAAGAATGACAGCTGGCTTTGCTTGGGGAAAGCTATTTTGAGGCATCATTCCTCTGTTTGTGAAACTAGACTCTTTTGATCCTGCCGTGGACAATTGGGGTTGAGAAGACAGCTAGCACGAGGGGACACAACTTTAAATTAAGGGGTATGAGTTATAGGACGGATATCAGAGGTAGGTTCTTTACTCAAAGAGTGATTAGGAGTGGAATGCCCTGCCTGCAGCTGTTGTAGATGCGCCAAGTTTGGTGGCGTTTAAGAGGTTAGTTGTTAAGTATATGGATGAGAAGGGAATGGTTTAGTTAGGAGGGGCATTGCTTTTTATTTTGGTCGGCACAACATCGAAGGCCGAAGGGCCTGTTCTGTGCTGTATTGTTCTATGTTCTAAAAACATGTGAATTTGGGTTGATGCAAAAATAGTCAAATAAGCGAAGTCCTGCTCAAATACCCAGTCAGAGTGATATCCCACTCCCACACCCCCCCACCCTCCCCGGATCCTCCTGCACAAGGCCCCTATCCCCTTTAGACTCCGATGGCTGTATGACATTTCCTTGTCTCTTCCCTGTCCACAATCAATAAGGCACTGATCCACTCCCACCCTCATTCCCACGCTCACTCCTCATCAATACACCTACAAGTGCTCACTTGCTTTCCCCTCAATGCTAACAATCCAGAGGACACCTGCTAAGAGTATTACAAATCAAAGGGCACGGAAAGCAACAGGCTGCCTCCATATCTGAAGTGCAGTCTTGAAGGAGTAGGAGGTAATATAGGATGAAGAAGCTGCAGGAGCATTGAACTGGAATGGGTGAAGTTGGAATGGGTAAAATTTCACAGTGTTAGTTTGGGAGAAGGGGGGCACCAAATTTTCAATTTCACTATTAAATCCTGTTTTACTCTTATTCTGAACAGCCTATCACTTCATGTGGCAGGCTTATCAATGGGGGCTGGTGGAGTCAGGAAGGGTGAATCCAACCTCATCTTCCCATGACCCTACAGACTTATCCTCAAATAGGACACCATGTGAGCAGAGTAACACATCCTGATTGATAACTAAACCACTTTATCAGCTGAATTCCTCCTAACCCCCTTCCCTAACACTCTAGCCTTCTCCATCGCCAAACAATGAACTAACAGTAGCTCAGATGAGAATGCCCCATTGCACGGAACATCTTGAGATGGACAGGAACCAGACCTCTAGTTATCATGAGGAGCTTCACAGCTTCCCTCACAGCAAGTCTTCATCACCCTTCTGTCTTGTGGTCAGACCACTGCCACCACCAAGACAGGCCCATCACCCTGCTCTGATGTAACGGTGAGCCTTGGAAAGGGAAACAGGAGAAAGAGTTGAGAGGAAGTGGAAGAAAAAAGGACTGAGAAAAGGGTGGGGAAGACAAGGTTTGAGAGAACCATGACAAAGACATGGAGGTCAATTCTCACATTCTGCTGTGCTACATTTTTAGTGCAGCGGGTTGGGAGATTCCAGCGGCTCCTGATGCACGAGATCTACGCAGGGTGTGCAGGCCTGCAAGCAGCTCCCAGAGCTTGATTTCAGGCAGCATCAACTTCGGGTCAGAAATTGGTGGGGAGGTGCATAAATTATGGTAATTAACATTACCATATATTTTGAATCCTATTAGCAGGCCTGGAAACTTAAGATCCAAGCTCGCGAATAGGACTTAAAATAAATGGTAATATTACCTCTCTTCCTCACTCGAGTGTTTCACTCCAGCAGGTTTATAGTAGCAGGGAGCTAGTGGCCCAGCCCCACTGAGGTGAAGGGGGCCCCAAATTATGGCCTCATCTCCAGATTCTGATGGCTATATGACCTTCCTCTCTCTCCCTGTCCCCAATCATTGACACACTGATTTACCACCAAGACTAAGAACTTTGCCCAGGTTCTGTAGGTGTTCTGCCATTGTTCTATCTGTAATGAGAATACGATCCAGATAATTGCCACCTGGGGTAAACCTTCTAACATGTCGTCCATTATTCTCTGGAAGATCAAGTAGGCCATGATACACCAAAAGATATTGGTCGAGGACCTTTTAGAGTGTTGACTGTGGAATATTTCTGCGAATCCTAATCCAACTCCAACTGCAATTAAGCATGATCATATATAATTTTGAGAATAAGAGTCACCCTGTCAACTTTGCACATAAATCCTGAATCTGGGGAATCGAATATTTGCTCAGCTGTGAAAAATGGTTTATTGTTTGTTTAAAAACCCGGCAAAGGCAGACTGAACCACCTGGCTTTAAAACAGACATGACCAGTGCTACCTATTGTGCAAACTGGACAGGTTTCATGATACCTTCTCATCCCAGTCTTCTATTTTCTTTTTCCACTTTTTCCCTTTAACAAATGATACAAGCCAGACCTGAAAATTTGCGCGACTGTATCTTGGTCGACATATAAGGGTGCCTTGGCTCCTTTTATAATTCTTAGCCCTTCTCGGAAAGTTTCTGGGTATTTGAGCAGGACTTCGCTTATTTGACTATTTTTGCATCAACCCAAATTCACATGTTTTTGACTGTCTTCTCAACCACAATTGTCCAAGGCAGGATCAAAACAGTCTAGTTTCACAAACGGAGGAATGATGCCTCAAAATAGCTTTCCCCAAGCAAAGCCAGCTGTCATTCTTTTTCCTCATCACCACTGAAATAATTCCTCAGAGTCCCTTCACCAGATTCTCTTTATTTACAAACTCAATTCCATTGCTAGGAGTGTTTCAGGTATGATGGCAGAATCCAGAGTGTCAGTAGCTCTGGCTCTCCTCAATATACACATCAGATTCCCTGATTGGGCAAACAATCATTACCTCAATCAGGGAGCTCATGTACCAAGAGGTCAACCTCATGGGCCCCACTGAGGTTATTGCAGGGTCAATGGGTCACGTGAATCCTAACTACCTTAGCACTTGTTAGAAATCCTAACTTTGGGCTGACATTCCATTCAGCAGAGCATCAGGAATTCCATGGGCCATCTGATAAGGCTGAAGAATTCCATTTTTAATCTCCCCTAAAACTAACCCCCTGATAAAATTCAAACTGGTCAAGGACTTTGATTCCATTCTCAGAGACTCTTACTCAATTAAGAACTCATTTCCAACAATCCAAGCCACAAGGACCACGAGTTAGCAACGGATTCAGAAAAGGAATATTAATGGAAACTACATTGCCAAATTTATTATGGGAAAATGGGAAAAGCACCAATCCCATTTCTGTTTATGAGAAAAAAGTCAAACACATACCTTCCAACACAAATTTGAAATTGATGTGGGACTCTTCGAGGGAAACTGATGGTTCAGTTGTATTGCCACATAACAGGAAGGGTATGGTGATATTTAGATCTGGAATGATGAAGCTCCAGAATGATTCAGTGATGTTCAGTTGCTGAGGCACAAACTGAAAGCTGACCTGAAGGACAAATGATCATTCGAGATTGGTAACCATGTGGTGAGGCTGATACTATTGCTGTTGAAATTTATTCTGATACCAATAATTATGCTATGTCAAAAACATCATCCTTCAGTCTCAGGAGATACAAATGGAAGCAAAAAGATGTTCAACATGTTTTTCAATAGTTCTACAGCCAGATAAGACACATCTTTGCAGTCAGTAATGGCCATTCTCTCCACTTATTTACAGTGACTGAGTCTTGTTCCTGCAGAACAACACATTTCTCCCACTTAGAATGGCCAAAAATAAATGAACTAATGTTGTAAATTATATCCATAATGCCACAGAGTCTTTTATATTATGTTGCAGATAAAAGTATTTCTTTACAAATTAGACTAGTTAATAATTATCACAATTAGGCATTTTGTAGGTTTTCATTAACTTGACCCTGGCTGTGATTTGGACTGATATTGGGCCAATTTGTCATTTTGGTTTATTAAACAGCAAGTCTGGAATAACATAATTAGATTCACACAATGACAAATGGTAATTTCAATCAGTGGTTTGTATAATGGTACAAAATTAATAAAAATAGTATTTGAGCTCCCTCTGGTGTCTTACTTAGTAGCTATATGGTATAATGTACAATCGATCCTCAGGTAGAGTCGTCTGGTTCAGTTAGCTTCTCTCAATTGCTTGCAATAAGGCTGCTACAATTGGTATCTAGTTCTTCTGGACTGAGCTCATGGTCCTGACAATCATTTAGGAGCCTCTTATTTGAAGAAATTATTTGATTATTTTTCAGATGTAAGACGCACATTTTTTTTCCAAGTGTGGCATCCCGAATTTTAGCACAATATGATAGGTATTAGGAACCAAATATGGGCTGAAAAGTTCAATGCTAGTGTTGGTGCTAAATCATTAGGGCAGCTCCATCAGTTTTTTAATTGATGAAGTGTAACACTGATAAATGGAAAAAGCACCAACTCCACTTCAGTTGACCAGACACTTCATGTCTCTAATATAAAGAACTTGATTACCCCAAGTAAGGACAATGTAGTTTGTGTCTGGCTCATGATCGATATCATCCATGACATCCAAATGATCATGGTCAGACTTGATCCCATATGTGGTCTTCAGGAAGTGCAGCTGTGTTGAGTTTTCCCACTTGAACGCACCTTAAGCCCCAGCTACAATTCTCCAACCCCACTCACAGGGTTTGTAACGCTGCAGTCTGAATTGCCTCATGGAAATGCCCTTTGTGCCTTAAGCCACTGGGCAGTGGGATATCTTGACTGGGTTGCTGCTGCACATTTTCTACTTCTGTGTGCCCTCACCTGTCGTCTAGACATGCCATGGTATGCCTTGTTGCGATCCAGTGACGGAGGTCCCTGGTTGGAGGCCCCTCCATGGAAGGGTCCCCTCCTTAACTTCGGGGATCTGGGGTGGAAGGTGCTGTACACACAGTCCTGTACAACCACAAAATGTATCGATCATGGTCTCCTAAGAAACCTGCCATTTTTGCAGTCTTGTGGTGCCTATGGACCATACTTATATAGGTTGATTTTGGCTGCACTCCCTTTCGAGTTATTTAAAAAATTTTTTGTTGCTAGTTAGTTTGCCTCACATTCTTGATCTCAGGGCACCAGATGTGGAGAGGGCAGAAAAGAGGAGGAGCTCCTTGTGAACCTGCTCTTGGACCTGGCCAAACTCATCATCAACAGACCCAGATAGTGGGCGACTAAGGGTTCATATGAATTGACTGTCTGCCCCTCTACTGTGGCTACATTTGCAGCTGGGTATTGTTGGAGAAGGAGTATGTAGTGTCCACTGCAAGGGCACCATTCAGGCCTTCTGTGGTCATTGGGCACTGGAGTGACTAGAGTGTCTTATCAGCCCCTTTAATCACCTTTTGATTTAATGTTTTAAGTTTCAGTTGTAATTTGTTTTTGTTTTGGGTAACCTCTTTTAAAAGGCTGTCTCTCTTGCTTTGTCTCTCAGTTTATTTATGTTAATTTACATGGGTAAACCCAAAAGAGAGCCATGCGAGGTGTGGATTGGGAAAAGAAAAACCAAGGACTATCTGCTGCATAAATATTCATCCAAATTTTTGCTCCCTCCAGTATCTACTATCCCTATCTTCCTCTTGCCTGTCTCCCATCTTCTGTAACTCCAGCTTCTCCAAAATGTTGCTGCCCTAACTTGCACCAAGTACCTTAAAGAGATTGATGAAACACTCCAGTTGCTGCAGTGCCTGCAACTACAGAAGGTCTGAATGGTGCCCATGGACACTGCATGCTCCCTCTCCTGTTCATGGTGAGTTTGGCCAGGTCCGGAACATCTCTCACTGACCTATATTGGTTCCAAGTCCCAGCAAAGTCTCAAATTTAACATTCTTATCTTTGTATTCAAATCCAGCCATCACCTGGCCTCATTGCCATCGCTGTAACATCCACAAACCCTAAAAAATGAGTTTTCTGCACTCATCTAATTCTGCTTGGTAGCTTATTTCTAGTTTCTTTAGCCCTCATCTCTCATCTATCCTAATATTTTCCTATGTGGAGGCTCTGTCTGAAATTTTGTTTGATTTACACATCTGTCATGAATCTTGGGATGCTTTATTAAGGCCTTGTATACATATGTCACATAGAGTAACAGTAGTCTTTGAACTAACCTCAGTCTTCTTCCCTGCTGATATGTATCCGCTTTCTGTCATGCAGAAGAATGTTGGCTGCATCCGTACATCTAGTGCACTCTCAGATACCCAATGGAAAGAGTAGTCAGTGTTTGTTGGATTCATTATGTAGAAAAACCTGAGGAAGATAAAGAGATATTTATTCCGAGTAGCAGAGGCAGGTGTTTGATTGTAAATGTACAGTTTGATTGAAATTATTTAAAGAGTGATTGTCTTTGATGTGGGGTTATGAATACACATCTATTTGTTTTGATAAGGGATTAAGTACTTGAGGCTTTTAATAGCCTTTCCTGAATGGAAGTGTGATGAATGTGTCAGCAGGTTAAAAAGTATTTCACAGGATGTATATCCCACCAATGAGATTAGTTAGAGACAGACTGGAATAATACATCATTCTGCTAATAGGAAACATCTTGAGTAGCCAATTGCACTAACCAAGGAAGGCATATATATGTTAATCTTTTAGGACTACAGATGCTGACAGGTAGATCGAAAATACACAGAAAAGCATCAGAAGAAAACAACAGTATAATTGGCAACATTTTCGTGGAAATAGGAGGCAGTATCCATCCAACAGCCTGAGGGGCAGATTCCACTTAGCAGCCTAGAAGTCGATTTTAGCTAATCAGAAGCAAATGTGCCAAAAAATTGGTAATGGTAATTAAAACCATACTTTGCTGAACCAAGAAGAGATATTCCCCAGAATAACTCCTCAATCATTTACCGTGTAGTAACTACAAGAAGCTCTATTAAATTGGATATTGTTTGGGAAGAGTGAAGTCCTGAAAGACTTCAGGTCTCATAAATGTATTTTGGATCAAAACGATAATTTCTATGAAACCTGTATGATATGTTTCATAGTTCCTATATATAACTGTTTTAGATCATTATAATCCTGTTTATGCAAAGACAAAGGGCGAGATTTACCATCCAGTCCTGCTATGGGGAGGGTGAGAACAACAGGAAATCCCCTTGACAGTGGTGACACTGGAAGATCTCATCATCAGCCAATAGCAGGCCACTCACCAGTACAGCACACTCACAGGTGGGAGATGGAAAATCCTGTCTTTTCTTTATTGCAATATGGCTGGGTTAGTTGCTGTCCTTATGCCATTCCTGTAAACAACACTATATACTGCCATGAATCGGTGTCCCAGGTTGGAATACCCTCACAAATAACATCAGCTGGGTTTGTAACAGGAATGTTATCTAATTTCTGTCAAAGTTGCAATTTAGATCTTTACTTTATTTCATCTCAGCATGGCTCCTCAGGTCTACCATGGTGGGTAGTGCATGAGTTGATGTAAAGGGTATAAGGGCAAAAGGTGGTGGGTGACAGCAGGGATCAGCATGAGGGCTATAAGGTGTTTTGAGATGGATGGCATCATGAGTTAGTATTAGGTTGGCATAGAATACATATGACAGGATGGATGGGATAATGGGTTGGCATGAGTTGGCAGTAAATTGATATGGAGGTTATAACAGCGCATGAGGATGTGTGGGGAAGCATGATTTGGAATTATAATGGCATGGAGTGTATGGGGAGCCATGGGGAGATAGGTGAGGGTTATGAATTGGCATGGATAAGGCAGGAAGACTAGGTGGATGGCTGAAGGGATGTGAGGTGAGAGCTAGAGAACCTAACCTTTAACAAATCACAAGGGATGAAGTCCCAAGGAAATAAGGTAGGCATGCAGCAGTTCAGGCAGGATTTTCCATCTCCCACCTGTGAGTGTGCTGTGCTGGTGAGTGGTCTGCTATTGGCTGATGATGAGATCTTCCAATGTCACCACTGTCAAGGGGATTTCCTGTTGTTCTCGCCCTCCCGTTAGCAGGACTGGATGGTAAATCTCGCCCTTTGTCTTTGCATTTGGTGGCCCATCACCTCCTCTGTTCTGCATCTGATGGAACGGGCTCGATTCCATCTCACACTCACTTTCCCAGGGATAAAATTGCATATGATGGCATACTTTCTCCTGATGTGGGTGCAATAAGCTGAGAAATTTCCCCATGCCCAAAGTGTTGGTCTGATTGATGCTGATACTGAATGGAAACTGTAAGGAATGGTGTTACATTCTCTCCTACAATACCTGACTGAATATTAAATTCACCCTCTTAAAAGTAGAATAAAAGCAAATAATGCAGACTGCAAATCTCCTTAGGCAATGGTTGCATCTCTAAAATAGTCTGACACCTCAATATAGCAATGTGGGTGTTTCAGGTAAAAAGACACAAATGTTAATAAAGTGAAATAAAAACAAATGCTGGAGAATTACAACAGGTTAATTAACATCTGATGGTTCATTCTCTCTCACAACATGCAAATCATCCCTCTTCCAGATACTGGCTGACCTGCAGTGAATTTTTACCATTTTATGTCGTTTTTTTTGACTTGACTTTTTTCGACAGAATGTTTTTTCATGCTGACAATTTAATTTGCTTATAATGCTAATTATCTATTTAAGGATGTATGGGAGAAGATAAACCACTTCAGAGAATTTAGCTAGTGTTTGTTTTCAGTTGAAGAATAATTATTTCTTGTCATGCAATAGTTTTAAACAGTGGATCAAGCTTCCCTCAGGAATTCTGCAAGACCTTGTCAAGTTATAATGCTGAGTCATAAACACTGAGTTTTGAATTAGGGACAGAAACATTGTAATATTATTGGAGACTATTGCAATGTGAACACAATGAGCAGAAGCTGCCACATAATAAATTGTCCTCTGATCTGCAAGTACTGAATCCAGGTGCAAAAGGCCAATTTTGTCTGCAACACAGTGACCCAGAAATGTGTCTACATTCACTAAATCACCAGGGGTATCATAGAACATAGAACATTACAGCGCAGAACAGGCCCTTCGGCCTTCGATGTTGCGCCGACCATTATAAAAAGCAATGACCCTCCAAACTAAACCATTCCCTTCTCTTCCATAAACTTATCAACTAACCTCTTAAACGCCACCAAACTTGGCGCATCTACAACTGACGCAGGATGGGCATTCCACTCCCTAACCACCCTCTGGGTAAAGAACCTACCTCTGATATCTGTCCTATAACTATAACCCCTTAATTTAAAGCTGTGTCCCCTCGTGCTAGCTTTCTCCATCCTTGGAAAAAGGCTATCACTGTCCACCCTATCTAAACCTCTAATCATCTTATATGCTTCGATAAGGTCTCCTCTTAGCTGCCTCCTCTCTAACGAAACAACCTCAAATCCCTCAGCCTCTCTTCATAAGACCTGCCTTCCATACCAGGCAACATCCTGGTAAAGGATGCATGAACCTGAATAGTAAAGCCCAAGACTCCCCATATATCGGGCCATGGACCTCACTATAATGGAATCAGCAAAGTGCAAAATCTCAATGCACAAAGTAGCGAAAATTGGGCCACAGTAGGGGTGAAGAGAGAGGAACAGAAATCAGATATTATGAATGAGAGATTAGTGGTTGGGACTAGCAGCAATACTGATGGGCTAAGACAGCAGTAATGATGGGAAGTGGTGTAATGTCTGCAACTGTTTTTTTAATATATGGTTGGCAGAAGTCCTCCACATGATGTCAAATTACTTTCATATTATTTGGATCTAGATGGCAAAGCCTGAAGCTGACTTCCCTAGTCAAGGATTGTCATAAGATGACTCAGGAACAAAGTAACCTTGCAAAGGACCTCAAACAGGCATTAAGCTTTTTACTTACTCTGGGCATGGGTAAAGAGCACCTATTGTTTGCCTTTATCCAATATAATAGCAAATAGATATATGCCAGATATTACAATTCCCACTTGGAGTCAGGTGGAAGGAAAATGGTAGATGGAGCATGGAAATCCCTATCCCACTTCAGTCTGGCAATTTTCAGCAATGATGTAGAGATGCCGGCGTTGGACTGGGGTAGTAAGAACTCAGTAAGAATCTAGCAACACCAATTTTAAATCCAACCAATTTATTTAAATAAATAAATTGGTTGGATTTAAAATTGGTGTTGCTAGATTCTTACTGAATTTTCAGCAATGCAGAGATGACACCGGGTCAGGAAAACTGCACTGTGCTGCATAAAAATTCCCAGCACCTTTCTGGAAGTGGATATTTCACAACTTCTATAATCTTCAACAAAATGGCTGCATACTGATAGTTTCTTTTAATCACATCTACACTGGTGTTGAATATAGGTGTGAACCATAGATTGCCAGTGGGAGAAGTATAAAAAGTGAATAAAATAGTGTTGCCCCTTTACAGTGTATTATCATATGAGATAGCTTGAACAAAGAACAAAGAAGAACAAAGAACAAAACAGCACGGGAAACAGGCCCTTCGGCCCAACGAGCCCACGCCGCCGCCCCGAAGTTCCCACCTCTACCCGTGATCCCTGTCTATGTTTATAGATCTATGGATTATCTATAACTATAACTATTAACTATACCCATGTTTACCAAAGTGACAAATGATACTGCTATGAATGGGATAAGTGACCACTGCATAATATGGTTGCCAGATTGTTACTTATGACAACTTGCAAACTGGCAACTTAAAAGATAGATGTAAATGTGAAAAAGTTTTCAATTTCATTAGGATAGATTACCACTGGATAAAGTGCTACTCTGCATCATACAATATGGACAACTTGCCCAATGTCAGGTCAATAGCTAATTGTTTATACTCTCCCCATAGCTTCCACAACATCGCTGAAGAATAGCACAGGCAGCAATTTGACTATCTCAACCTTGACAAATATCAGAGTTTTTGATCATTTTCAAAGATTGTAATGGTTATTAGCAAGGTTATCAACACAGCAGTTCAGGAGAATGTGTGCTTGTTTATTTTGAGCTTTATGAGTTCTTCAGAAGATAATATTTTAAATGTCAGTTAAAATATTTTCTGTTTGTTGTGACAGACTAAATAGCTTCAGAAGATTCTCACTATTTACCACCTAAGTATCAAATGAGTTTTTTAAATTTAACTTATTATTGTCACATGTACTAACATATAGTGAAAAGTATTGTTTTGTGCATGCTATATAAACAAAGCATACTGTTCATAAGAAGGAAATGACATAATGCAGAATGTAGTATTACAGTCATAGCTTGAGTGCAAAGAAAGATCAACCTAATGTAAGTCCATTCAGAAGTCTGACAGCACAGGAATGAAGCTGTTCTTGAATAGATACATGGCCTCAGACTTTTGTATCGTTTTCCCCAAGGAAGAAGCTGGAACAGAGAATATTCTGGGTGCGTGGCGTTCTTAATTATACTGGCTGCTTTGCTGAGGTAGTAGGAAATGTACAAAGAACATAGAAAATGACAGTATGGGAACAGGCCCTTTGGCTCTCCAAGCTTGCACCGACCAGGCTGCCTGACTTAACTGAAAGCCCCTATGCTTCCGAGGACCATATTCCTCTATTCCCATCTCATTCATGTACTTAACACAACACCCATTAAAAGTTACTACTGTATCTGCTTCCACTACGTCCCTTGAGAACAAATTCCAGGCACTCACCACTTTCTGTGTAAAAAAATCTGCCTGGTACATCTCTTTTAAAACTTGCCCCTCACACCTTAAACCTATGCCATCTAGTAATTGACTCTTCCGCCCTGGCAAAACACTTCTGACTATCCACTCTGTCCATGCCTCGCATAATCTTGTAGACTTCTCACAGGTCTCCCCTCAACGTCCATCATTCCAGTGAAAACAAACCAAGTTTCTCCAACCTCTCCTCAGAGCTAATGCCCTCCATACCAGACAACATCCTGGTAAATCATTTTTGTATTCTGTCCAAAGTCTCCACATCCTTCTGGTAGTGTGGCGACCCAAATTGAACACTATATTCCAAGTGCGGCCTCACTAAGGTTTATAAAGTGTCAACATGACTTGTCAATTTTTAAACTCAATACCCTGGCCGATGAAGGCAAGCATGCAGATGAAGGCAAGCATATAGACAAAGTCAATGGATGGGAGGCTGGGTTGCGTGATGGATTGGGCTACATTCACGACCTTTTGTAGCTCCTTGCTACAAAGAGCAGGAGCCATACCAAGCTATGATATAACCAGAAACAATGCTTTCTATGGTGCATCTGCAAAAGGTGGTGAGAATCGTAGCTGACATGGCAAATTTCCTTAGTCTTCTGAGAAAGTAGAGGCATTGGTGGGCTTTCTTAACTGTAGTGTTGGCGTGGGGGCATCAGCACAGGTTGTTGGTAATTTAGGCACCTAAAAACTCGAAACTCTTGATCCTTTCTACTCGTCGCCATTGATGTAGACAGGGGCATGTCCTCCTTTATGCTTCCTGAAATAGACGACTTTATTTTATCAGCATTTTGATTTTTCAAATGTTATTATTGGGCTTGTGAGTTCTGTTATTACTGAGTAAAGTGGATTGAGGGTTGAGATGTAAGAGGATGAGGGTAAATGAGGGGGAAAGCAAATAAGGAAGGTGAGCAGGTGAGTGCATTAGAGTGAGGATGGGTGAAGGTGGGTTATAGAGGTGAACACAGGTGAAGAATGTAAAGGGGGTTGAGGATGGATTGAGTAAAGGATGGTGAAGTTGGATCAGGGTTGAGAGTGGACAAGAAGGTGTGAGGGCTAACTTGGATAAGAAAGGTAAAGGTAAAGACAAGGGGGCAAGTGTGGCTGAGGAGGCAGAGAGTGAGGGGATAAAGGGATTTAGGGCAACATGATGGCAGAGTGATTACCGTTGCTGCCTCTCAGCTCCAGGGACCTGAGTTTGATTCTATTCTTGGGTCATTATCTGTGTGGAATTTGCACATTCTCCCCGTGCCTGTGTTGGTTTTCTCTGGGTGCTCTGATTTCCTCCTACAATCCAAAGAAGTCTGAGTTAGGCTGATTGGCCTTAATAAATTGCCCCTTAATGGACAAAGCTGTGCAGGTTAGGTGGATTGGCATGCTAATTTGTCTCTTAATGTCATGGGGATGAGCAGTGTAAACACATGGGGTTACTGAGAAATAGCTGGGTTGAGATTATTGTCAGTGTATGCTCAATGGGATGAATGGTCTTCTTCTGCATTGTATTGATTCTATGAAGACAGTGAGGGATTTTGAACGGAGAGGGAGGATGCTTAGAGGGTTTCAGTCTGATCTGCAGAGCTGGGCTGATATCTCAATGGACAACGACATCCTTTTTAATCCAGCTACTTCAGCATTAGCCTATAGAGAGTAAGCCTGAATAAAGACCATCTCTGCCTCTGTTAGAGAAAAATCCCATTGCCAGACAGAGGCGAGATCACAACATTGGGAAAATTCCCAATTGCAGACTTCATCATGATAATCTGGTACTATGTGCACCAATTCATTGGCTAGGGTTACAATGTCCCAGCAAATGCAAACATATTGCTACTAGCAATGCCAAGAAATGTAATTGGAAGCCTCCAACTGCTTGGCTTAGTGACCATATCTAATATGAACTGGGCAAAAATATTGATTTAATAACAGATTGTGCCCAGTTCGTCTTAGATGTGGTCACTAAGCCAAGCAGCTGAAGATTTCCAATAAAATGGATCTTGGCCTTCTCAGGTGGTAAACATTGAGCTGTCACAATGATGTAATAATCCTTATGAAACACTCATACTGTTTGTTTTCACTGTTCCGTCATTATAAACATGTTTTCTCCTCAAACACTGGACCATTTCCTTCTGTCGAGAAGCCAGGAGGGATAATTCAGTCTCAGGATTCTATCTGTGAAAATCAGGCCTTCTGGAGTCTGAGTCTCTCCAAACATTTCCTTCCTATATTTAGGAAAGCAACTGGCCTTTAACAAGAAAACTATAACTGAAGTATCTTCCAAGTGAAGGACAGATATACTTTGAAAAAAAATGTGTATGACATTGCTAAGATTCAAAAGGGCAGATGGGACATTCAGCACTGTGCTCCCAATATTGGCAGATGGCAGTGTAGCCATACAGTTATATGCTGAATCTTGAATAGAATCAAATAAGAGATTTGATATGGGGAAGATCATGCAGTATTCATCTCCATTTTCATTCATCTCAGTTTATCTCACCCATTCAAATTGAAATCATTTTCACCCTAACACAGCACCCAACAGTTCCCAAGAAATTTTCTGGTCTCCAGCCTTCATTTCCTACATAAATATGATCATCAATCCTAGCATGAAGATCTTCCTGACAAAAAAACAAATTCTGTTTGTTCTCCCAACCTGAGCAGCATTAGAACCAGAATCCATTATTGCTTTTACAAGTGAATCGGATAAATACTTTATAAAGAAAAATTGAAAAGCTTCTGGGGAAATAGCAGCATAGGGGGACTGGAGGATAGTTTGTTTCAGACAGAGGATACAAATGTAATGGTGTAAATGGTGTGATGGATGTCAACAATGATGCATTCCTTTGCATTTGTACCTCTTGCAAAAAGAGTTATCAGCAGGTACACATCATATGGATACAAACAGTCACACACAGAATAATTAGCAGGTTATTTAACAATGAATGTGGTCTCATAATCAAAGGCTACTGCAGTCTGCACCGAGTTCCTGATCTCAATTAAGTTGCTGAAGAGCTGACAGGTGATTTCCCCCATGGAAGAAAGAACATAAACTAGCCCTAATTGTCTGGCAAGAACAAACATCCAGGAAATCATTTGTTTTCAAACAACAAAGCTGAGGGTGACCTAATAGGTGAATTTAGAATAGTGAAATGATTTGATAGAGTAGACCTGAAGATGTTTTTTTTCTCTTGTGGGGCCTTAAATACAAGACTAATAAATCAAATCAGAAATTCATGAGAAATATTATTATCTGTAGAGTAATTAGGATGTGCTATAATGGAGTAGTTAATACAGGGTATATACATACAATTATTTTGGAGGAAATTAAATAACTATTTGAGAGAGAAGGGAATAGAAGGATATATTGAAAGACTTGGATGAAGTCAAATAGGAGGTTCAAGCAGAGCCTAAGCACTTGCGCAGATGAGTTGGACAGAATAGCCTGTATCTGTGCTCTAGACTTCTGTATAGTTCAATGTCAGGCCTTTTCTCATATACTTCTGAGAAACTTGTGTGCAGGAAAGGTTGAGGCCAAATGCAGAAGAGAGATTTAAATTTGCTTGGCCAAGAAACTGCAGAGTATTATATGAAATGGAAGGGTTAAAAAGAACATATATAAATAAATCATTTTTCAGAGAATTATACCATTCAATGTAACTCTGGCATACCTCCTGTTAATTGTGTTGACTCCCACAGCTTGGAATTCAATAACACGTGTGTTGGGGTCAAGGGCAATTCCTGGAGGAGCTCCTCGTGGGCCACTTAATTCAGGGTTGCGCCTGTTTCCACTGATGTAATTGGAGTCCTCCAGCTCAAAATGGCAATACGGGAGGAGACTGCGACCTTTCACCGTCACCACTTGACCCTGCAATCCGTCCTTCAAATTGGCAATACTGAAAAAATATAAATAATAAAGTATTTCACAAATACAATATTCTTCATTTGCATAGCATGACGCAACTTTGGCACCTGACAAGTTCTGTGTGAATATTATGGATTGTAGTAACTCCAGAGTTCTTTGGGAAACAAGACGTGAATGAATGGGCATTAGAACCAGTCTGTCCAGGAGTTATCTGTCAAACATGGTACAGGCTGGGATGGAAATGTGCTCAGGAGTACATCTGGGTTTGTGTCTTGTATGTGTGTGTCTGCATTTTTGGGTGTCGATGTGTATGTGTGTCTGCACATGCCTGTATCTTTTTGTCTATATGTACCTGTATTTATGTCTACATCAATCTATATCCCTTTTCCAGAGCATGGAGTTTGACAGTATGATCAAATGTGGCTGAACACAATAAGTAAGAGAAATATATAGACTATATGATAAAGACCAGAAGATCCTAGGTTGAATCCTTGCCTTGTGCTGAATCAGAGAGGTTCTACAACTAGCCTGAAACTCCCAATGCAGAGACTCATTTTACTAAGTGCAGACATTGAGTAAAAATGGACAAGGTAGTGCCCTCTGTAGTTGATTTGGCCTGTGTGGCAAGATTAATCATGTTGGGGGGGGGGGGGGGGGGGGGGGGGGTGGTTAGAGGGCTGTAGTGATTGTTACAACTGTTGCAAGGTGCCTTGAGAGAAGGTGGGGAGATACGATAAGATGCACAAGAGGTGGATGAAGAACGCTTCATTGAATGTGATTATTCTGAACTTTCTGATTGTTCTGATTACAATGTTAGCAGGTGTTCACTTTTCAAGTCAGTTATTATAGATTCCATTTAATTTTACAGCCTCTTCCTTGCCACAGGCTTTCAGGAGAATTGTAGCCACATGGCAGATTTAAAACACATTAAACCAGCATCATTGAACAGTTGCTATAAATAAACTGTGGCTTTTCAAACCTCCTAATAATTATTTATGACAATGCAGGTTAAGCTCTGTTTACTTTTCACTGGGAATAATTATCAGAATTTAAACTGCACAGCTGAAATTAATTATTAAGAAATGTGCTGCAGGATAACTTTTTGATAACACTGACTTGGCTCACACTAACTTCCAGTCATGATAATGCAATGGAATGCGATATCCCTAACATTTAATCAGATAATCCCTAATTCCCAGCAGCATTTAATTCCAATGGGGATTGCAGTTGATGCAGTAATGTTTAGTGTTTTTCCAGGAAGAGGGAATATGACTTCTCTTCCTACAGCTGTGCTAGGCCTAAAACACCCAATGATAATTTAACTCTAAAAATAGTGGGGAACTTTCAGATGGAGTTCTTGGGGTGCAGTGTGGAGCAACCCTGCCTCTGAGTCAGAAGTCCTGGGTTTATGTTCCATTCCAGGACTTGATAGCCAAAGAGAATGCATTCATAATGCAGCCAAGAAGGCCTCTGACATATGCCAATGACAGGTTATAAAAAGGGAAGAGATTCCTGGTAAGCAGAGAACTAAAGAAGACAAAGAAATTTTCAGACCATTCATATCATCTTGAAAAAATAAGCAGAAAAAAGAGTAGATGAGAAATATGGAAGTAAATTGTTCTCCCACCCTACTTAGCATATTCTGAACAACCAGTCAAGATATCAGTGTCAGAGCCCCTGCTTAAGACACAACTGGGTGCTGACCAATGATTAGATTTGGCATTTACAGAGGAGCACATTGGATTGTAGCATAAGAAAGTCCACTCATTATTGCTGCAGTCTACGTGACTTTACAGATTTCTTCATAAAATGGTGATCAAGAAGGTGAATGGAATGTTGACCTTATAGCTAGGGGGATAGAATATAAAAGTAGGGAAGTCTTGTTGCAACTGTACAGGGTGCTGGTGAGGCAGTTTTGGTCGCCGCATTTGCGGAAGGATATATTGGTCTTGGAGAGAGTGCAGAGAAGGTTCACTAGGCTGATACCAGAGATGAGGGGATTAACCTATGAGGAAAGATTGAGTAGACTAGATTTGTACTCGTTGGAGTTTGGAAGGCTGAGTGGAGAGGGATCTTATAGAGATATATAAGATAATGAAGGGGATGGATAGGGTAGAGGTAGAGACATTCTTCCCGCTTAGAAAGGATAGCAGGACTAGAGAGCACAGCCTCAAAATAAGGAGGGGAGAGTGGGTGGTTTAGATCAGAGTTGAGGAGGAAATTCTTCATTCAAAGGGTGGTGAACCTTTGGAATTCTCTGCTCGTTGAAGTGTGGAGGCTACCTCGCTAAATATATTTAAGTCATGGGTAGATAGGTTTCCGATAGACAAGGGAATTAAGGGTTATGGGGAGAAAGCAGGAAAGTGGAACTGATCCACTTCACATCAGCCATGATCTTATTGAATGGCGGGGCAGGCTCGAGGGGCTAGATGGCCTATCCTGCTCCTATTTCTTATGTTCTTATAAAATAAAAACTCCAGGGCTGAAAACCTACCACTCTGCCCACCTCGGAATTGAAGTCGGCGAGGTTTCCGGAACAGAAATCTCCATTGACTTTGGGCGGGATTTTAAGATTTTGCCTGAGCAAGGCCATAAAATCCTGCCCCAGGAGTTGCAAATGGTAGCCAGTCCACTAAAGATTAGCACTATGGGATAATGCAAATTTGACACAATGTCAGAATGCATTCTACTCTGTCCCCAATATTTGCCCCTCAATTGAAGAGCAAAATTGAAGTTTGAAGACCAAAGTTTAGGCTAATAACATTTCAAGAAATCAGCGAACAGAAACAGAGATGTGTTTCCTCACTCACAGAGCCAAACCAATGATCCCATTCTAATCACCTTGGGACTAATTGCATTTATTCTTTCATGGGATGTGAGTGTCACTGGCAAGACCAGCATTTGGTGCCCATGTCTCATTGCCCTTGAACTGAGTGACTTATTCAGCTATTTAAGAGAGAACTTAAGAGTCAAGCACCTTGCTGTGAGTCTGGTATAACATGCAAACTAGACGATGGAAGGATAGCAGATTTCCTTCCCTAAAGGATATGAGTAAATAAGATGGATCTTTATGAAAAGCAATGATAGTTGTCATGGTCACCATTTGTGAGACTAACTTTATATTCCAGATTTATTAATTAAATTTAAATCCTACTAATTGCTCTGGTGGAATTTGAACCCATGTTCCCAGCACATTAGCCTGAGCCCCTGGATTATTAGTTCAGAGACATTACCACTACACCACCATCTCCTCATTGTCAAATATCATGAAAATTATCGTTTGAACTCAGATGGAGTGCAACTTTATTTCTACTTCCTATAATTATGTGTGTACGTGGTTGATGTTTGCTTTGGTGAAACATCTGCGATCTAAAGTCCAATTTTATGCTCCATTCCCAGGTTCTCTTTTGTGACAGGAGCCATTCAAATGGCTGGTTGATGTATATAAAAGAGACTATTCTTTGATCATAGAATCCTACATTGCAGAAGGAGGTTATTCGGCCTATCAAATCCCACCCAGGAACTATCCCCTTACTCCATGCATTTACTCTAGCTGGTTCCCCTGACACTAAGGGGCAACTTACCATGGCTAATCTACTAACTTGCACATCTTTGGAACGTGGGAAGAAACTGGAGCACCTGGAGGAAACTCATGCAGACATGGGGAGAATGTGCAAACTTCCTAGATGCAATGGATCAATGTTTCACATGACACAACTAGAAACATGCTGCATGCATTCTGTTCCTTTCACAGTCATAGAAATATAGAAAATAGGAATGGGGGAGACCACTTAGCCATTTGAGGCTGCTATATCATTCATTATGATTATGGCTGATTATCCAACTCAATAGCCTGATCCCGTCTTCCCCCCATTTTTTTTGAAACCCTTCATCTTAACTGCTTTTTGAAAAATGTAATGTTTTGACCTCAAATAATTTGTGACCACTCTCTGGGTGAAGAAAGTTATTCTCATCTCTGTCCTAAACAATCTACTCCAAATCCTCACACTGTGACCTCTAGTTCCAACCAAGAGAAACATCCTTCTTGCGTTTACCCTGTATAATCCTGTTCAAATTTTAAGGGATATGAGATCTCCTATCATTCTTTTGAACTGCAATGAATTTAATTCTAACCAACTCAATTTCTCCTCAGTCAATTGAGCAATATAGCCTGAGGCTATTGGAGACACTGCAATTAGTGCCTAATTCAGCACATCGCTGATATTAGGTCGCATATCCACCAATGCTTCCAGTAAAGCTTGAGCTCAGACAAAGAACATAATGTGATTGAGCCCTGGCCCTTGGGGAATACAAGGTAATCATGAGGTTATATCAGTTGTAATTCTCCAGATTGGGTTCCCTGAAAACAATTGGAAAGGGTGAGATAATGGAATTAAACCTAAAACCCCAATATTACATGTTTATACATATGGAAGATATGGTTAGGGCAAAATTAGGGCCATAGAAGATTGGTTAGGGCAAGATTAGGGCCAGTCATAGATAGCAGTGGGAAGTTGTGCGTGGAGCCTGAAGAGATTGGCGAGGCACTGAATAAATATTTCTCTTCGGTATTCACGCAGAGTGCTGGAAATGTAGCTGTGGAGAGCACTGAGGTACAGGGTTGCAAATTGGGGAGTATTGTAGTAGATAGGGAGGATGTGTTAGAAATTCTCGAGGGTTTGAAGTTGGATAAGTCCCCTGGGCCGGACGGGATTTACCCTAGGATTCTCTGGGAGGCAAGAGAGGAGATTGCAGAGCCTCTGGCTCTGATCTTCAGGTCCTCGTTGGTTACGGGTGTGGTTCCGGAGGACTGGAGGATAGCGAATGTGGTCCCATTGTTTAAGAAGGGGAAGAGAGACCTTCCAGGGAATTATAGGCCAGTGAGTCTTACTTCTGTTGTGGGCAAGGTATTGGAGAGAATTATTAGGGATAGGATTTATAGTTATTTAGAGAGAAATGAATTGATTGGGGATAGTCAGCATGGTTTCGTGAAGGGTAGGTCATGCCTTACTAACCTCATTGAGTTTTTTGAGAAAGTGACCAGAGAGGTGGATGGGGGTAAGGCGGTTGATGTAGTATATATGGACTTTAGTAAGGCGTTTGATAAGGTGGCCCATGGAAGACTTCTACAGAAAATGCAGATGTGTGGAATAGAGGGTGATTTAGCTAATTGGATTAGGAATTGGCTGGCAGATAGAAGACAGAGGGTGGTGGTTGATGGGAGATATTCATCGTGGAGTTCGGTGACGAGTGGTGTGCCTCAGGGGTCTGTTTTGGGGCCCCTGCTGTTTGTAATTTTTATAAATGATCTGGATGAGGGTATTGAGGGATGGATCAGTAAATTTGCAGATGATACTAAAGTTGGTGGTGTGGTAGATAGTGAAGAGGGGTGTTTTAGTTTACAGAGTGACTTGGACAAGTTGCAGAGCTGGGCCGAGAGGTGGCAAATGGAGTTTAATGTGGAAAAGTGTGAGGTAATGCACTTTGGCAGGAACAATAAATGTGTAGAGTATAGGGCTAATGGTAGGGCTCTTAATAGTGTTGAGGAACAGAAGGATCTTGGTGTATGTGTCAATAGATCCCTGAAAGTAGGCAGTCAAGTGGATAAAGTTGTTAAGAAGGCTTATGGAGTCTTAGCTTTTATTGGTAGGGGGATTGAATTTAGGAGCCGCAGCATCATGTTGCAGCTGTACAAAACTCTAGTGCGGCCGCACTTGGAGTATTGTGTGCAGTTCTGGTCGCCACATTATAAGAAAGATGTGGAGGCATTGGAGAGGGTACAGAGGAGGTTTACCAGGATGTTGCCTGGTATGGAGGGCAGGTCCTATGAAGAGAGGTTGAAGGATTTGAGGTTGTTTTCGTTAGAAAGGAGGCGGCTAAGAGGGGATCTTATTGAAGCATATAAGATGATTAGAGGTTTAGATAGGGTGGACAGTGATAGCCTTTTTCCTAGGATGGAGAAAGCTAGCACGAGGGGACACAGCTTTAAATTAAGGGGTATGAGTTATAGGACGGATATCAGAGGTAGGTTCTTTACTCAAAGAGTGATTAGGGAGTGGAATGCCCTGCCTGCAGCTGTTGTAGATGCGCCAAGTTTGGTGGCGTTTAAGAGGTTAGTTGATAAGTATATGGAAGAGAAGGGAATGGTTTAGTTAGGAGGGGCATTGCTTTTTATTTTGGTCGGCACAACATCGAAGGCCGAAGGGCCTGTTCTGTGCTGTATTGTTCTATGTTCTATGTTCTATAGGTTGCTGAGGTCAGTAAACATCTTCTGGACTTGCCTGTGGCTGCTGTGAGAAAAGGAAATGGGGAAGGCTGCACCCTAAAATTGATAATTTATTGAACGAGCTGTCACTTCAGTACAGGGAGTGCTGATTCAGTAGAGGTATACAGATGTGGAACAGCTAACCTGATTATCAGAGTAATTTTTGCATCAATGTGGATGAAAATGAATGAGGTGAGATTCAGCAGGATATAAATTAGGAAGTTGGATAGACTACTGGTCCCTTTGAAATCTTAACCTGATGAGGAAAACTGCCCTTCAGAATGGAGAGAGGAAACTGAGATATTTGTCATTGTTTCTCTCCAAACTGGATCACATGGGTCTGCTCAAGAAATGGCATCTTCATCTCCTGCAGATTTAGTTGGGAAAAGGTATGATACATGGAAACAAATCATAGAGTTTTTTACAGCATTGAAAGAGGCCCGTCATCTATCATGTCTGCACTGGCCATCAAGCATCTACCTATTTTAATTCTATTTTCCAGCACTTGATCTTTAGCCTTATACGCTCTAGGCATAACCTTGTATGCTACGTCATCAGATGACAACTATTGGGCTGATATTAACTATGGTCACATTCACATCTGATTAATTGTCCTGGAATTCAATGACTGCTCAGGTAGGCACTTGTGGCAGCCACTTTGTCCATAGCAGGAGGCCAGAAAATAGCATTATATCACTTGTTTATCCTGCCATTCCAGCCATTGCCATGTTGCTAGGGCTCTTTAAATGAACGGATGGAGTGCCAACTGAGAGAGACCAATTTTAATGTGAAAGTCAGTGTTTATCTCCTACTTAGGGATATCCTCACTCACCCAAAGTTCCGTTGCCCATTTTTAGGTGTAGACTGGCAATAAGGTCAGCAATAGAATATCTGATTTCCACCTTTCCTTTTCACTATATAAAGCTCATGCAAATGAGGTTAGGGTTGTACAATAATTCTGCAATGCTAAAGGACAGAAACTACCTATTACCACAGCAGCCATTAAAACCAATGACAGGAAGAAACTTGATGGATAAGCTATTCTGACAGATCATGTGCTGTAACTGGACATAATAAAGTCCTTTCAATTAACAATCTGTTGACTTATTTTTCTTTTACCTGCAGATGAGCAATGCCTCAAACTTCCCAACCTCTAATGGGATAAATTTGACATTGAAGGTCTGTGTTTCTGTGGCTGCGATCATCCCACTGCATGGCTCCACTGTGAACGGAGGATTGTCAATATCTACGGATGCCTGGGAGGAACTGCTTCCGCCAATGCTGTCATACCTGCTGATGGTTTGAGTACCTTTAGTTGTTGAGAGGCCAGCCACAGCACTCACTGAAGCTGAACCTATATGCACAGAAAGAGATAATAGGAAAGAGTCCTTTAGGTAAAACATTTCATCAGCATGTCAGTTTAAATCATAACATTCCATAATGCTAGGGCATTTGTTTTGATATATATTTGATTTCATGTTGCCAATCAAAAGGAAAAAGCTCCTCTAGTGTCTTATTTCAGAGCACTTTGAATATGATTAATTACTTTGGAGTACAGTATCTGCTCTGTGTCGGCATCTCTGGAAACCATTTTACTCATATCAATACCCTAAATAGCAAGGAGATCAATGACCATTTAATTTATTTCCTACTTTTGTTGGTTGAGGGAGAATGTTGTTACATATAATGAGAGAAATATTTTACCAACTGTACAATGGGATATTTGCACAATCCATCAGTCCAGGGAAATTAGGTTTGCTTTAATGCCACAAGAACAGATAATTTCTTTTTTTCTCCTACCTATGTTGATATTACTGAATTTTCTCATGTTAACATTGCAACCATAAAACTGGCAGAACAGCAAAATCAAGCAGAATACTGTAGATCACATTAAACTTGGAAAAAAAGCAAACAATGAGGAAGATGGAGTAGACTTCAAGAGGAACAAGGCTGAACGGGAAATGGGCGGACATAGGGTAGATGGAACTTAATGTAAAATTGAGTGGTGACTACAGCTGAGACTACATAAAGCCTCATAGAACAAAGTTTCGGGTGCGTAAGGTGGTGGCATGTTTGGGAGTCTCTTGTCGGAACCAGAAGAAGAGGTCCAAAGGGAAGATGGGTATCAAGGCAGGTGGGCACCAGGTTGCAAAGGCCTCGGGAAGCAACATGGAGAGGGTGGGAAGACCTCCAACTCTTATTGAATCAATAATAAAAATAAAAGGAGACTATGAGAAAGTAAGAAAATAAGAGATGGGCTTGAGAGTGAAATATGGAAATTGTGGAAGAAAATCGCAAAAAGAGAAGTAATCTTGTACATCAATGGTGCAAAACTCATTTGATGGGATGTCTGAGAGAAAGGTGAATTACTAATTTGTAGCTGGTTATCAAAAATAATTTAGATATTTAATAAGTACTTTATAATGGGCTTTGTTAATGTGAGGATACAGGACAACTGCTGAATTCTGAATGCTTGAGAGTGGGATGAGCAATGTTCCGATGGATAAAAAGCATATTTTAGATAAATTAGTTAAGCTAAGTCAGTAACTTGCATTTATATAGCATCTTTAATGTAATGAATTAGGATTGTTAAAGAACAGAAGTTGATATTGGGCTACATAAGAATGTATTAGAGCAGATGACCAGAAGCTCGATTAAAGAAACCAAAAGGGAAAATACTAGAAAATCTCAGCATGCCTGGCAGCACCTGTAAAGAGAGAAAAGACCTGACATTGAGTCCAGATGACAAAGTCAGATTCCAGTATCCGCAGTAATTTGCTTTTAACTAGGTGAAAGAAATGAATTTTAGGAAGCATCTTTCAGGAGGAAAGAGATAGAAATACAGAGATGGAGTGTTTTACGGAAGAAACTCCAGAACATAGGGCCAGTCACGGTCACTAAAAGTTTAAAGTTTATTATTCACAACTAAGGCATCAACACTGCAATTATAGTAAAGTTACTGTGAAATTCCCTAGGTAGTCACACTCTGGTGCCTGTTCAAGTCAATGCACCTAACCAGCACATCTTTTAGACTGTGGGAGGAAACTGGAGCACTCAGAGGAAACCCACGCAAACACAGGGAGAACATGTAGACTCCACACAGACAGTGAACCAAGCCAGGAATCAAACCTGGGTCACTGGCACTGTGAAATAGCAATGCTAATCGCTGTGTAACCATGCCGCCTGGTTGAATAATTACAATTATGAATGTTTGGGGGCCAAAATTAGAACAGAGGAAATATTTTAGAAGATTTTTGGGTTGAAAAGATTATGGATACAGGGAAAGTTTGAAAATAGGAATCAAAATTTCAAAACCAAGGCCCCTTCATTGGAGAATCTAGTATCTGGGGCATAGATTCAGAATAAAAATATGTCTATTTAACATGGGGTTGAGGAGAACTTTTGTCACACAGGTGGCCACAAATGTTTTGAATTCTCCACTACTGAGTCACTGGATCAGTTCAAGACTGAGTTAGGCAGATTTTTGATCTACAATGGAATCAACAGTTATGGAGAACCAGCAGGGAAGTATAATTAGTAAACTTGGTAACCTTAGTAAATAGCAAAGCAGCTCAAGGAGCTGATGGGTCTATTCCTGCTTCTATTTATTTTATTTTGTTGTTTTAATTAGGTTTTACTTAACTGAGAGCTGGTGTAGGAGAGCAATCACAGAGTAATTGGTAAAGGGGAATTAATGAGAGTTAAACTGAGGCTGCAGAGTTTTGGATGACAAAAGCACATGAATGTAGAATATGGGAGGCTAGCAGGAACGCATTAGACTAATGAATATAGAGATAATAAAAGCATAAATAAGGGTTACAGTGCAGGAGTGAGTACACGGTGAAGTCGGGCAATGGTAGAGAGTCGGAAATAGGAGATCTGTGTGATGGGATGAATTTGTGGTCCTAAACTCACCTCAGACTCAAGAATAACAGCAAAGTTGTGAACTGTCTGGTTCAGCCTCTGACAATTTGCTAGGGAAAGGAATGGAGTCAGTGACTTTGGAATGGTATCTATGTCAAGGCCCATAGGCTTTCCGATATTTAACTGGAGGGAAAAGAAAGACATAGGCTGGAATTCTCCAGTATCCCATCAACAGGTTTCTCAGCAGTGAGAGGTGACATGCTGTTTACTGGTATGGGATCTTTGGTTCTGCTATTGTGTCTACATGTTGTGGGGAGTGGGTAGTAGTGACCCATTCTGTCAGAAGTGGGGGAGTGGGGGGGAGGATGGTACTCTGTGCTAAGGTTTTGGGGGTGTGTCCTTGTCAATGGGGATCGCCATGCCTGTTGTGGAGGGGAGGGCGCTCTGTCTGTCAGTGAGGAGATTGAAATGCCTTTTAAAAATGGTACTCCAATCTCTGTAAAGCCAGACTGCCTGACATGAGATCTGGTAAGCATAAATTGTTAAGGTCGGTGAAACCCACCTAACAGGTGCTGCTCATGCAACAGGAACCACTCCAGTTTTTTACTAGCGGGAGCACTTAAAGGCTAAATCTTATCAAAAATAACTATTTTTTCCAGTGAGGAAACCTGTGTGTTCCTCTTCAAAGAAACAGGTTAGTTTTCAGATTTGATCATATTCTGTTTCAAGCTGTCATGCAGGGGGCCAGCTAAACCCAGCTGCATAGAGATTAAGGTGCCATCTTTAAATGTGCACCTGAATCATAGAGGTCTCAGAGGCTCCCCTCCCCACCTACAATCAATGTTGGCCCCTCCCCGATCATTGGCTCCTCCCCTGATTATTGGCTTCTTCTTTCCCTCCCCCACTAATCACTGGTCTCTTCTCCCCCAACCCCTATCTCCAGCAGCCACCACCATAGAACATAGAACATAGAACACTACAGCACAAACAGGCCCTTCAGCCCACAAGTTGTGCCGACCATATCTATACTTACCAGGCCATAGAACTATAACTAAATGAATCTACCTTTTCCCCCATGAGACTCCCACTGGGGCCTGCCCCTTGGCACAGTCTGGCACAGCGATGTTTGCACTGCGAAGTTTGGCAGGGGCATCATGCTAACCTGCCAGTTCCAACCTATGGTAAGGGGCAGTGTTGAGCCAAGTCCCTCTCCCTCAGGGGCTATACTTGCCTTTGCATCTCCAGGGAGACACCCGCAACAGGTTTTATCTGTATGAACTTGTAAACGGTGTTGACATGACATCATATTGGCATGGTGTCACTATATGACAGGGGAGTCAATACCTGGCAAGAGGGTGGGTTAATAATATTTAAATATATTCAATAAATATATAGCAGGTTGACACCTGTTCCGAGCATAAAACCAATGACATCACCAACGAGTACTGTGACTTCTGGATCTCGACCCCTGCCAATATTTGCATGGAAGTGAATGCAGGCTTGAAATTACACATTTACAATGCAAATAGGAGAATTGCATCCAAAATTTATTGTTGGAAAAGTTTTAGTATCTTTAAGGATGACATTACCACACATCTAAATGAAAATATGTAGAAGCAGCATTACAAGTTTCAAAGGCAACAGTCATGCCTGGCAAACATCAACTTTGTTTATAAAGGTACTAGACATGGTAAATGAGGAAAATTCTTGACAAGATGGATGGGAAATTGCATGAGAAGATTACGTAGCATAGAATTAGAAGGATAACAAATAGGATGAAAAAATAGTTAGAAATAAGAAAATAGAGAGCAGGAATTTTGGGAAGTAGGCAGTCGTATCTGTACCTCAAAGTTCAGTTCTGGTACCACGTTTGTTCACTGTGTTAATCAAAGTCCAGGATTGGTGTTAAATTTTTTGACATAGTAAAGTAGAAGACGTAATGATTTCTTCTGAAGATTAAAGAAAATTGCAAATGGACATTGAAAGAATTGAAAGAATAGTGGCTGATAGATGTTAATGATAATTAGTGTATGATTTTTGTGTATGTATTTTGCTAACACAAATAAATCAGTAATTAGACCCTGAATGGAAACAGGCTCAGTACTGTGAAAAAACAAAGGGACTTTTTTTTGTTAGAACAGAGGGACTTGGGGACTATAACTTCAGAGAATCTTAAAGATACCAGCAGAAGTTGATTCAAAAAGCAAACAGAATTCTCGGTTGTATTCACAAGGCACAGATAATATATAAAAACAGAAAAAGCTAGAGATACTCAGCAGGGAAAGCAATGGCCTAGTGGTATTATCACTTAACTATTAATCTAGAAACTCAGTTAATGTTCTACAGACTCGGGTTCAAATCCCATAGCCGGTGGAATTTGGATTCAGTAAAAAATATCTGGAATTAAGAATCTACTGAGTACCATGAAACTATTGTCGATTGTTGGGAAAACCCATCTGGTTCACTAATGTCCTTTAGAGAAGGAAATCTGCCGTCCTTTCTCTAGAGGCACAGCAATGTGGTTGACTCTCAACTGCCCTTGGGCAACGAGGGATGGGCAATAAATGTTGGTGAACCAGCGATGCCTATGTTCCATGAATGAATAAAACAAAAGGCAATAGAGTTAATGGGTGGAGTTTAATGCCATCACCCCATATCCTGGACTCAGGGAGGAGTGGGGTTTGTGATTGGACGGAAGGGCAGGATGTGGAAATCCCACCTCGTACCCTTCTCCCCATCAAGCTCCAAGAAGGAAAATGATAGCTTTCACCATGCCAACTCTCCCACCCTCGCAGAGGTCAATTAAGCTCCTTAAATAGCCACTTAAGGATCAATTAAGGGTATCAACAGAAGAGAGAACATTGTGTTAGGAAGGCAAAGGTAGTTTTGAGGAATTTATATTTGTGTGGATAAATATTAGAAGTATTGCTTTAATTACATTTAGTTTACTGTTTCTGTCCCTGAAAAGGAGTTGTACTTAGATTTCAATGTTTTTTTCTGTGTGTGGTTAGTTTCAGTTTCAGCTGTGTTGAGACAGCTACAGCATAAAGAAAGATAGTTGCTTGGAACTTAAAGGAAACAGCAGCTTTATCCTTTAGTTTCAGATGAAAGTTAGTTGCAGTTGGAGAAGACAGTAGCAGTCAGGCTACTGGGGTGTGGAGGGCCAGGATTGCAGGACTGGCCAGCAATTGAGCTGGCCAACAACTGGGGGGCTGGCAGACAGGAACTATTTTGCATGCGCCAATCTCGGCACTGACAGTTCAGTGCTATACTGCTGGCCTCTCCTGTGGAAATAGGCTCCGCCCTTGATTCTTTTACATGATTTATGCTGGTGCATTCAGCAGCATACAGAGTGCGAGAGATTCTTCTCTGATCTCCCACTGAAAAAAAACCAGTGTGATTTAATCAAATTTTCATGCTAATTTGGCACTTAAAATTTCTTGGAAGAATCACCCCCATGTCATTTGAGCCATTCTGGGATCTTTCTACAACTGGGATTGTAACAATTGTGTCAAAGTGAATGAGACACTGTGCTTACCATTGCCCTCTTCAGAAACTGTTTGTCCATCAGACTGCGACGAAGTGTTGGCACTTTGACTATGTTCAACCATTACCACCTTCCAGAGGTACTCTAGTGATCCAGGGCCTTTGTTTTTAACTTGAACTCTACAAAATATCAGGCAAAATATTGTGATTACTTTGATTTGTCATAAGATAGTACAGGCAGACATGGTGCTCCACTCGCATCTGCATTTTAGCTTTTCACAGAAGTATATTGACAATGCACATTAACGTCAATCTAGTTACAATAACAATGTGGTTATTCTTTATCCCAGGAATCAGGAGGCTAGGACGAAGGTTACAGAGGTTGATTCACTTTCTTTAGAATGGAAGTATCAAAACAAGCTAGAATTATCTAATTTAACAGGGCTAAAATCACTCTTACTTGTTTTAAAATGCATATATATGAAGCCGCATAGCCAATTTCAGAAATATTAAAAATTGGACAACAACCTTTTAAAATAGCTGAAGCTATGATTATCTGTGACCCCACACAAAAAGGACAATCTGGCAGTTTCAAAGAGACAAGAATGATCCGCTGTAGGCTTAACAGACCAACTTCAAAGAGAACTATACAAAAACTATCTGCATTTGAGAACCCAGGCTGGCCAACTGGAGTCTAGAGATGGAATTATCCCATCCTGCCTGCAGTGGATTTGGTGGTGGGTTGGAGCAGAGAATCTAGAGGGAGCCAAAAATCCACCACCTAAATCACATTACACTTCTCCCAATGGCAGGTTAATGCTGGGCTGGTCTCCCTGCTGGCTGGTGGCATGAACTTGATTTGCATTCATTTGCATTTTATGAATGCTCATTAGAACAGCTCAGTATTCCGGCAGTCTTCCAGATTTCCGTCACAACAGCAGAAAATCTAAAACCTGACTGCTAAAGAGTGGTATGCACAAGGCAGTCCTCAATTCACAAGAGATTTTAAGGTAGTGCAACAAAGCCTTTCTGCCATAGTGCTGCCTTCCCTTTTCCTGATGTGCAGTCTTCCGTCCTCCTGATGTGCTGTACACCACTTTGCTAAGTTCATGCTCTCTATTGCTACGCCAAGTTAGTCTTTATGGACAACACCTTGCTTTTAGACCCTCCAATGTCGCTAACTCAGACCAGTGCAAAGTCTTGAATTGGGGAGTACAGAGTCTCCTCCCCCTGGAGGTACACACCAGTGTCTATCTGAACAGCACTATGCCATGGGGCTCATACAGCCTGATGAAGAGAAGGGAGGCAATGTTAAAGGAGTGCTGTGCAAATGGAGGAAGAAGGGCAAAGGCTCTGAATGGCAGGAAGATGGGTAAGGAGGTGAATAATGTACATTAAGTTGATAAGTATATGGAAGAGAAGGGAATGGTTTAGTATTGAGGGGCATTGCTTTTTATATTGGTCGGCGCAACATCGAAGGCCTAAGGGCCTGTTCTGTGCTGTAATGTTCTATGTTCTATGTTCTATGAATGAAGAAGTCAATCAATAGAAGACAGAGGGAAGTCCAAGGTGAGGGAAATTTGACAACAAAGAGCTGCATGAAAAGCTCACAAACAGGAGGGTCAAAGGAATAATATAGAACATAGAACATAGAACAATACAGCATAAACAGGCCCTTCGGCCCACGAGTTGCGCTGATCACATCTACCAATCCACAGACCTATCTATAACCCCTTATCCTATTTGTTTCCATATACTCATCCAAAAGTCTCTTAAAAGACCCCAGTGAGTTTGCCTCAACAACCTCCGACGGCAGTCGGTTCCATTCATTCACCACCCTCTGAGTGAAAAACCTACCCCTGACATCTCCTTTGTATTTGGTATTTTTTTTTAAAAAAATTTCTTACCTTTTATTTGTGAGCTAAAACAAAGAAGTCTTTCAGCATTAGGCAGGCACAATATACCTGGGAGAACATTGCAATAGATAAAGAGACAGCAGAAACATGGTTGGTGAGGACCAATGAGGTGTGTAGATTACCTGTAAAAGTGCTGCTGCACTCACTTTTGGGGCTGCTAATCCTCAGGATTAACTATTTGGTTACTGGTCTTGTATTAGGAGGTAGGAGGGCTAAGAATATCACTTCCCACCTAATATTGTGCCTGCACTTATTTTAGATTCACTAACATTCAAAAAAATCTTATTTAAGTTATTACTCAATTGTACAGATAAGATAGGCATTGGCAAAACTTTACAAAAAGGAGACGCAACATCCAGAATCAAATTTAAACATCTTTTAGACATAAAATGTACATTGTTTTCTTAAACATAGATTTTAAGAACTATCATCTTTAAAATTGTAACAGCTTTTGAAACAATCAAGAATGTCCTGCAACTATTGTACAAAATTTTCTTATTAAAGGATTTTCAAGTGGCTTTTCCAACACAAACTTTCATATTTGTTCCAGCAACTTTTAAGAAAAACATAAAAGTACAGATTTATTTCGCGACATTAAATACTTACTACCTTAAATATTCAAATGTTTTTATAAAAATAATTTGCATTTATAGCAGTAAATATAAATCATATAAATCATTGTAAATATATCATTTACTGAAAGGCAATGCACAAAGACTTTGGCGGAGTGGGCAGAGATCCAGGTGGTAAACTCGTGGAAGGGTGGATTGAATCAAGGCAGAGTCTTCTTCTTGAAACAGCCAGCCTTTTTGCTCTGGGGTGCTGACATCCTGCACACTCTGGCAAGTGAACTCGATAGAGTGATATGAGTGTGCTGAACTAGTACTTAAATACAGCAGCGGGATCTTTCAAAGTGCAATTGATGGCAGCCAGACAAATCAGCTGCCACTTCACCAGGAAATTTAGAGGGGAACTGGTAAGAAAAGAATCTAGCACAGGATCCAACAAGTGGGGAAGTTTGCTGAAGATGCATGCCATAACACTTGGTCTCAGAAGCAGAGAATTCCATCCTACTAGTCTGCTCAAATGAAATACCCTGTAATATTGCTCATTCTTAGTAACTGGGAAAATTAACAATCTCGGGGATCAAGACAAGGAATACACATCCTTTGTCAAAGATGCTGTGGAGAAATGACTAACATAAACTGCTAATTGTTATACTGAGAACCTAATTATACTGTCTTGCTGTACTGACATTTTTCCATCTTACAAACAGCAGCACAGAAAAGGGGCTCTGTGCAAGTTTGAATGCCTGGCCCCAATCTACACTGTTTCCATTAGACCTTCTGTATCATTCCCTGCAAGATAGACTCATCTCTGTGTCTATTTCCTCACGTAAGTTATATTTCCTGGAAAAGTGAATTATCCAGCATCAGTTAAGCCCGCCAATTTCTGTGAAAGAATGCACCATTGGATTTTAATTCTGGACTCTAGACTCAAGTAAAATACTAATTCTTTTCCCTGTGATCTCTGTTCTGTAAATCCTTCTCTATCACTTTTTTACTGTATGAGTGAAATGGAGGCCACATTGCCATCTGCCTCTTAACATGAGTGTGTGCAAATAAATTAAGCCTCTGAGTTAATCCCATTACAAATTTGCTGTGGGGTTATTAATAAACATTGGATCACATCAAAACTGAGTGGTTAGAACAGATGCCACCACTTCCAAAAGAGGGAAGCAAATCAAAACACCTTTTCGTTTATGGATGGGTGGTGAGAGGAGAAATCAATCCCTTCCTATCCATCACACTACCATGTTTAACAATCTTGGGCAATCTCAAAGTGAATTTCTTTAGAGCAAATTGAGAACTTTTTGAAGCGTAATGCAGGAAATGCATTACATCACTTTTGTAATGCAGACAATGCAGAAACCAATTGACATGATCAGACAGTAATTTTAATAATGTTAGTTGAAGGACAGGGTTATCACTAGCAGATGATCTTCCCTGTTTACTGTCTGTGACAAATTTCAGATGGCAAAAGCAGTTCCATTGTCTAACAGCAGTGGATCATATTTCAGTTTTTTTGAATTCCAAATGCGGCTGTTTGATTTGACCCGTACAGTTTACTTCAATCAAAAATGCTCAGAAGTTTGATTGTTCAAAACTAACACTGACTTCATAACGAATTCTCCAAAAATCTCACAATCATAATGTTAAAATTGACCTGCTCTATGCACTGTAATCATTGCACATAAATGAAAGTAGGGGATGTAATTCCAGAAGCCAGCCAGAAAGGCCCACAGTACGCAGAGAAAGATGAGTATAGAAAGAAAAAGACCTGGGGGATGACATGGGCAGAGGAATAGGAGCAGAGACAATAGATTGGAATATTGGGTTGGATTCGATGTTTCTCATCAGGATGAAGGAAGAGGAACTGAAACTGAGTATCAGCTTGCTTCGAATGCTGTCCTTACTGTCTCAGCTTGTCATATCAAGCATCAATAGGTAATTAGAGTCCATCCAACTGAAATGAGATTAATTAGCAGTGTGAAGAGATTCTCTGGTGTAAAGAGCTTTAAGGAAACCAAATTCTTTGAGTTCTGGGGGGGAGTATAGCTGCAAAGCTGAAACTTAAAGAAATTGACAGAAGGGTACCACCAGGAGTGGAGCCTGTGGCTGAATATGACAAAAGACAGAAAACCTCATTTGGCCCAGACATGAGAAGGATTGACAGATTGATAGCTCTTTCTCAATCAACTTCCTGTGGTTTGTTCCTTGTGGCGTGAGGTAGTCCAACATTTGAAGACGACAGGGCCTTCGGTGGGACCAGAAGTTGCTGCCAGCGTGAATAGCCAAAAAATTCCAACTGAGGTTCACATCCATAGTTAGGAACATGAGGTGGGTATTTGGATTTTCAAAAAGCTTTTGACAATGTCCCATGTAAAAAGTTAGTGTGCAAAATTAAAGCATGTGCAATTGAAGATATTGTATTGGCATAGATCAAGAGGTGGTTAGCAGACATGAAAAAGAAAGTATGAATAAATGGGTTTTTTGAGAAATGATAGGTGGTGACTAGTGGGGTTCCATAGGAATCAGTGCTTGGTTCCCAGCTATTCACAATACACATCAATGATTTGTATGATGATGCCAAATGTAATATTTCCAAGTTTGCAGACAACACAAAACTTGGTGGACAGGTGAGTGATGAGTAGAATGTTAAGAGGCTTCAAAGTGAACTGGACAAGTTAAGTGAGTGGGCAAACACATTGTCAATGCAGTATAACATGGATAAACATGAAAATATTCACTTTGGACAGGGAAACTGAATGGCAGAGTAATATCTAAATGGTGATAGATTAGTAAATGTTAACATATAAAGCGAACTGGATGTCTTTGTACACCTGTCACTGAAAACAAACATGCAGGTTCATCAAGCAGTTATGAAGACAATGGTTTGTTAGCTTTTCAGCGCTCAACCCTCACATCTTTCTTAACCTCTAATGGTTAAGTTTGGAGGGGCATTGCTTTTTATATTGGTCGGCACAACATCAAAGGCCGAAGGGCCTGTTCTGTGCTGTAATGTTCTATGTTCTAACTAACCTGGTATCTAACCTAGTTCAACATTTATGTACCACATACTCATATCCTCTCTGAAAGAATAACAAAGTGTGTAACTGTGTCAATGATCGTAAAATTGCCACAGTTTGGCATAGCAGGCATGAGGAGAATTGAATTTACCTTTTAAAAGGTTCCCTCGTGCAGACTAGGGTTCACAAATTCTGAAGGGCCATGAACTATGACTCTATAAAACCTTGGCCTAACTCCATGAAAAGGATAGAGGAGTAGGAAATGCAAGATGTCTATCTTCACAATGGAGATAGCTAGTCTGGGTTTACTAGAGGCAGGCTTTTGGTAGGACCAGCCGCCATCCTTTTAAATCATTCCTAAAAATCAAGGAGACTGGAAATGGGAGTTGAAAAACCTGGGATCAGAAACCATCTGCTATTATTAAAGGGCTACTGAATCATTGCAACAAAATGAAAATTTAGATACATGTTTTCAGTTCTGATCTTTATATTACAAAAGGATATGAAAAAAAAAGTTACATAGCTGATAGCAAATACTAGACAAATTATAATTATTAGGAAAGGACAAGCAGGCTGGGGATCATTTCCTAAGAAAAATAAATGCTAAGTGGTGACCTGATGTAGATATTAAAAATTATGAAGGGGTTCATCAGTATTGGTGTAGAGATGTTTCCATTTGTTGGTGAGTTGAAAACATGAAGGCATAAATACAAGTTATTTACTAATAAATCCAAAAAGGAAATCAGAAGCATTTTTGTTCCTCAGAATGGTAAAAATGTGAAACTTGCTACCATGTGCAATAGTTAAGGTAAAGAGTGTATATTGCATTTAAAGGGAAGATTAGTAAATACATGAGGGAGAAAAGATTAAAAGGATTGCTGATAGCATTACAGGAAGTAAGATGGGAGTGTACTCATGTGAAGTATAAACACCAGCACTTATATAAAGGTAGTTTACAGATTAGCCATGAACTCAGTGAATGGCACAAGAGGCGTGTGGGGTTAAATGTTCTCCTGCTCCTGTGCTAAAAATACTGTGTAATGTTATGAAAGCTTTTACCTCATAAAGAGTAACCGAGTCATGGAAGTATATTCAAGCCATCAGCAGTATTTAATTCAAGAAACAATTAGATGTATTTTCAGAAAGAAAAAAGATTAGTGAAACATAATTATGCATAATTCTTGTCTCACCCCAGAAGATGATGAAATAAGCTACAGCAGATGACAATGATGATGAGGTACATTACCCATTGCCTTTTGTTCTGGTAATGTACCAGAAGTTTGTACAATTATTTCTTTAATGTTTGCATTGAATCAACACTTCATACGTATGAGCCAGTCTGCAGCCCTCTGCAAAAAGAAAACTAACCTGGTGTCTAACCTAGTTCAGCATTTATGTACCACATACACATATCCTCTCTGAAAGTGAAATCTGAAAGATAAAGTGAATCATTGGATATTATGTGGAGAATCATGCATCAAGTCAAACCCTTCAAAAAGACTATCTGAATAGGAAGATGAGGTGAGAGTGACTGCTCTTGACATCAAGGCAGCATTTGATTGATTGGCATCAAGGAGCCTGAGCAAAACTGGAGTCAATGGAAGTCATAGGTAAAACTTTCTACTGGTTAAAAGCATACCTGGCACAAAGGAGAAATATTTGTGATTGTTGAAGATCAATCATCTCTGCTCAGAACATCACTATACATGTTCCTCAGGGTAGTGTTCTAGGCTCAGTGCTCTTCAGCTGCTTCATCAGTGACTTTCCTTCCATCATAAGGTCAGCTGTGGGGATGTTCACTGATGATTGCACAATGTTCAGCACCATTGATGACTCCTCAGATACTGAAACAGTCCATGTTCAAATGCAGAAAGACCTTGACAATATCCAGGCTTGGGCAAACAAGTAACATTCGTGCTACACAATTGCCAGAGAATGATCACCTCCAACAAGACAGAATCTAGCATTGCACCTTGACATTCAATGATAATACTATCACTGAATCCCCACTGTCAACCTGGGGATTACCACCGATCAGAAATTGAACTGGACTAACTATATAAATATTGTCGCCATAATAACAGGTCTGAGGTTCAGAATCCTATGGCAAGTAACTCAACTCCAGATTCTCCAAAGTTTATCCACCATCCACAAGGCACAAGTCAGGAGTGTGAAGGAATACTTTCCATTTGCTTGGATGAGTGCAGCTCCAACAACATTCAAGAAGCTTGACATTATCCAAGACAAAGCAGCCACTTGATTGTCATCCTACTACAAATCACTCATTCCACCAATGAAAAATGTGGCAACAGTGCCAACTATCCAGGATGCAGCACTTCCAAACTCATGACACTTATCATCTATATAGACAGAGCATTGAGTATAAAATTTGGCAAATTATGTTACAATCATATAAAACGTTGGCTATGCCACATTTGTAATACTGTGTTCAATTCTATGACCACACTAACAGAAAGACATGGAGGCTTTGGAGGGGGTACAGAAAGGTTTACCAGGATGTTGCCTGGTATGGAGAGTATTAGCTATGAAGGGAGATTGAATAAACTGGGATTGTTCTCCCTAGAAAGATAGAGGTTGAGGGGTGACCTGACAGAAGTTTACAAAATTATGAGAAGCTTAGATAGGATGAATAGTTGGAAGATTTTTCCCAGAACAGAAATGACAATTACAAGGGGATACAAATTGAAGGTAAGGGGGAAAAGGTTCAGTAAAGATGTGTGGTGGAGGTTTTTACACAGAGAGCGGTGGGAGCCCAAAAATGCACTTTCCACTGAGGTGGTTGAGGGGAAATACACAAATACAGGCCTAGATAGGACAATGTGATTGGTGCGTGCTTAGAGGGCTGAAGTGACTTTCTTGTGCTGTACTGTTATTTGTTCTTTTATAAGGACAAAGGCAGTAAAAACATGTGAACACCACCACTTAATGGTTTCCCTCTAAGCAACTCACCATTCTGACTTGGAAATTTATTATCATCCCTTCACAAAATCCTGCAACTCCCTCTGATACAACATTGTGGATGAACCTACACCAAATGGACTGCAGTGGTTTGAGAAGGCAAGTCACTCCACCTTCCCAAGGACAATGAGGGATGGATAATAAATGCTGGCCTGGCCAGCAACATCCATCTCCCATGGAAGTGATGGCCTAGTGGTATCATGGCTAGACTATTAATCCAGAAACTCACCCATATAGCTGAGAAAGATTGTGGCCTGAACACCCAAGTACAGGAGCTGCTGAATAATGCTGATCAGCTAAAAGGTAGTACATATGGCCATTATACAGTCTAGCAGTATAAACACCAATGTTGTACTCTTAGAGATGCTCTCCTGCATTCCTAAAAATATCAACTTTTCTTTACTTTTTAGATTGTACTTTTATTTTCTATTTTTCTTTGTACTGTCACTCTTGCTTTCCATCAGCTTTAGGTTTATGGTGAGAGGGGAGAGATACAAAAGTGTCCAGAAGGGCAATTTTTTCACACAGAGAGTGGTGAGTGTCTGGTACAAGCTGCCCGAGATAGTAGTGGAGGCAGGTACAATTTTATTTTTTAAAAAGCATTTAGATAATTACATATATATTAATGAGTATACAGGAATGTGGGCCAAATGTAGGCAATTGGGATTAGCTTAGGGGTTTTAAAAAGGGCAGCATGGACAAGTCGGGCTAAAGGGCCTGTTACCATGCTGTAAACCTTTATAGAACAAAGAACAAAACAGCACGGGAAAAAGACTCTTCAGTCCAACGAGCCCGCGCCGCCACCCCGATGTTCCCACCTCTACCTGTCGTCCCTGTCCATGTTTATCGATCTATGGATTAAAAACCAAATTTGAGACAATTTAGGGAGAATTTGTTTTGCCAATTAGCCTAAGAGCACATCTTTGGGATGTGGGAGGAAACCGGAGCACCCGGAGAAAACCCACGCAAGCACGGGGAGAATGCGCAAACTCCCACAGACACAGGCCCAAATCCATGTATCTGCACAGCACAGCGATAGTCACTGAGCTGTCGTGTTGCCCATTAAATGGTCCAGGTCAAGCGTACACTAACGACGTGAAGCACTAGGATACTCTCAAAAAAATCCAAGAGCAGCCCTCTCACAACCCATCGTGTGTATGCCCCTTGTTAGACAACAAGGTGGACCAAAGCACCTGTAGGATAAAAACAAGTACATCAATATCATCATCTATTTACACACTTCCCAGGGACTCCCAAGGCTCATGATCCCTATTTTAAATCAGTTTTCTATACCCCTCCATTCCTATTCTGTTCATGTGCCCATCTAAGTATTTCTTAAATAACTCCAGAGTGCCTGCCTCCACCACTTTACTTGGCAGCGCATTCCATACGCCCACCACCCTCTGCGTGAAAAAATCCTCTTGGCATCCAAATTATACCTTACCCCCCTCATCCTAAGCCTGTGACCCCTTGTGCTATTCAAGTCCATCCTAGGAAAAAGCTTTACACTGTTTACTCTATTTATACCCCCCCATAATCTTGTACACCTCTATTAGATCTCCTCTGAGTCTATGTCTTTCTAAGGAAAACAGTCCCAATTTGCCTAACCTCTCCTCGTAACTCAGACCTTCCATACCAGGCAGCATCCTGATAAACCTCCTCTGCACTCTCTCCAGAGTCTCCACGTCCTTCCGGTAGTAAGGCAACCAGAATGGGACGTAGTATTCCAAATAAGGTCTAATGAACGTTTTACACAACTGCAACATTAAAGGCCAGTTGTTGTACTCTATACCCCTTCTTATAAAGTCTAGCATACCATATGCTTCTTCACAACCTTCTCCACCAGCTCTGCCACCTTCAGAGACTTGTGCACCTGCACCCCCAGGTCCCTCTGAATTTCTAAACTCTAAATAGGTCTATCCTTTATCACATATCTCCTCCCTACATTCTTTCTCCCAAAATGCATCACCTCGCATTTATCAGGATTGAATTCCATCTGCCATCTATCTGCCCAAGCTACCAGCCTATCTATGTCCTGCTGCATCGCCTGACAATGCTCCTCACTTTTCGCAAGTCCAGCCATCTTTGTATCGTCTGCAAACTTGCTGATCACTCCACTCACTCCCTCTTCCAAGTCATTTATATATATTACAAATAGAAGAGGTCCCAGTACCGAGCCCTGCGGCACATCACTAGTGACCGATCTCCTGCTAGAAAAACACCCTTCAACTATTACTCTCTGCCTCCTATTACTAAGCCAGTTACTTATCCATCTAGCTACCTGTCCTTGTATCCCATGAGCCTTGATCTTTTCAACTAACCTCCCATAAGGGACTTTGTCAAACGCCTTACTGAAATCCATATAGACGACATCAACGGCTCGCCCTTCATCGACCTTTCTCGTCACCTCCTCAAAAAATTCTACCAGATTCGTAAGGCACGACTTCCCCATAGCAAAGCCATGCTGCGTATCCCTAATCAGATCGCAATGCTCTAAGTGCCTATACATCCTATCTCCAAGAATCCCCTCCAACAGCTTCCCTACCACTGACGTCAAACTCACTGGCCTATAATTTCCAGGGTTATCCCTACAACCTTTTTTAAACAATGGTACAACATTAGCTACATGACTATGATCTATGACTCTATGAGCTTGAATTAGCTCCACAAAATAATTAAAAGCATGAATATTTTAAGCTTTTGAGGCAGAATAAATGTTTCTATGTTAAAGGTTTCCCATCCTTCAGGATGAGAATTGGACACAGACAATGTAAGTGAGATGGAACAATAGCATGTTGAATAAATGGGGGTGATATGATGTTTACTGTTTTGTGTTTCATTGAGGGAACAGCTAACAGCTGAAGGCTGTTGATTTGTTGTCGCAACTCTGCCAAAAAATTATTGACTGCAATCATGTAACAACTTTAAATTATTCAGCGGGAATTTAATTAAGGATATAGCTAGTGGATTATCTCTTGACAATAGTTTCTCTAAGTCAATAATGTAGTTATCAATTTGTGAGCACAAAACCAATGGCACACTCTGTGAAACAGATTGGAGATAGAACTGTCACTGCACACAATCTCTGCGTTTGAGTAATTAATTGTGACTGATTGTACAATACTTTCATTATTGTAAGAACAAATGTGGCTAGATCCACATTTTCTAATGAGGATGTTCATGGCTATCGATGCTGAACCAAACACGAACAGTTACACTGCTAATCAGTTAGCCTTCCAAAAGTGTTCAACTTTGAGACAACTTTGAAGATTTCCAGGTGCTACACTACTATATTTTTATCATCCCTAGGATACGTTGAAGGTGCAATTGGATAGAAGCAAGCTTTTAATTGTTGTATTCCTTATAACAAGCAATTGATTGAGTATTAAAGCAGCAGGTGACTGCTAATAGTTCCCAAATTATTGTGAAAATCTTATTCTTGTCAATTTTTCCAGAGTGAACGATGGGGCAAATGGTAGCATAGTAGTAATGTTACTGGACTAATTATCTAGGGGCCCAGGCTAACCACTTAGAGACACGGGGCTGCATTTTATGTGCTCCCTATCTTTCGCTGGATTGCACGTAAAATAAAGTGAATTCCTATCTCACCACCTTTCCACCCACCCCAAAGCTCATCCTCACAATATAGGATAGGCTGATATTACCCCTGCCCACCAAATTAAATGAATAATCAAGGGTTGTTACCAAGCCTGCAGGCCCTGATAATATATTGCCAATGCCATAAAACTTTGGACTGCTGCATTTGCACTTTCCTGAACTAAGACGTCCAGCCAAGTGAGTAAATGGATACACATTGATTATGGTCATCACTTCATCTTTTCGTTTGCTTTTTCTTTCAGGGATTTGCTGAAGTTACCTTGCAGAACGTCACAATCTGCTGTCCACAAATGCATCTCCTATGTAACAGATGTTATATTTGCCATGGCTTTGTCACTCTTGAGAGCAGTAAAAATGAAAGGGCCTTGTGATTTGCTGCTCCATAGGTACATGAAGTCATACATTACATACATAGAACATAGAACATAGAACATTACAGCACAGAACAGGCCCTTCGGCCTTCGATGTTGCGCCGACCAATATAAAAAGCAATGACCCTCCAAACTAAACCATTCCCTTCTCTTCCATATACTTATCAACTAACCTCTTAAACGCCACCAAACTTGGCGCATCTACAACTGCTGCAGGCAGGGCATTCCACTCCCGAACCACCCTTTGGGTAAAGAACCTACCTCTGATATCCGTCCTATAACTATCACCCCTTAATTTAAAGCTGTGTCCCCTCGTGCTAGCTTTCTCCATCCTAGGAAAAAGGCTATCACTGTCCACCCTATCTAAACCTCTAATCATCTTATATGTTTCGATTAGGTCACCTCTTAGCCGCCTCCTTTCTAACGAAACAACCTCAAATCCCTCAGCCTCTCTTCATAAGACCTGCCCTCCATACCAGGCAACATCCTGGTAAACCTCCTCTGTACCCTCTCCAATGCCTCCACATCTTTCTTATAATGTGGGGACCAGAACTGCACACAATACTCCAAGTGCGGCCGCACTAGAGTTTTGTACAGTTGCAACATGACGTTGCGGCTCCGAAATTCAATCCCTCTACCAATAAAAACTAAGACTCCATATGCCTTCTTAACAACCTTCTCGACTTGACTGCCTACTTTCAGGGATCTATGCACATACACACCAAGATCCCTCTGTTCATCAAGACTACTAAGAATCCTACCATTAGCCTATACTCTACACATTTATTATTCCTGCCATAGTGCATTACCTCACACTTTTCCACATTAAACTCCATTTGCCACCTCTCGGCCCAGCTCTGCAACTTGTCAAGTCTCTCTGCAAGCTATAACACCCCTCTTCACTATCTACCACTCCACCGACTTTAGTGTCATCTGCAAATTTACTAATCCATCCTTCAATACCCTCATCCAGATCATTTATAAAAATTACAAACAGCAGGGGCCCCAAAACAGACCCCTGAACAGACCCATGAACAGACCCCTGAACAGACCCATGTGGATATCAAGGTTCCCTCAGAGCACTCAGCAATACTCAGTAACTAAAAGAGATTCCATTCATCAATGTTCAGTTGGTCTGCAATGACTGCAAGATCAATACGCATTTCAGTGCAAGATATCTAGGGAGCTGCCATGCTGTCTTCATCTTGCAGTAGTCAAATTTCTCACAAATATTTGCACCTCTAAGTAAAGTCAGTGGATGTTCCTTCAAATGCAAAGACTATCCTGAAAAGATGTGCCAGATGACAACTATGAGGAATTCTATGACAGGTGCCAGGAATTGTCCCACTGAAGTCAAACAGCACAAGAGCTGTCATTGTTGAAGATGTGAGTGAGGTGCCTGGAGAGATCTGGAGATGATGTTCAGTTGTACCAGCCACTGTAACAATCACCATGAAAACAAATAATGTTTAAGGCCACAACTTCTTAAACAACCCTAATGGAAAAACCCAATGGACAAGGGAATGATCTTGAGACCACACTCATGGGATTGATAGTGGGGGCACAAGATCTGGCAAAGCCCAGATATTGAGATTGTGATCACCAATTTTCACTGCTTTTTGCTGCAACATAAATAAGTTCTCACCCATGACAGGTGTGAACCTCATTTTAACACATTTTAACAAATTTATTTATAGCACGGGCTTTTATGGCCTTGCTTGAACAATGCCAGAAATTCCCATCCAAGATCAACAGACATTTTTGTTGTCTGCCTCTCCAACTCAGTGGCAGTGCACAGTAGAATTCTGGTGATAAACTTACATCCTTTTGCAATATTTTCCCCCCCAAGGCATATTTTCAAACCTCACTGATGTACATTACTATGGTGAGGTTAACCCAGATGAGAACCTGTCATATTCTGCCAGAAGGGTAAAGATGAGTATAGCTTTCAGGGGAGAGGGACATGGCCAGCAGTGTCCTAGCACAAGTTGACACTACCAGGCTGGCACTGTGCAAACCTGGTGTGCCACCCTGACAATACCTGGGGCAGACTGTAGTGGGAGCCTCATGGGGAGAGTGGGGCAGGGGGGTGGGGGGTTACTTATTTACTTGCAGTGTAGGAGTTCGAGCAGATGTGGACTGGCAATGGCTATTTGTTGGGAGGTGGGAGAGGGTTTTGATGCTGATGATGTTTGGGGAGAAGGTTCAAGTACCGACATTGCCTGCTTTGATCATGGTTTGGGAGTGGGGGGATGGATTTCAAGCTATGATTGCAGGAGCAGGCTATGATTTCCTGAAGGGGAAGTCTTTTCTTGGGGCATTCTCTAAAAAGGTCGCCCTGGTCACTGTGCAGCCATCTTTACTGGTGTGTTTAGACCATGCCCCTTAACATCACAGCGTGAAATATGCCATTTTTTTTGACAAAATGTCAGAAGATCTACAGATAAAATCAATCTGTTTCTCTGGAGAGTAACAAGCCAGTTTTCAGTCTGGCCTTGACATTTTGACTGTGATCTTAATGGCTCACACCACCCATCAATCGGTGCAGCAAGCCAGGAAGATTGCGTGAGGGACCAAAAGTTTGGTTCATGAACAGACGATCTTGCTAACCCTGTATTGCCATCAAAGTTTAAATATTAATCACATGTTCAGCATGTCATCCAGGTTCACTTATACTTACCTCCTCGCCGATCAGTCCTCACACTGGTGAGAATCACAATAAGTCTCTACCAGAGGAGATCAGACATGACAGCCTCATCAGGGGAGGGATCAGAGGCCACTGAAGCCCAGGTGGTGTGGATGTTACCCTTGGACAGTGCTGGTCTGGCACCTCTCAATGGGCACCCCGACACTGTCCATAAGACGCAATACTTGTGCCAGAGTTAGTGCCAAGGGACATCAGTAGGGTTGGAGCCTGATTGACAGTGGGGCTATGTCAGGGGGAGATAAGGGTGAAGCTCCGCAGGGGGATAAAGGATTGCAGGAGGTGGAAGCTGCTCTACAAGGGGAGAGCTGTGCAGGGGGGTAGTTTTGCAGAGGGGAATATTTGTAGGAGGCTGATGATTGGCGGGGGGTTATGCAAACAGGGTGATTTGTGGGGCGGGTGTGACAGGCAGAGAGCACATTCAGCAGCAGGAGTGACATGTAAGATGAGCTATGGAGGGCGTCATTATGGGGGACTCATCCAGAGATGCCAATGCCCAATGTTGGTAACACATATTGCCACTGGAGTGGAGAGGGAATTACACTGCCCCTGTTAATGGGAAGGGGAGTGATGTTCCATGGGGGTGGGGGGTGGCAGGAAGTCATCCAGTTCACTGGGAAATCAGACAGCCAGGGCAATGATAGTTCAAGCAGTTTGCAGATGGCTTTACTGGTGAGTTTAAGCTCTGCCATTCACCTCACCATCCCCTGACTCGCCACCCTGGAAAATGGTGAGAATCACGCTACTGTCCAAAAAGTGACAAGAGCGTCATAGGTTACAAAAAAGGCTAACAAACAGACCTAAAAGTCTCCCATGATCTTGTTCATTTGGCACTTACGACATAATCTTTTCCTCGTCCCGCTCAACTTTTAGGGAAAAATGTGAAACGTGCCCAGTTTTTCGTCTCCCCTGATTGTACTGGCCCTGTTTTGCTGGTAAAATTGGTCAATTTAAATATTAATGACAAACTTAGCAAAGCTCACTTACTGTAACCACATTGAGGTTCTCCCCGGTGAGAAAGACAGCTGGTCTCCACCAGGAGACCAGTCATGCTGGCCTCATGGGGAGATCAAAGACCTTTGAAGCCCCATGGTGATCGGGGCTGGGCTAGACGCACTAGACAACCCTGACACTTTTTGAGAAAGTGACCAGAGAGGTGGATGGGGGTAAGGCGGTTGATGTAGTATATCATCAAAAGCCTTTAGTAAGGCTTTTGATAAGGTGGCCCATGGAAGACTTCTACAGAAAATGCAGATGTGTGGAATAGAGGGTGATTTAGCAAATTGGATTAGAAATTGGCTGGCAGATAGAAGACAGAGGGTGGTGGTTGATGGGAGATTTTCATCGTGGAGTTCGGTGACGAGTGGTGTGCCTCAGGGGTCTGTTTTGGGGCCCCTGCTGTTTGTAATTTTTATAAATGATCTGGATGAGGGTATTGAGGGATGGATCAGTAAATTTGCAGATGATACTAAAGTTGGTGGAGTGGTAGATAGTGAAGAGGGGTGTTTTAGTTTACAGAGTGACTTGGACAAGTTGCAGAGCTGGGCCGAGAGGTGGCAAATGGAGTTTAATGTGGAAAAGTGTGAGGTAATGCACTTTGGCAGGAACAATAAATGTGTAGAGTATAGGGCTAATGGTAGGGCTCTTAATAGTGTTGAGGAACAGAAGGATCTTGGTGTATGTGTCAATAGATCCCTGAAAGTAGGCAGTCAAGTGGATAAAGTTGTTAAGAAGGCATATGGAGTCTTAGCTTTTATTGGTAGGGGGATTGAATTTAGGAGCCGCAGCATCATGTTGCAACTGTACAAAACTCTAGTGCGGCCGCACTTGGAGTATTGTGTGCAGTTCTGGTCGCCACATTATAAGAAAGATGTGGAGGCATTGGAGAGGGTACAGAGGAGGTTTACTAGGATGTTGCCTGGTATGGAGGGCAGGTCCTATGAAGAGAGGTTGAAGGATTTGAGGTTGTTTTCGTTAGAAAGGAGGCGGCTAAGGGGGAATCTTATTGAAACATATAAGATAATTAGAGGTTTGGATAGGGTGGACAGTGATAGCCTTTTTCCTAGGATGGAAAAAGCTAGCACGAGGGGACACAACTTTAAATTAAGGGGTGTGAGTTATAGGACGGATATCAGAGGTAGGTTCTTTACTCAAAGAGTGATTAGGGAGTGGAATGCCCTGCCTGCAGCTGTTGTAGATGCGCCAAGTTTGGTGGCGTTTAAGAGGTTAGTTGATAAGTATATGGATGAGAAGGGAATGGTTTAGTTAGGAGGGGCATTGCTTTTTATTTTGGTCGGCACAACATCGAAGGCCGAAGGGCCTGTTCTGTGCTGTATTGTTCTATGTTCTATGTTCTATGACAGTGCCCACTGGATGCCATAACTGTGCCAGGGAGGTATCAAATGGGTGGGCCTGAATGGTGGCAGATTCTGTGCAGTGGATCTCTAATGGGGGTTGGGAGGATGGGAACTTTGCTGGGGTGGGAGAGAAGACCAACAACTTTTTCAGGGTAGGATGAAGCGGGGGGTTGGTGTGGGGAAGATCAGCACAGGGGGCGATGAGCATCAGGGTGGGGTCTCAATGTGCAAGGGACAGGTGTATTGGAGAGGTGGGAGATGTGAGAAGATCTTCAGGATGCCCACGCAATGGCCCCCACTCAAAGCTGAGCAGCCGGTTTTCCTGGCAAGCTCAGGTTCCACACATCCTCACCTGCCCTCTACACCCCTGTCCCCTCTCCCCCTCCCAATCCATGCTGGCATTTGCAAACTCACCCAAAAAACAGATCTAAAATTCTTCCGTTTTCTCACTCATTAGGGTGGAATTTTCTAAAAATAAATTTCAGTGTTGAATATATATTCTTTTCACTGAGGTAAGTAATACAAATTTACGGCACTCTGTGTAAAACCAAAGTGGTCATGCAATTCTCGCCAGTCAGGGAAGGAACCTCAGCTCGCTTGTGAAACTAGCTGCTTAACTCTAAAACTAACATTGTGAAGATACTCCGATCTCTGAGTGTACACTTTATACTGATGAGATCTCCTGTCACTCTCCCACTGTCTCCCCTCCCCAACAGACATCGTCCCACCTCCCCCATGATTGCTGCTCCAGACAGTGACAGACCTCCCCTCACTGCAATCCCCCCTGACCCTGATCGCCATCTTAGACATTGACACCACCATCCCCACTCGCACCCACCCTCCTCCCCACCCAATTGCTGTCCTTGCTGAATTCCACCCACCCTAATCACCATCCTAGCCAATTGCCATCTCCCCCAGTAATTATCTTGGTCAATTGCTCCCCATTTGCCACCCTGTAAATTATATAATTAATATTGCAATCATCTTCACACCCTTTCAGGTGGCTGATTTTGCTGACAAAGTAGTACCCATAGGGGCAGGAGAGGTGACAACCCAATTTTTTGCATCTCGCCATATCTTACAGCTGTAAGATAGGACCCAGAAATCTTTTCAGAAGATTGCGCCTTTCACCATTTTTTGTTAAGATTTCGTCCAAAATTTCATTTTTTAAAACTTTTACTGTAACATTCAAAGTAAAGCAACATAGATGTGTTGATGAACTAAAAGGAAAATTGTGACAATGTAAATTACACATTGAAGAGCAGATACAACAAAGATGTATTTCAGGAATTTATCATTCAGGTCTAATAATTTCAACCACAGTGTGCCAGAGGACTGGAGAACAGCTAATGTGGTTCTCCTATTTAAGGAGGATTGTAGAGATAAACCAGGAAACTACAGATCAGTGAGTTTCACATCAGTGGTAGGGAAACTATTAGAGAAACGTCTGAAGGAGAGCATCTATCTCTTTGGAAAAGCAAAACTTGATCAGGGACAGTCAGCATCATTTCATCAGAGGGAGGTCATGTCAAACAAATTTGATTGAATTCTTCTAGACGGTGACAGGCATGTGGATGAGGATAGTGTAGCTGATTACTTGATGTAGTTTATATGGATTTCAGTAGAGCCTTTGACAAAGTCCCATATTGAAGACTTATGAAGAAGGCAAATATATATGAGTTATAGGGTCATTTGATAAGATGGATTCAAAATGGGAGTCAGAAGGTATTAGCAGAAAGCTGCTTTAGTGACTGAAAGCCAATGTTCAATGGCCTGCCACTGTGATCTTTGCTGAGTCCTCCATTATTCATCATTTATATAAATGACATAGATGATTATGTGGGGGTAGGATTAGTAAGTTTGTGAATGACATAAAGATTGGCTGGTGGTTAACTGAAAGGCTGAGTGTCCTGGGTTACAGTAAGATATACACAGAATGTTCAAATGGGCAGATAAGTGGCAGGTGGAAATTAACTCTGAAAAGTGTGAGGTGATACCTTTTAGAACAAGTAATTTGACAAGGAAGTATTCAATGGAAGGCAAGACACGAGGAAGTTCTGAGGAACAAAGGGACATTGGCATGTTTGTCCATGGAGCTCTGAAGGCAGAAGGACATGTTAGTGGGATGGTGAAGAAGGCACATGGGGCAATTGTTTTTATCAGTCGAGGCAAAGATTACAAAACCCAGGAAGTCATATTGGAATTGTACAGAACTTGGGTGAGGCTACATCTGGAATACTATGTGCAGTTCTGGTCACCACATTATAGGAAGGATGTTATTGCAGTGAAAGGAGTGCAGAGGTGATTCACCAAATTGTTGCCTGGGATGGAACATTTAAGTTATGAAGAGAGGTTGGATAGACTTGGGTTGTTTTTGTATGAGCAAAGAACACTGACGGGCTACCTGATTGGGATGTACCAGATTATAAGAGGCATGGACAGGGTGGATAGGAAGCAGCTGTCCCTTTAGTTGACAGGTCAGTCATGAGGAGATACAAGTTCAAAGTGAGAAGCAGGAGGTTTAGACAGGATGCGAGGAAAATCGTTTTTACCCAGAGGGTGGTAATGGTTTGGAAGGCAATGCTTGGGAACGTGGCAAAGGTGGGTAACTTTGCATCTTTTAAAAAGTACCTGGATGAACACTTGGCACATCATAACACTCATGGCCATGAGCCAAATACTGGTAAATGGGATTAGGTAGGCACAGTAAGAAACTTCACAACAGCAGTGTAAAGTCCAATAGGTTTATTTGGTAGCACAAGCTTTTGGAGCATTGCCCTTTCATCACATGAGTTGAGGCTGCACATGGATGGGTGGGGGTGGGGGGGAGCGAGGGAGTCAGGGCTGCACATGGGAATGATCGGGGCTGGACAAAGAGAGTTGGCAATTAGGGCTGGCTGGGGTGGGTGGGGGTGCAGGTAGGCTGGCTATCCACTGGGAGGGGAGAGTGGGGTGGTCAGGTTGACAGACGATCAGCAGAGGGGACTGGGAAGGAATCAAAAGACAAGTAATTGGGAGGCCTGTGAACATGTACAAATCTCCCAATAGACAGATTGGCACATGTGTAGTGGCCCACTCACCACATTTATATTGGCCTCTCCAGTGGGATGAGGCCCTCCCTCCCCAACTTACCAGCGTTAATCCTCTGAGCCAATCTGTGGAGTACCAAGTGCTGAAGGTTCATAAAACTGAGTTTGCCCAAAAAGTGCGCAGGAAAATCTCCTGTGTTGGGCATTTAGTTTTTTTTTTGGGAGAAATAATGCCCTACTACCCATCCCCCCAAGTATGCCTCATCAACAGCATTACCTTCAATAGTATTTCCCTTTCTGTAATATACTCAAAAAACTCCAGCAAGTTAGTTAAACACAATTTTCCTTTCAAATTCTATGCTGGCTCTTCCTAATCAACCCTGTTTTCCCACGTGGCTCCTAATCCTGTCCTGAATAACAGTTTTTAGAAGTTTGTTCACTACTGAAGTTAAACTTGAATGGTCTGTAATGACTTCAACAAGACCCAGGAGGTTAGATTCATGGAAGATCAACTTAGTTGGGGCCATAATTGCTTGCCCAATCAGAGAGTTTCACCTCTATGTAACTGTGGGAGTAACGGGTCTACTGGCATTTTGGATTTTGACTTTGTGTCTGAAATACTCTTCGGAGTGGAACTGAGTTGTAAACAAAGGGAATCTGGTGAAGGGACACTAGCCTCTGAGCAGTTATTTTATGGTCTGTATTTGCTAAGCTTATCCTTAAAACCTTCTTGAACAAAAACATACTGTCTGCAATTCTCCATCCTCCTGCATCTAGGGAAGACTGTACCCTGCAATTTCACTCCCATTATCTTTAATATCCTTGGATGTATTTCCCTTGGTCATGGGGCCTTGTTAACTTTAACTACCAACATTCTATCCAACACTTACTCCTAATCAATTCTGAATCCTTCCAATGACAGACTTGTCACCATGAACTGGATTGAATCTACCTTGTCAAGGAAAAAAAGACAATAGGTATTCATTTAATGTCTAATCGATCCATGCTTCCGGTCTTCCATTTGTAAATTCCATTTTAGGTCCCTAATCAGGCTCTGCACCCTTTACCACTCTTTTACTATTTATATGTCTAGAAGACTTTGGAATTCACCTTTATGTTGGCAGCCTGCCTTTTTTCAGAATCTTTCTTCACTTCTCTAAAATTTCTATTAACGTCCCCTCTTCTGGATTCCTTTTCATTCTCAATTTTATTTTCTATCTGCACGCGTCATAAGCACGCTTTCTCTTCATAATCTTAATTTTTTTTCTCGTTTTTCATCCAGGGAGCTATGAGTTATTTTCCCCTAATTTTGCTTTCTGAGGACATATAACGTGAGGTTGTGATTCTCTGACTGTGCTCTCCACAAAACTGGAAAATCTCACTCAAGGTCAATGGATTTTTGCATAGTTTCTTCCCTCCCATTCTGCCCACCCATTATGATTCCCATGGCAGGTGGGACTGGAGAATTCCACCCACACCCTCCATTTCTTTCATGAAGGTAATCCATTTTGAGGTTTCAGTTTTTCTCACCAACATTTTGTTCCATCTATCTGGCAGTGTTCCATTCTTGTCCCATTGAAGTCAGCTCTCCCCCAGTTAATTATTCTTACTCTGGATTGCCCATTATGTTTTTCTAGCATCATCCTAAACCTTGCTGCCTCATAAATATTCACCCACTGTTACTTAATCAACTCAGCCTATCTCATTTCCAAGAACCAGGTCCAACAATGCACCCTTTCTAGTTGGACTGGAAACATGCTGCTGTAGAAAACTCTCCTGAACACAATCTAAGAATATTTGTCCCTCTCTGTTCTTTATGCTACCTCTATCCCACTCTATATTCGAGGAATTAAATTTCATCATTATACTACTCTTTCCCTTTAGAGGAAAAGACTTTGGTGGGAGTTGTAGGGGTGTATTGTAGAATGGGATAAAGACTCAAAGGGGGTAATTTTCCCACCCCACTGTGGATTTCCAGCTATATCTGCGAGGTGCCAGAACTTAGCTGGGAGGCAGGGCTAGCTTTTAAATAGTATTTTACACATCATTTCAATGCTATTAGCAGGCCCACTAACATCTCTCTCACTGCCAGGAGAATTTCATTCCAACGGGGTTCAGACTAGCTCCCCACTTTTGGGGAACTAGTGGCCTGAACCTGTTAGAGTGAAGGAGGGACAATCAGAGTCCCCCAGGTGGGTTGAGTGGTGGTGGGTGTGCCCCCGACATTGCACAAAGGGCAAAGTGCCCTTTGGCAGTACCTTGGCATGGCCCACTGTGCATAGGCAGTGCCAAGAGGTGGGGTCTACTGAGGGCAGGCCTTGTGAGTGAAGCCTGCTAGAGGTGGGGCTTAGGGCGATCAATGGGGATGGAGAGTGTCCTGTTGCCATTCTGCATTGGGACCTGAAGGGGCTGACGATCAGGGTCAAGGTGGTCTGCCAGAGGTAGGGTGGCAGGGAGTCTGCCTGCAGGGTGATTGTCATTACATGTGGGGATATTGCAGGGGGAGGTAGTAGAGGTTGGAAATTGAGGCTGGCTAGGCCAGAGATTCTGAGGCTGGACCACAAATGGACAGGGGCGACCACGATCAGGCCTTTGGGGAGTTGTGGGGTAACATTGTACAGATGGGATGGTCTTCGCCTGTGCTGGGACCAGAATCCTGACAAATCGTATAACTAGGAATGTAGATAGAGTTTTAAACTAATTGTGGGGGTGGATGGGGAGAGGGGGTGGAAAAGGAGTAGGATACAGGGGTGGGGGAAATTACAAAATCTAACGTAAAGGAAAAAATGCGTGTGCAGGTTAATGTTGAGGATGTTCCAATAATTAAAGGAGTAGAGGGCACGGAAGAGGTCAGTAACGTTTCTACAAATCAGGTCCAGATAAAGGTTGGAATAAAGACACTTTACCTGAATGCACGAAGCATTCGAAACAAAGTGAATGAGTTCATGGTGCAAATCAGCACAAATGGGTATGATCTAGTGGTCATTACGGAAATGTGATTGCAGGGTGACAGGAACTGGAAACTGAATGTCCAGGGGTATCAGGTGTTTAGGAAGGATAGATAGGAGGAAAAAAATGGGTGGAGTGGCTCTGTTGATTAAGGATAGTATCAGGGCAGTAGTAAGAGAAGATATAGGGTCCAAAGAGTAAAACGTCGAATCATTGTGGTGGTGTGGTCTATAGGCCCCCAAATAATAACTTTGAGGTGGGGCGGGCTATAAACAAACAAATAATTGATGTGTGCTAAAATGGAACGGTGTTAATTATAGGGGATTTCAATCTGCATATTGATTGAATGACCCAAGTCGGACATGATGGTTGGAGGAAGAGTTCTTGGAATGCTGTCGGGATAGTTTCCTTGAACAGTATGTAACGGAGCTTACAAGAGAGTGAGCTATCTTGGATCTGGTACTTGTAACGAGGCAGGTAGAATTAGGGATCTTCTTGTGAGTGATCCTCTTGGGATGAGTGATTATAGTATGGTTGAATTTCTGATGCTGATGGAGGATGAGAAAGTAGTGTCCTGAACCTGTGTCCTCGGTTTGAACAGAGGGCACTATGATAGGATGAGAGCAGAATTGGCCAATGTAGATTGGGGGCGCAGATTGGTTGGTAGGACGGCTGAGGAACAGAGGAGGATTTTTAAGGAGATCTTTCGTGGTACTCAGCAGAAATATATTCCGATGGTAAAGAAGGACTGTAGGAGAAGGGAAAATCAGCTGTGGTTATCAAAGGAAGTAAAGAAGAGTATTAAATTAAAAGCTGGTGCGTTCAGAGCGGCTAAAAATAGTGGGCAATTAAAAGACTGAGAAAGTTTTAAACAACAATAAAGAATGATTAAGAAGGTGATAAAGAAAGGAAACATAGAGTATGAGGCTAATCTAGCTCTAAATATAAAAAAACGACAGTAAAAGCTTTTACAAATATATAAAGAGGAGACTGGCTAGAGTGAATGTTGGACCCTTGGAGGATGAGAGGGAGGATTTAGCGGTGGGCGATGAGGAAACGGCTGAGGCTTTAAACAAGTTTTTTGTGTCAGTCTTCACGGAAAATGACACAAATAGTTTGCCGGATGTTAAAGATAGAAGGATGGTAGGAGGTGAGGTTCTTGATTTGATTACAGTCACTAGAGAGGTAGCACTCGATAGACTAATGGAGCTGAAGGTAGACAAGTCCCCGGGACCGGATGGAATGCATTCCAGGGTTCTGAAAGAAATGATAGCGGATGCCTTAGTAATTATTTATCAGAATTCGCTGGACTCCGGGGAACTGCTGGAAGATTGGAAAATAGCTAATGTTACGCCGCTGTTTTTTAAACAGGGTAGCAGACAAAAGGCAGGGAATTATAGGTCGGTTAGTTTAACATCTGAAGTCAGAAAAATGCTTGAATCCATCATCAAAGAAGAAATAGCAAGGCACCTAGAAAAGAACGGTTTGATCAAGCAGATGCAGCATGGATTCGTTAAGCGGAAATCATGTTTGATGAATTTATTGGATTTCTATGAGAATGTGACTAGCGCAGTAGACAGAGGGGAACCGGTGGATGTGGTGTTTTTAGATTTCCAGAAGGTGTTTGATAAGGTGCCTCATAAAAGGTTGCTGCAAAAGGTGAGGGTGCAAGGAGTTGGGGATAAGGTATCAGCGTGGATAGAGGATTGGTTGTCTAACAGGAAGCAGAGAGTAGGAATCAATGGATGCTATTCTGGTTGGCAGCTGGTGACGTGTGGAGTGCCCCATGGATCAGTGCTGGAGCCTCAACTGTTTACCATTTACATAGATGATCTGGAGGAGGGTACTGGGTGTAGGGTAACAAAATTTGTTGATGACACAAAGATGAGTGGAAAAGCAAATTGCGCGGAGAGTGTGGAAAGCCTGCAGAGAGATCTGGATAGGTTGAGTGAATGGGTGAGGACCTGGCAGATGGAGTATAATGTTAGCAGGTGTGAGATTATCCACTTTAGTAGAAATAATAGTAGGATAGATTATTATTTAGAAGGCAAAAAGCTGCAGCATGCTACGGTGCAGAGAGACCTGGAGGTCTTTGTGCACTAATCGCAAAAACCAGGCTGCAGGTGCAGCTGGTGATCAAGAAGGCGAATGGGATGTTGGCCTTTATAGCTAGGGGGATAGAATATAAAAATAGGGAGGTCTTGTTGCAACTGTACAGGGTGTTGGTGAGGCTGCAGCTCGAGTACTGTGTGCAGTTTTGGTCGCCGCATTCAAGGAAGGATATATTGGCCTTGGAGGGAGTGCAGAGAAGGTTCATTAGGCTGATACCGGAGATGCAGGGGTTAACCTATGAGGACAGATTGAGTAGACTAGGTTTGTACTCATTGCAATTTATAAGGCTGAGGGGGGGAATCTTATTGAGACATATAAGATAATGATGGGGATGGATAGGATAGAGATACAGAGATTCTTCCTGCTTAGAAAGGATAGCAGGACTAGAGGACACAGCATCAAAATAAGGAGGGAGGTGGTTTAGATTAGAGTTGAGGAGGAACTTCTTTACTCAAAGAGTGGTAAATCTTTGGAATTCTCTGCCTGTTGAAGTGGTGGAGGCTTTCTCGCTGAATATATTTAAGTCACGGGTAGATAGGTTTCAGATAGACAAGGGAATTAGGGGTTATGGGGAGAAAGTGGGAAAGCGGAACTGATCCAGTTCAGATCAACTGTATTGAATGGCGGGGCAGGCTCGAGGGGCTAGATGGCCTACTCCTGCTCTTATTCCTTATGTTCATATATTCATTGTGGGAGTCCTGTGCTGGCCAGCAATCTAACTGATCAGCCAGATAATAATTTAGGGCCACTGTGCATGCGCAGAGGCCCGCTGATTTCACCCTCTCCAGTGTGAATAGTAATGACATTCATGCTGGTGGCCTCCACAGTGCAGAGTGAGAGAATTCCCACTGAATAAACACAGTAAATTACTCAAATTTTCCTGCAAATTCAACCAAACTTTTTTGGAAGGATTCCACTCAAATTGTAGGGAAATGTGAAGTAAAGAGTTAACTTACATGGTAGCTATGTTACAAAGAGCAGGTGGAGAAGGTTGTGAAGAAAGCATGTAGTATGCTAGCCTTTATAGGAAGGGGTATAGAGTACAAGAACTGGCCTTTAATGTTGCAGTTGTATAAAACATTGGTTAGACCTCATTTGGGATACTGCGTCCAGTTCTGGTCGCCTTATTACTGGAAGGACATGGAGACTCTGGAGAGAGTGCAGAGGAGGTTTACCAGGATGCTGCCTGGTATGGAAGGTCTGAGTTATGAGGAGAGGTTAGGCAAATTAGGACTGTTTTCCTCAGAAAGACGTAGACTTAGAGGAGATCTGATAGAAGTGTACAAGATTATGAGGGGTATAGATAAACAGGGTTAAGCTTTTTCTTAGGATGGACTTGAATAGCACAAGGGGTCATGGACTTAGGGTGAGGGGGATAAGGTATAATTTGGATGCTAGAGGGAGTTTTTTCACAGAGAGAGTGATGGGGATATGGAATGCGCTGCCAAGTAATGTGGTGGGAGCATGTTTAAGTTATTTAAGAAAAACTTAGATGGCACATGAACAGAATGGGAACGGAGGGGTATAGAAAACTGATTTAAAATAGGGATCATGAGCCTTGGGAGTCCCTGGGAAGTGTGTAAATAGATGATGATATTGATGCACTTTGTTTTATCCTACAGGTACTTTGGTCCACCTTGTTGTCTAACAAGCGGCATACACGCGATGGATCGTGAGAGGGCTGCTCTTGGATTTTTTTCGAGAGTATCCTAGTGCTTCACGTCATTAGTGTACGCTTGACCTGGACCATTTGATGGGCAACACAACAGCTCAGTGACTATCGCTGTGCTGTGCAGATACATGGATTTGGGCCTGTGTATCCGAACAGGCTCCAGAGAATGCGACTAGGGAATTTTCATAATAACTTCACTGCAGTGTTAATGTAAGCTTATAAACAAATTTAGACCTCAATAAATAGAATGTTACAATTATTATGACAGGAATTGATTACAATGGTAGGGAGGTTATGCTTCTGTTGTACAGGGCAAGCCCAGCGAGAGGAGATGCTATTCTGGATTTAGTCTTGAGAAATGAAGTTAGGCAAGTGAGGGAAGTGACAGTGAGTGACCATATCAGGGATAATGACCACAATTCAGCTATATTTAGTATCATTATGAAAACAAAAAGAGATAAATTAGAAGCAAAAGTTTTGAACGGGGCGAAGCAAATTTCATAAAATGGAGAAGTAATTTGTGGACTGGTCAAGACTGTTAAAGAATAAATTAATGGGAAAGTCAATGGGAAGCACCCACAAGTGAGATCCTTGGGGTACAAAGCTCACATGCCCCTCCAAAAATAAAAATGGTACTGCAAAATCTTGACTTTCCCAACAGACTTGCAATAGCTGCAGTTTGCAGAAAGCTCCACCTGCACTTTCCAAATCTACAGCTGCATTTCCAACAGCTCAAGAAGAACAAATCACAACGGCCAAGCAAATGTCTTGAAGCCAGCTGAATCCATCCCTTCTACAGGCCTCCGCATACCAGAGACCAGGGACCTTCTTGCCTCCATCCAATGTACATCAATGGCTGTGTCGTACGCACCAGAGAGTGACCCAGAAGCCTCACCATTAACTATTCCACCATACACGTCTGTGATGGTGAATTGTGTGGTGGAACCTTGTGATGATTGACTGATGTTGTCCTTGGAGATTTTTTTGGGGCCTTCCTCCAAGCTTTTCTCTGAGTCATTGTGTGGCGACATGGCGAGAGCAGTTTGGGTGGGGGCGGGGGGGGGGGGGGGGGGGGGGGGGGGAGGAGGAGCAGTGATGATGCCAGACAGACTGGGTGCATTGGAATCATTTCCAGCAACAAAGGACACAAAGTTGAGCGCAAGGTAGGGGCAGATATCTGGGCAGCATGCCACTTACTTGAGATATGTCAGACAAGTGAAACATAGAAGATAGGAGCAAAAGGAGGCCATTTGGCTATTCAAGCCTGCTGAGATCATGACTGATCGTCCAACTCAACAGCCTAATCCTCCAATCCTGCTCTCTCCCCATAATTTTTGATCCCATTCACCCCAAGTGCCACATCTGGCTGCCGCTTGAAAACATTCAATGTTTTTGTTTCAATGACTTCCTTTGGTAATAAATTCCACAGGCTCATCACTCTGGGTGAAGAAATGTCTCCTCATCTCTGTTCTAAATGGTCTACCTGCATCCTCATATTGTGAACCCTGGTTCTGGACACCCCCATCATCAGGAACATCTTCCTGCATCTACTCTTGTCTAGTCCAAGAATTGGCAGAGTATGTTACATGCCAACCCAGCTGACATTCATGGTCCTGTCCTAGTCCATCTCCAGATACTATCCTCCAGGGAAGTGAGATCTGTCCTCCAGGGAAGTGAGAATTCACAGGTTATGTGCCCCACCCCTGTCTTCTCCCATTCCCGGCGGTTATGAGACATCTCCTGCGGGGACAGAAGAGGAATTGAAAGCCTTAATGGCTGTAACATAACAGGATGTTGGGAGTGAAGGTGCTTGGGTGCACCTGAAATATCCACTCACGCCCGACAACTCTGCAACCTTCCAGCAACTGACCCCTAGCATCTGTCTCTTACCACTCCCCCACCCCCCATAACCCCAACTGTTCTACTGAATATTTTCTGAGTGTATGTATCTACATTATTGTCAAGATTCACTTGATCCCAGCTGCCTCTGCATGTCATGTGCCTCTTTTTTCTTCTTGATCAGAGCCTCAATATCCCAAGTCATCCAAGGTTTCCTACTTCTGCCAGCGTTGCCCTTCACTCTAAGAGGAACGTGTTTACCCTGAATCCTGGTTAACAGACTTTTGAAAGCATGCCACTTACTACACGTTCCTTTGCCTTCCCACAAACTCCCCCAATTAACTTCTGAAAGTTCCTGCCTGATACCATCAAAATTGGCTTTGCCCCAATTTAGAATTTTAATTTTTGGGCCAAACCTATCATTCTCCATAGCTACCTTATGGTCACTGGTCCCAAAGTAATCCCTCGTTAACACTTCTGTCACCTGCCCTTCCTTATTAATCAAGGAGCGGAACATGGGGGAGCTCTGCAGGGGTGGTAATCAGAGAGGGGGGAGAGAAATTAACTCTGCAGGGATTGATCTTTGGAGCAGATAAATAATTAAAATAGAAAGCCCCTTTTTCAAAACTGCTGTTGAGAGGTGATAAATACCGTAAGCTTTCAAAACTTCTGCCTTTCCCCTAATACAAAAGTTAGTCAATGGTCATTCTCCTGCATGAAACTCAGAAAAAAATAAATGTTTAATGTAATTAAGAATAAATTTTGTGCCCTAAATTTGGTTCTTACCTGAAAGCGCTGCAATGAAAGATTTGTTGCTAACATGTTGATGTACGCCAATATCAAGGCTAGGAGCCTTGGCAGTGTTGAGGAGCAGAAGGATCTTGGGTTCTGGGTTCATAGGACTCTTAAATTGGCCTCACAAGTGGAACATAGAACATAGAACATTACAGCACAGAACAGGCCCTTCGGCCTTCGATGTTGCGCCGACCAATATAAAAAGCAATGCCCCTCCAAACTAAACTATTCCCTTCTCTTCCATATACTTATCAACTAACCTCTTAAACTCCACCAAACTTGGCGCATCTACAACCGCTGCAGGCAGGGCATTCCACTCCCGAACCACCCTTTGGGTAAAGAACCTGCCTCTGATATCCGTCCTGTAACTATCACCCCTTAATTTAAAGCTGTATCCCCTCGTGCTAGCTTTTTCCATCCTAGGGAAAAAGGCTATCACTGTCCACCCTATCTAAACCTCTAATCATCTTATATGTTTCGATCAGGTCCCCTCTTAGCCTCCTCCTTTCTAACGAAAACAACCGCAAATCCCTCAGCCTCTCCTCATAAGACCTGCCCTCCATACCAGGCAACATCCTGGTAAACCTCCTCTGTACCCTCTCCAATGCCTCCACATCTTCTTATAATGTGGGGACCAGAACTGCACACAATACTCCAAGTGCGGCCGCACTAGAGTTTTGGACAGTTGCAACATGACATTGCGGCTCCGAAATTCAATCCCCCTACCAATAAAAGCTAAGACTCCATATGCCTTCTTAACAACCTTATCGACTTGACTGCCTACTTTCAGGATCTATGCACAAATACACCAAGATCCCTCTGTTCATCAACACTATTAAGAATCCTACCATTAGCCCTATACTCTACACATTTATTATTCCTGCCAAAGTGCATTACCTCACACTTTGCCACATTAAACTCCATTTGCCACCTCTCGGCCCAGCTCTGCAACTTGTCCAAGTCTCTCTGCAAACTATAACACCCCTCTTCACTATCTACCACTCCTCCGACTTTGGTGTCATCTACAAATTTACTAATCCATCCTTCAATACCCTCATCCAGATCATTTATAAAAATTACAAACAGCAGGGGCCCCAAAACAGACCCTGAGGTACACCACTTGTCACCGAACTCCAAGATGAATATCTCCCATCAACCACCACCCTCTGTCTTCTATCTGCTAGCCAATTCCTAACCCAATTAGCTAAATCACCCTCTATCCCATACATCTGCATTTTCTGCAGAAGTCTTCCATGGGCCACCTTAGCAAACGCCTTACTAAAGTCCATATATACCACATCAACCGCCTTACCCCCATCCACCTCCTTAGTCACTTTTTCAAAAAACTCAATGAGGTTAGTAAGGCACGACCTACCCTTCACAAAACCAGGTGAAGGAGGGTGTGGTCATGCAGGCGTATGGTGTAATGGTCTTCATTAATCAAGGGATTGAGTTTAGGAGTCGGGAGGTAATGCTGAAACTTTATAAGACCCTTGTCAGAGCCCATTTGGAGTACTGTGTGCAGTTCTGGTCGCTTCACTACAGGAAGGATGTGGAAGCTAGAGAGAGGGTGCAGAGGAGATTTACAAGGATGTTGCCTGGATTGGGAGGCGTGCCCTGTGAAGATAGGTTAGGGAACTAGGTCTCTTTTCTCTGGAGAGACGAAGGTTAAGAGGCGACCTGATAGAGATTTATAAAATGTTGAGAGGAATAGATAAGTTGAATACTTGGAGGCTATTTCCCAGGGCTGAAATGGTCGCTACAAGAGGACACAGGTTTAAGGTGCTGGATAGCAAGTACAGAGGAGATGTTAGAGGTAAGTTTTTCACTCAGAGGGTGGTGAGTGAATGGAATCAGCTGCCATCGCTGGTGATGGAGGCGAATTTGCTAGGGTCTTTTAAAAGACTTCTGGATGAGTACATGGGATTAAATGGGATTGGGAGTCACAGATAGTTCTATGGCCTGGTAGGTATGGGTATGATCGGTGCAACTTGTGGGGCAAAGGGCCTGTTTGTTCTGTAGTGTTCTATGTTCTATTGCAGAATGTTTTTGTTGATTGTATTTTTGTAGAGTCTTTTATAAAATCATCTTTGTCCAAATGTAATAGCAAAAGTAACAGCTGCTTTTGATTTTGTTTTGTGAGTTGGGTGTAAGAGCCTCCTTCTTCATCTCCAAAGTTTCCAACACAATTTCCTGGTTTAATATGGAACAATATAATTGCTAAATTCATTTATTTCCCATTGTCTAATACCTGTTTTTGAAACCTTCAGCTTTCTCTGGAACAAAATATATTTGATTATGTCTTCTTAAGGGTCTCTGGCTATTTGCTAGTAGATGTTCACTTGTTTGCATTGTTGGTTTATTTGATTCCTCATAATGTTTAGTTTTCTTCTTGACTGGAATTCCAAATTTTATAATTCAACATTAAAGTAAACCTATGAGGTGCTGCAACACTTGTCTTCCTCAGTACATAGAGCTCCCAAGCACACCAATCTCCTGTTCATCTGCATCTCCTCTAATGAACAGTGGACACTGAATCACATTTCAGTTGCTCAACCATCAACTACTCTTGCCCTTACAGCAAGCTGCATTGTAGCCACTGTGTTACGCAGCAACTTTAAAAAAATTATTTACATGTAACCCACACCAGGAGGATGATTGATTTCCTTCCCTGACGGACCTTAGTGAACCAGGTGTTTTTCTTTTACAACAATCAACAATGGTTCATGGCCATATTGTGAGGTTGGATAGAATAATTGTGGATTGGCATTTGTAAAATTGTAAAATGCTAGGGAGAAAGAATTACATAATCCCTTTAAAAGATGGTGCCTTTTCTGTGCTTTAAAAAAAAGCAAGTACATAGGAGCCCAAAATGAAACATTTGTATCGAAAAGCGAAGCAGCAGTTTTACCAAAGCCAAGCAATTTGAATTAGACACTTAGAACCAAGAACCTATTAAATTTAAATCTGATTGTTTTGACAACCTAGGACCAATCCATGTTGTGGGAAATATTGATATGCCATCACAGGCATAAAAGAAGGGGGAGCTGTGGCACAAAATGGGAGAGAGCAACTTCCACCTGCTACAACTCACAGCTCTTAGCTCAAAGCACCATCTAAATAGCAAAGGTACTGAAGAAGAATGGAGCCCAGCCAGAAGAATCAACAGAGAAGGATCCAGCATATTATGAAGACACAAAACCTGGTTACAATTTAGAGAGTAATTAAATTCTACTTTATTTAAATAAGTGGGAATTATATTTATTGGAACAGCATACTGTTAGAACCTTGTTTTAATTCAGTTTTATTATTAGTTAGGTAAAGTTGTTCGCAATAAATTATTTTGTGTTGATTTTAGAGAGAATGTCAGGGATTTATTTTGTATTTAACCACTAGAAGTTGCTAAAGCACAGATCATACCACCTCACATATTTTTTACAGATTATAAGGTGAGGTCATCTCTTTGGATGTTTTGGTTGTTAGTTCTCAGAGGGGGAACAGTCATCATTAGACTTTTACTCTAAATGTTTTTACTGAATTCAAATTTCACGATCTGTCCTGATGAGATTCAAAGTGCAAATGATAGAGCAACAGGGCCTCTGCCTTTTTATTTTTCCTTTTATCTGTCATCAGTAACAACTTTCAGGTATATTACATCTCCAATTTAGTAAAATGTCCCAAAGTGCTTCACAGGAATACAATCAAATCAAGTCCTTATGAGCCGTAGCAAAATTCCTTCACTTTATATTCTAAACATCTATATATCAAGGCTACTATTTCATTAGGCTTAGCAGTTGCAGTTTTCATCTCACCACTGCTTTTTAGTAAGCAGTGTGTGCATCTCTTTGAAACTATAATCGATACACTTTCTGTCCAAAATGCATAATCTTGACTTACCTGCAATGAAATCCACCCATGATTGTTTTGAACATTCATAAAATCTATGTATCTCTTTGTAATATTATGCTCTGTATATGCTGTCTACTGTGCCATTAATCAGTAGGTTGTTTTGGAAAATGTGGATAAATGGCTTTCTCTTACTGTAGTGATTGTGTTTGGCTCTTTAAAGTATAGCAGAAGAAATCTCCTGATTGAGGGACAAATGGAAACCAAGAGTGAGTAATCACTCCAGAGAATAGAGTCCTCTCTGGAAGCCATGTAGTAAGCCTGTAAAGACTGAAACAGCAGGGCTGTGAGCTCCAAGGCAGCTTAGAACTGCAAATCTCTCAATAAATACTTTTTGTTCCTAACAAAGTCTGAAATTTCTTGATGATGCCTAGAATGCCACTACATAAAAATCACATTGTTTAAAACATTAACAAAAATGTAACATGCAATTGATACTCCAGCACAGTTTCTGTGAGAAATCATTAGCCACTTGGTTCCAATTTTAAGACATATCCATTATCCCTACTCTCTTCCACTGTATAACTAATAGCCTACACAAAATAGTTTTACTTCAATTTCATGAGCTTTAATTTTAGCTTTAGATTAAATCAAACTTCTCCATAGCAAGTAATAATTGGTAAACTTTCTCATACATCTCAAACTTGTCAAATTTAATGAGATGGTCTAAAACTTCAAGAAATTTTTCTTGTTTCATGCTCAGTTAAACCAATCAATTCGTTCCCTTTCTTATAGTTCTGTACTTGTTCTATTAAAGTCTGTATCTGAAAAGCCTTCCTTTTATTTCCTTTCGTTTCAACTTTCCATCTAAAAGATCTTTCAATATTGAGACGAATTGGGTTAAAGATAATCGTTTGGTCTTTCCTGTTTAATAGAATGTACCATTTCCTCTTCACAGCTTCAAACATTGTTAGTCTGCTCTCTTGCAGTGCAACTTGTAATTAAGCATCTATGTTTTTATTCAATATCTATTTAATTTTCCAGATGCTTCTGTACTGCTGCACGTTAGTGTGTTATAATTCAAACCTAAGCGTTCTTACAGGAGCTTACCAGATTCTAGCTTACTGCTGAGACTAAACTCTCTTGTGATTAATTTAAATCTGAAATAATTTATTTTCATATTTCCCAAGCTCACTCAGCCATAGTTTATAAACACTGCAACAGTTCCACAGCAGATGCCATCTGCCTATCACCCGTTTATAGAAAGGATATTATTAAACTGAAAAGAATGCAGAAAAGATTTACTAGAATGCTTGATGTATTGGGTTATAAGGAGAGGCTGGAGAGACAGGGACTATTTTCTTTGGAGCATAGGAGGCTGAGGGGTGATCTTATAGAGGTCTATAAAATAGTAAGGGGCAAAGATCACTAATCAATATCTTTTCCCAAAGGTAGGGGAGTCTAAAACTAGAGAGCATAGATTTAAGATAAGAGGAGAGAGATACAAAAGTATCTCACTGAGGGCTGTGAATGTCTGAACAAGCTGCCAGAGGTAGTAGTAGAAATGGATACAATTTTGCCTTTTAAAAAGCATCTCAATAGTTACATAGGTACGATGGGTACAGAGGAATATGGGCCAAATGTAAGCAATTGGGATCAGTTTAGGAGTTCAAAAAAAGGACAGCATGGACAAGTTGGGCCAAAGGGCCTGTTTTCATGCTGTAAACCTCTATGATTGTATAACTTTATCTCCCCGATCTTACACTCAATTCTAGAACACATCAAAGAACAAAGAACAAAGAACAAAACAGCACGGGAAACAGGCCCTTCGGCCCAACGAGCCCATGCCGCCACCCCGATGTTCCCACCTCTACCCGCGATCCCTGTCCATGTTTATAGATCTATGGATTAAAAACCAAATTTGAGACAATTTAGGGAGAATTTGTTTTGCCAATTAGCCTAAGAGCACATCTTTGGGATGTGGGAGGAAACCGGAGCACCCGGAGAAAACCCACGCAAGCACGGGGAGAATGCGCAAACTCCCACAGACACAGGCCCAAATCCATGTATCTGCACAGCACAGCGATAGTCACTGAGCTGTCGTGTTGCCCATCAAATGGTCCAGGTCAAGCGTACACTAACGACGTGAAGCACTAGGATACTCTCGAAAAAAATCCAAGAGCAGTCCTCTCATGACCCATCGCGTGTATGCCCCTCGTTAGACAACAAGGTGGACCAAAGCACCTGTAGGATAAAAACAAGTACATCAATATCATCATCTATTTACACACTTCCCAGGGACTCCCAAGGCTCATGATCCCTATTTTAAATCAGTTTTCTATACCCCTCCATTCCCATTTTGTTCATGTGCCCATCTAAGTATTTCTTAAATAACTCCAGAGTACCTGCCTCCACCACTTTACTTGGCAGCGCATTCCATATCCCCACCACCCTCTGTGTGAAAAAACTCCCTCTAGCATCCAAATTATACCTTACCCCCCTCACCCTAAAACCGTGATCCCTCATGCTATTTGAGTCCATCCTAGGAAAAAGCTTAACCCTGTTTACTCTATCTATCCCCTTCAAAATCTTGTACACCTCTATCTGACCTCCTCTAAGTCTACGTCGTTCTAAGGAAAACAGCCCCGATTTGCCTAATCTCTCCTCGTAACTCAGACCTTCCATACCAGGCAGCATCCTGGTAAACCTCCTCTGCACTCTCTCCAGAGTCTCCACGTTCTTCCAGTAGTAAGGCGACCAGAACTGGATGCAGTATTCCAAATGAGGTCGAACCAATGTTTTATACAACTGCAACATTAAAGGCCAGCTTTTGTACTCTATACCCCTTCCTATGACGGCTAGCATACGATATGTTTTCTTCACAACCTTCTCCACCTGCTCTGCCACCTTCAGAGACTTGTGCACCTGCACTCCCAGGTCCCTCTGTACTTCTATACTCTTAATAGGTCTACCCTGCAGCACGCCACTAATGACCGACCTCCAGCTAGAAAAACACCCTTCCACTATTACTCTCTGTCTCCTATTATCAAGCCAGATACTTATCCATCTATCTACCTGTCCTTGTATCCCATGAGCCTTGACTTTCTCAACTAACCTCCCTTGAGGGACTTTGTCAAACGCCTTACTGAAATCCATATAGACGACATCAACGGTTTGCCCTTCGTTGACCATGTTCGTCGCCTCCTCAAAAAATTCTACCAGATTTGTAAGGCACGACCTCCCCTTAACAAATCCATGCTGCGTATCCCTAATCAGATCACAACGCTCTAAGTGCATATACATCCTATCTCTAAGAATCCCCTCCAACAGCTTCCCTACCACTGATGTCAAACTCACCGGCCTATAATTTCCAGGGTTATCCCTATTAGTCTTTTTAAACAATGGTACAACATTAGCTATTCTCCAGTCTCTGGGACCTCACTTGTGTCCAAAGAAGAGACAAAGATTTGCCTCATAGGCCCAGCAATTTCACTTCGTACCTCTCTAAGCAGCCTGGGATAAATGCCATCAGGCCCCGGAGATTTATCAGTTTTAATGCTACCTAGAAGCTCTAACACTTCCTCCCTCGGTATGGATATTACCCTCAACTGGTCCACAGCTCCCTCAGAGACAAGAGCTGTCAACAAGCCCCTCTCCTTCGTGAATACTGATGCAAAGTATTCATTCAGGTTCTCCGCCATTCCCTCGGGCTCTAAGTACAGTTCCCCTCCTCTGTCCCTAAGAGGTCCGATTTTTCCTCTAACCACCCTTTTATTCTTAACATAGGAGTAAAAAGCCTTTGGAGTTTCCTTAATCCTATCTGCCAAAACCATTTTATGCCCCCTTTTTGCCCTTCTAACTCCCCGTTTGATCTCCCTCCTAATCTCTCTCTATTCCTCCAACGCTGTCTCCATTCCCAGCTGCTTTGGCCTATCAAATGCCTCTCTTTTCTTCCTAACCAAGTCCTCACTATCCCTAGTAATCCATGACTCTCTAATCCTACCTTTCCCATCTTTCCTCTTAGCCGGCACATATCTTCCTTGCAACATTTTCAATAGTCCCTTGAAAGAGTCCCACATGCCTAGCATGTTCTTATCCTCGAACAACCATTCCCAATCAGTTTCCATAAGTTCTTGCCTAATCTGACCGTAGTTAGCCTTCCCCCAATTCAGCACCCTCCCCCGAGAGCAACAAGCATCCTTTTCCATCTGTATCGTAAAGTAGACAGAATTGTGGTCACTGTTAGCCACATGTTTCCCTACTACAACATCAACCACCTGCCCTGGCTCATTACTCAGAACTAAATCCAATGTAGCCCCTTCTCTAGTCGGGCTAGCCACATACTGCTCCAACGATCCTTCCATGACACATTTTACAAATTCCTCCTTGTCCAAACCCCCAGCTCTAGGTACCTTCCAATCCATCCTAAGGAGATTAAAATCTCCCACTATAACGACTCTGTTCTTTCTGCACTTATCCAAAATGTCTTTACATATGCCTCTTCAACTACCCGCGGGCTGTTGGGTGGCCTATAATACACTCCTAGCATAGTAATTGCCCCCTTTCTATTACTCAACTTCACCCACAGCGATTCCACTCCTAACTCCTCTGTATTGTCCTCCCTCTGCACCGCTGTGATGCTCTCCTTAACTAACAACGCCATTCCCCCACCTCTTCTGGACCCTCCTCAGTCACGCCTGAAACACTTATACCCAGGAATATTCAGTTGCCACTGCTCCCCTTCCTTTAACCACGTCTCCGTCACCACAACCACATCCAAGTTCCTTGCAAACATTAAGGCCCTAAGTTCATCCGTTTTTCCCGTTACGCTCCTCGCATTGAAACAGACACACTCCCGACCTCCAAGCCCACTCGGAACCTTCTTCTCCCTGGTGTATTTCTTCTCATCCAAGCTTACTCTATCTCCCATCTCGCTCTCTACCGAGCTATTGGTCTCAGTCTCTCCCCACCTCCATATTAGTTTAAATCCTGCCAAAACACTCTAGCTAACCTCCCAGCTAAGATATTCACGCCCTTCCCATTTAAGTGTTCCCCGTCCCTTCTATACAGCTGCCCTTCTTTCACAAAGACTTCCCAGTTATCCACAAAAATGAAACCCTCTGCCCTACATCAGTCCTTCAGCCTCGCATTCAGCTGTAGGATCTCATTTCTCCTGGCTCCACTATTACCTGGCCCTGGAAGCAGCTCTGAGATCGCTACCCTGGAGGCCCTATTCTTCAGCCTACCCCCCAACTCCCTGAACTGCCTTCGTATCCTCCCTGCACTTCCTTCCTACAACCTTCTCTCCTATGTGAATAATCACATCTGCCTGGTCCCCTCATCCTTCAAAATATCCTCTACACTGTCAGACACATCTTGCACCCCTGCTCCAGGGAGGCAGACTACCATCCTGGAGTCCCACCTTGGACCACAGAAGCGCCTATCTATTCCTTTAACCCTCCCATCCCCACCACTCTCTCCCTTTTAGCCCCTTTCCTCCCCTTTGAGATCCTCCTGCCTTACCTTTTTTAACTCTCTGCCCTCGATATTTTGGGGGACTGCCACTGGGGAAGTTTTTGGACTATCTCCCCTCTCCTTTTTCCCCTTCCTTACAGTAATCCACCTATAAGGGTCAGGTTCCCCATCCTTAGTCTCCGGGTCTGCCACCTTACTCTGCCTCCTTTCCATTATTGCCTCATTCTCCCTGACTAAAAATGTATCTTCCAATCGCCGCTCTAGTTGCTTGACCCGAGCCCTCAGATGCTGCAGCTCCAAACACTTGATGCATGCGTGGACTTTCAGGAGAGGTCTTGCCTCCAGGAACTCTCACATATGACACTGTACACAGGTGAGGCATCTTCCCTTAATCCCTGCCATTGTCATGAACACCTTTGGAGGTGTGAATGCAACTGGAAAACCAGTAGCACACCGTGCCTAAGCCTGGTCTCGCCCAAGCCCCATGAGCCAAAGCCCTTATATCTCTCACTCTGCTTCCCTACTCACTCCACTGCCTGCTCCCGATGCTGCCCACTGTCTACTGCCACTTTCTTTTTATACTCCCCAGTTCCCTTCTCAGCTAGCCCCACACCTAACTACTGCAGCAAAAAGCAATCAACAACAGAGAGAGAAAAAAAAGCAAATTGAAAAATTCACACTCAGCCAGCACTTCCAAACATTCTGTCCCAGAGAACAATGAGGTGGATTCACAGGTGAGTTGCTGATTTATACTCCCCCACTCCCTTCCCAGCTAGCCCCATATACATAGCTCTGAAGGGGAAAATGAGTTAGTTAATTTGACAGATTAATGAGCACTGAAGGTCATTTTTCAAAAAAGTGGATTGTGATATTTGCTAGCACGAGGGGACACAGCTTTAAATTAAGGGGTATGAGTTATAGGATGGATATCAGAGGTAGGTTCTTTACTCAAAGAGTGATTAAGGAGTGGAATGCCCTGCCTGCAGCTGTTGTAGATGCGCCAAGTTTGGTGGCGTTTAAGAGGTTAATTGATAAGTATATGGAAGAGAAGGGAATGGTTTAGTTTGGAGGGGCATTGCTTTTTATTTTGGTCGGCACAACATCGAAGGCCGAAGGGCCTGTTCTGTGCTGTATTGTTCTATGTTCTATGTTCTATCTATAATTAAGTGTTATTTGTTGATCTTCAATGAGTTACAAGTTTTTTAAAGACTTTCTAACATCAGTTCTGCATATTAAACTGAAGTTCATGTCTAGAATGTGTGGGATTTAGGCAGGATAAAGCGAGTATGGGTAATGGAATGCTAAGGATGATGGCATCACAGGAGACATGTGGTGAGGATTGGAGGGCTTCATACCAATTTCCAGCTTTGGGCCAATATCTCTGTAAATGGAAGTGGTCTTTTTAACTTAGCCTCTTTAGCATTAGCCTGCCTTTGTTTCTGCCTCGGATTCACTCTGGAAGGCAACAGGCCTGATTCCATTCATTCCTAACTCCCCACAATGAAAATATTGTAAGCAGACACTGCTGGTGAGCAGGCCAACTCTGGCTTCCAAGATGAAAGTGCAGCCTGGTGGATCCTGTGGAAAGTGTGTCAATATAAGGGTATTGATGAGGCTACAGTTGAATTCAGCCATGATGTCCCTTGCATTCAAATAGCCTACTGATATTCACTGTCCTCCGGTGTAAAGAACAGTCATATAGCTGTGGGCAAGTTGCTCGAACCCCTGGATTTGTATCTCAACAACAGTATTACTTTCAACAAAGAAACAAAGATGGAAAAAAGGAGAAAATGGACAAAGAGGTGCTTGGAATTTCTGCAGAGCTTCTCCTGATTTCCTGTTATTGTTTAGGTGGATCCCCTCACTGATTACAGCAGGCGTCCTCGAGATCAAAGAAAAATTTCCAGTAAATCATAAGTCCTTACTTGTAGACTCGAGTCTGGTACAACAGTGTGTCCTTGAAGACGATGCTTTCACAGGCACATTCAAAGTCGCTGTAATCTACCATGGCACTAAACTTTAGCTCCAGCTCCTTATTGCCATCTTCTAAAACAGTGTGGGCAGGTTCAGGTTCAACCTCTATCACCTGGTAGATACACAATTACAAATTAGACACACCTTGTGAAAAACAATCTTTTTATTGCATGGTTTTAATGTGGTTTCATCTCATTTTTGGGTGTAGTTTTGATTATAGGTGGAGAGAGGAATTTAAGGTACACATGTAGCAATGCACTAACAACACTGCATTGAGAAATTGCAATTTCCATTATGCAACATTTCAAAACCAGCTGTGGACAGGTTAGTCTTAAATCTGTTGTACAATGTGTGTTTAAACAATAGAAAGCCTCGCCTGCTAGTGGACAATGTTTTGCCCATTTATGAATGAAAATCTTCGGATGGAAATCCACAGGCAATACATAACAAGATTGAAAATTCCCTGATATGTGAGGCTATCCCATGATATACTATATGTGTAAAACCAGGCTCCATTTCAATGGATTTAACACCCAAAGGATATCATTAATCACTCTAAAAGGTATGGCTACTCAGGAACAGGCAGCAGAACTACATAAAGGTCAAGTTGCATTTTTGAATTTGCATAATTGAATTTATTAAGGAAATTATAACTAATAAGAATGAAAATAATGTATTTTCAGGAGGCCATTTAAGAGGCATATGAAAATAATAGTGTATATTGTTAAAGGGATATATCTCAGCTTAATGGGATGTGGATAGTCATCTCTCTCTGAAGACCAATTTTGCTTGTCGTTTCTCATAAAATCGTAGGACCCTACAGTTCATTTAGCCATATGGCCCATTGAATCTGCATCAACTCTCCAACAGAGTATCTTACTGAGGCCCACATCCTGCCAGATCCCCATAACCCCACACATATATCCCGCTAATCCCCCTAACCGACATTTTGTGACACTAAAGATCTATTTAGCATGGCCAGTCCACCTAACCTGCATGTCTTTGAACTGTGGGAGTAAACTGGAGCACCAGCAGGAAACCCACGCAGTCAAAGGGAGAATATAAAAACTCTAGACTGTACCCAAGGCTGGAATCGAACCTGGATACCTGATGCCGTGAGGCAGCTGTGCTAACCACACCATGTTGCCTGAATTTATATCTATCTACAATTTATTTCTGCAAAAAGAATGATATTAAAGATTGTTGATGGTATCAAATTGATTTGGCAAACTGAGGGAGTTTGTAGGAGGCCTTGGACAAGGTAATCGAATGGCAGAAATGGATTCAGTTCAATGTGGAAGAATTGAAGAAATATACAGTGAATAAGTAAAGAAGGTAAAAAAACAAGATCCATACTGTCAGGAAAACGGAGATAATATTAAGAGAATTAGAAATATGGTACAGATTTAAGTGTGTTTAATTTAGTGTTCCTGTGTATGGAAGTGTAAACCTATAGTTAGATTCATTTTAGATAAAAGTGTTTGCATCTGGAAGTTTTTGGTTTCAGATAAAAGTGTGATTAGAGTAATGCGTGAAAAGTAAATAAACAGAGAGAAGCATAAAATTGTTGCTCAGTAACCTTTAGGGTAGGAATACTTTCTGATTTTAGTTTTAGCTGAATGCATTAGCAGTTAGAGCTAGGTTGTGAGAGAAGGCAGCTTTCATGGCTCTTTTGAAGCAAAGAAACCATACAATGGAATAAAGTGCATGAAAGCAAGCTCCAGTAAAACTAAAGGACAGTTAGTTTTAGGAACCAGGGATTGGAAAAGAAGCGCTTGGATTATTGAAGTAAAAAGAATCAAAGAGGTGTTGTGTATGTGGTGCCTTGTCTCTTTAAGACAGCACACAGAAGAAAAGTCACCAGTCTTGAGGAACCAATGGGAACCAAAAATAAGTGATCACCATAAAGGGTGGAATCCTCTTTTGGGCAGAATACATCCGTGTAGTTAACATCATAAAGACTGGAACACATCTCCAAGGCAGCCTTGGGTTGCAACTCTGTGTTTCTTGTTATCAATAAGTACTTTTTGTTGCTGCCCCTTACAATTCTCTTTATACATTCATGACTGCATGGCCAAATTCCGCAACAATTCCATTTTCAAGTTTGGTGATGGGTCAGATCTAAAACAATGATGAAATGGAGTAAAAGAAAGAGATAGAGAATCTAGCAAAATGGTATGATGACAATAATCATTCCCTCAACAGCACTAAAATGAAAGAGATGGTCATTGACTTAAGGAAGTATAGTGGAGGACATGCCCCTGTCTACATTAATGATGACAAAATGGACATGATTGAGAGCTTGAAGCTTTTTGGTGTTCAGATCATCAACAATCTATCTTGGTCCCTCCACACAAATGCTTTTGTTAATAAAGCCCACCAATGGCTCTGCTTTGTCTGAAGGATAACAAAATTCAACATATCCACTAAGACTCTCATCAACTTTATATTATAAAACTAGAAAATGTGTAGAAAACAGAAAATACTGGAAAACATTAGCAGGTCTGACAGCATCTGTGGGAGAGAATACAGCCAATGTTTCAAGTTTAGATGACCCTCCGTCAGAGCTGAGAGTAAAAAGAATCAGTGGCTATTTATATGATGAGGTTGAGGGTGTGAATGGGACAAAGGGAATGTCAATGAGGATACAGAAGGCTGAGAAGGTGCTAAAAAGGGATAATTAAGTGATCAGAATGCATGAATAGCAGAACAGAGATGCAGATTGCTAAACGACTGCATGAGGTATGAGGCAGTTACCTTGATAGGGAAGCAGTGGTGGTGGGGGCTGGGGGGGCTGTTGGGGGCGGTTGGAATCTGGTGCTGGATTCCCTGTTAAAGAAAATAAAATGGATGAATAGGATGAAACAAAATGAAATGAAATAAATGGAAATGAGATGAAGGTGGAGGAGAGAGCTCATGCTCTGAAGTTTTGAACTCAATGTTCAGTCCAGAAAGCTGTAAAGTGCCCAATCAGAAGATGAGGTACAGATGCTTTATTTGACAGATTATGTGAAAAACCTGGAGTGAATTTTTAATGCAAAAAGCTGATGGAAAACATTGCTTGAAAGAAGATTTTAAATGTGTGCTTTTGGGAATGGAGTTTGGGAAAATCACATCTGATAATCATCTAGTGGCATTGTGAGAGTCATCCACCAGAAGCCTGGTTGAGTGACATTTGCCATTTAGTTCAGCGACGGTGTTATTATTGGAAACTGAATGCAATTGTGAAGCTAAAGGGGAAGTAAAGGTGTATATCATACTATAAATTAAACTTTTCATGTTTAATAATTGATTTTTCCTGTTGTTAAAACTAATTAATAGTCCTGTTCCTCCATGTTTTCTCAAGAAAATAAAAGATATGATCTTTTGAGCCAGTGTTCCATTCTGGAATCTTACCATCCAGTCATAATACCAACTGGGATTGTAATAATATCAAAATGGTACAGACCTGGTGATCTTCAAAGAATGAAATGCAGCTACAAATGGTCACAAAAAGGTAAGTGGGGCTCCAAATTTTTATATGCATTAGATAAATAACAAAAGCATAAGCCGCAAATAGAATAAATACAGTGTGTATTTCTGGATACTCCCATTATTGGGAGGATATTCAAGATATGGATAGGCTACAGTAAAGAGTTGCCAGAATACCAGGAATGATATGATAGAAGCCCTGAACAATTATGATAGTTTACAGTTAAAAAAAATCACAAAGAGGTCTTCAAAGAATTGAAATAAAAGCCGATGCTGAAAATCTGAAATAAAAACTAGATAGTGAAGAGGGGTGTTAGATAGTGAAGAGGGGTGTTATTAGATAGTGAAGAGGGGTGTTATAGTTTGCAGAGAGACTTGGACAAGTTGCAGAGTTGGGCCGAGAGAAAATCTGAAATAAAAACTAGATAGTGAAGAGGGGTGTTAGATAGTGAAGAGGGGTGTTATTAGATAGTGAAGAGGGGTGTTATAGTTTGCAGAGAGACTTGGACAAGTTGCAGAGTTGGGACCTTATCGAAACATATAAGATGATTAGAGGTTTAGATAGGGTGGATAGTGATAGCCTTTTTCCTAGGATGGAGAAGCTAGCACGAGGGGACACAGCTTTAAATTAAGGGGTGATAGTTATAGGATGGATATCAGAGGTAGGTTCTTTACCCAAAGGGTGGTTCGGGAGTGGAATGCCCTGCCTGCAGCAGTTGTAGATGCGCCAAGTTTGGTGACGTTTAAGAGGTTAATTGATAAGTATATGGAAGAGAAGGGAATGGTTTAGTTTGGAGGTCATTGCTTTTTATATTGGTCGGCGCAACATCGAAGGCCGAAGGGCCTGTTCTGTGCTGTAATGTTCTATGTTCTATAAATGCTAGGAACTCAGCATCTGTGGGCGAGAAACAGAGTTAACGTTTTGAGTCCATGTGACCATGTCAATTTTGTGATTGACCATGTGACCATGTCAGGAACAATAAATGTGTAGAGTATAGGGCTAATGGTAGGGCTCTTAAGAGTGTTGAGGAACAGAAGGATCTTGGTGTATGTGTCAATAGATCCCTGAAAGTAGGCAGTCAAGTGGATAAAGTTGTTAAGAAGGCATATGGAGTCTTAGCTTTTATTGGCAGGGGGATTGAATTTAGGAGCCGCAGCATCATGTTGCAACTGTACAAAACTCTAGTGCGGCCGCACTTGGAGTATTGTGTGCAGTTCTGGTCCCCACATTATAAGAAAGATGTGGAGGCATTGGAGAGGGTACAGAGGAGGTTTACCAGGATGTTGCCTGGTATGGAGGGCAGGTCCTATGAAGAGAGGTTGAAGGATTTGAGGTTGTTTTTGTTAGAAAGGAGGCGGCTAAGAGGGGATCTTATTGAAGCATATAAGATGATTAGAGGTTTAGATAGGGTGGACAGTGATAGCCTTTTTCCTAGGATGGAGAAAGCTAGCACGAGGAGACATAGCTTTAAATTAAGGGGTATGAGTTATAGGACGGATATCAGAGGTAGGTTCTTTACTCAAAGAGTGATTAGGGAGTGGAATGCCCTGCCTGCAGCTGTTGTAGATGCGCCAAGTTTGGTGGCGTTTAAGAGGTTAATTGATAAGTATATGGAAGAGAAGGGAATGGTTTAGTTTGGAGGGGCATTGCTTTTTATTTTGGTCGGCACAACATCGAAGGTCGAAGGGCCTGTTCTGTGCTGTAATGTTCTATGTTCTATGTTCTATGTTCTTTTAGCTCCAGCCTTTCCCTCACCTTCCATTTTACATCTCCTCCCCCACCCTCCTACTATATAAATCATTACATTTTTATCCTTCTTGAGTTCTATAGAAGAATCAATACAAACTCAAAACATGAACTCCATTTCTCTGAAAGAGAAATTGCCAGACTGGCTGAATTCATCCAGCATTTTCTATTTTTACTTCAAAGCACTAAAATGGTTTTGAGATGGTACACAGTGTAAAATTGCTACTATAAATTGGTGAATTTGCAACAAAGGAATACCGACTGAGGACTATCATAAAAAGAACGATAAGGAAAGTTAAAAGTGTACATAACAGGGTCATTAAATAATGGAAAACTTTACTACAATTCAGTATTGAGGTACAGACTACAACATTATTCAATAGGGGATTGGAGAAATATTTGAAGAGAAGGTACACAAAGAATTTGGAGTTCACCCAGGAAACCAGAGTGGACCACTGACAGTGTAGCTTCTCCATACAATATTTATATACCTCTTCCTGTGCTGAAAAATCCCAGCTGCGATAAAAGCCAAGGGTAAAGTTACATTTTTAGATGTAAGTAGGTGAAAAATATAAAGAATCTTTATAAAAAATGTTTTTTTTAAATGGTGCAAAATGTAATTGTTTTATGTAATTGAGCACTCCAGGCGAAGCGCTAAAGTGTCTAATTCAGGAAAAGAAAGGATTGTGAAACATAGGGTAGACTGATTGTGTCACAGGCTATCGAAGGAGGAAGGTAAAAAGGATCAAATTCTTGAAGATCTGATAGAGAATGAGATATAGTAGAACTCTTGATTGTATATTACCATAGAGTAGGAAGAATAAGTGTGAAGGCATTCAAAACAGCACCCCAGAAACTCCTTAGAATTAGTGGGCTTGTATCTACCTTCAGTTATTGTTCATTATAAAATTGTTGCCAAATTAACCAATGTCTTGTATTTTTCAATTAGCCTATCACACTTTTGAATGCCTCCAATGATTTTCATAGCTTTAAATCCTAGCATGGTCTAATTCCAATGAAACATGAAATGTCCCATGTGAGTTGGTCGTTTGGTGAGGCGTTTGGGGTGGTGAGTACCACAGGGAGATCTATGGGTTCGAGTCTTTAAAATAGTTACACAGAAGTTGGAAGAGGTTTTCTTCTAACATTTTCTGAAAAGTATTGGCATAACCCTGGCAGAGTCATTTAAAGTTAACGAATTAGATATCGTGCTTGAAATTCCCTAACCCATCAAATCTAGCACTGGGGAGCTCTGGAAGCTATGACCCAATGTTACAAAGAACAAAGAACAAAGAACAAAACAGCACGGGAAACAGGCCCTTTGGCCCAACAAGCCTGCGCCGCCACCCCGATATTCCCACCTCTGCCCGCGATCCCTGTCCATGTTTATAGATCTATGGATTAAAAACCAAATTTGAGACAAGTTAGGGAGAATTTGTTTTGCCAATTAGCCTAAGAGCACATCTTTGGGATGTGGGAGGAAACCAGAGCATCCGGAGAAAACCCACGCAAGCACGGGGAGAATGCGCAAACTCCCACAGACACTGGCCCAAATCCATGTATCTGCACAGCACAGCGATAGTCACTGAGCTGTCGTGTTGCCCATCAAATGGTCCAGGTCAACATTAATAATCCCTCATTCTGGGAATTCCCACAAGCAAATACATCTCTTATTGACTCTCATGAATTTAGAGACATATATTGAGTCAGCCCTTGATCTCTTTTCTAGAGAAAAGAATCCTGATAGTTAGAACTTTTTAATTTTGGCTTGATCCATATAAATATTATTTGTACTTTCACCAGTATAAGTTATAATAAAAACACTAGAATTGTACACATTTCCATATGGCCTAACCAAGATTGAATTCTATTTCTCTTAGTTTGTACTTATATGGCTTTGTTAATGTGTGTTGCTACTTTAAAAGATTTTTGAACATGTATCTCTATGTTACTCCCCTTTCAATGAAGTCAACTCCAGTGTAGGTGCAACACAACAAACACAGTGCCAATGACATGCCAAGATATTGTCAGCATTGTTATATGATTTAGACTCTGACTTAAACATTCACTGTTGTTAACTTGATGGTTTTTGGATTAAAAACTTTATGCAATGCCAAGGACCATTTTGTGAAGGAAACCATCAGGATTACAGGTCTGGGAATATAAAAGTTGAGTGACTGATGCACGGATATAAGCGGCGCTCATAGACTTTGCTTTTAGAACATAGAACGTAGGACATTACAACGCAGAACAGGCCCTTCGGCCCTCGATGTTGCACCAACCAATTAAGAAAAAGCAATGACCCTCTAACCTAAACCATTCCCTTTTCATCCATAAACCTATCCAAGGACCTCTTAAACGCCCCCAAACTTGGCGCATCTACAACTGCAGCAGGCAGGGCATTCCATACCCTTACCACCCTCTGGGTAAAGAACCTACCTCTGACATCCCTCCTATAATCACCACCCCTTAATTTAAAGCTATGTCTCCTCGTGCTAGCTTTCTCCATCCGAGGAAAAAGGTTATCACTGTCCACCCTATCTAAACCTCTAATCATCTTATATGTTTCAATAACGTCTCCTCTTAGCTGCCTTCTTTCTAATGAAAACAACCTCAAATCCCTCAGCCTCTCTTCATAAGACCTGCCCTCCATACCAGGCAACATCCTGGTAAACCTCCTTTGCACCCTCTCCAATGCCTCCACATCTTTCTTATAATGTGGGGACCAGAACTGTACACAATACTCCAAGTTTTGTGAATTTCGGAGACGAAATTCAATCCCCCTACCAATAAAAGCCAAGATTCCGTATGCCTTCTTAACCACCATATCAACTTAATTGCCAACTTTCAGGGATCTATGCACATATACACCAAGATCCCTCTGTTCATCAACACTATAAAGAGTCCTACCATTAGCCCTATACTCTACACATTTGTTATTCCTGCCAAAGTGAATTACCTCACACTTTTCCACATTAAACTCCATTTGCCACCCTCGGCTCAGCTCTGCAACTTGTCCAAGTCTTTCTGCAAACTATAACACCCCTCTTCACTATCTACCACTCCTCCGATTTTGGTGTCATCCGCAAATTTACTAATCTATCATTCTATGCCCTCATCCAGATCATTTATAAAAATTACAAACAGCAGGGGCCCCAAAACAGATCCCTGAGGTACACTACCTGTAACCGAACTCCATGATGAATAACTTCCATCAACCACCATCCTCTGTCTTCTATCAGCTAGCCAATTCCTGACCCAATTAGCTAAATCACCCTCAATCCCATACATCTGCATTTTCTGCAGAAGCTTCCATGGGGCACCTTATCGAACGCCTTACTAAAGTCCATATATACCACATCAACTGCCTTACCCCCATCCACCTCTTTGGTCACTTTTTCAAAAAACTCAATAAGGTTAGTAAGGCACGACCTACCCTTCACAAAACCATGCTGACTATCCCCAATCAATTCATTTCTCTCTAAATAACTATAAATCCTATCCATAATAATTCTTTCCAATACTTTGCCCACAACAGAAGTAAGACTCACTGGTCTATAATTCCCAGGAAAATCTCTATTCCCCCTCTTGAACAATGGGACAACATTCACTATTCTCCAGTCTTCCGGCACTATATCTGTAACCAACGACAACCTGAAGATCAGAGCCAGAGGCTCTGCAATCGCCTCTCTTGCCTCCCAGAGAATTCTAGGGTAAATCCCGTCTGGCCCAGGGGACTTATCTATTTTCAAACCCTCAAGAATATCTAGCACCTACTCCTTATCTACTTCAATACTTTCCAGTTTACAACCCTGTATCCCAGTGTTCTCCACAACTACATTTACATCTCCCTGCGTGAATACCGAAGAGAAATATTTGTTCAGTGCCTCTCCAATCTCTTCAGGCTCCATGCATAACTTCCCACTGCTGTCTCTGACTGGCCCTAATCTTGCCCTAACCAATCTTCTATTCTTAACATATCTAAAGAAAGCTTTAGGATTCTCCTTGATCCTATCAGCCAAAGTCTTCTCGTGTCCTCTTTTAGCTCTTCTTAACTCACTCTTTAGCTCCCTCCTGGCTAATCTATAGCTTTCCAGTGCACTAACTGAGCCTTCAAGCCTCATCCTGACATAAGCCTCCTTTTTCCTTTTAACTACCGAATTAACTTTTTTAGTACACCACAGTTCCCTCACTCAACCATTTCCTTCTTGCCTGACAGGGACATACTTATCAAGGACTCGCAGTAGCTGCTCCTTGAATAAGCTCCACATTTCAGATGTTTTAGTTAGTAACTCACCTTTTTCTTAACTGGTTTAACTCCAGGCCCAGCATTAACCCACTTCACAACACTCAGCCGGTTGTCCCAGTCTGGAATCTGGTCTGCAGGCACTGGGAAGCTGATTTTTGACACCATGCATTTTATTGGTTGTTGGCTGTATGTCACAGGTACATCTGACTTAAATGTCGCTGTCATGTCCTTTGCGCATCCAGCATGTAGGTGGCCAAACTAATCAATAAATAAACATTCAGTATAAAACACAGAAAATAGTTCAAGTTAGTTGGATATAAATTATTCCAAGCAATGGAGTTTGTTTGCTATTACTTATTGGACCTCTTATTTCCCTTTCAATAGTTATCTGCACACGAGCAGGAATATCCAATGTAGATGACAATACAACAAACACAGTGCCAATGACATGCTCAGATATTGCCAATGTCTGTATCAGGTGAAAATACATCGTTAGACAACCAACAAACATTCAGCACAGGTAAAGTTCTTCTTTATCTGATCGTTATATCAAAATCAGCAAACTGAAGCATAATAAAGTGTAAGTATACATGGTCAACTTAATGAATTACTTTAGGATTTTTCCATTTTTTTGTGTGTGGCTGTGACCTGAAAATATTGAAACACCTTAGGAATTCTTTGACAAGTTTCTGGGATCCCCCATTAAATAGAGACACATTCCTGGGTAATCTCCTTTAAATACTGACAGCTTTGGGGATCCTCTGTAACAGATTCCAGATTCCTTTTAACAGATTCCAGTAAATATAAAGATATTCTTGAACTCTCATAAATCAGTCAAAATGAACAAACAGCCATTCAAAACTTTTTCAAACCATTTTAATCTCTGAATTTTTTAAAGGCAGAGATAGTTTATTGATACCCAAGAGAGTGAAAGGTTATGGGATTAGGCAAGAATGTGGGGTTGAGACCAAATCGGCCATGATGCTATTGACTGGCAGATTAGGCTCAAGAGACTGAGCGTGGCCTACTCCTGTTCCTAATTCGTACGTTTGTACGCTTGTATGTTAGTTTCCTTCACAGCTGTATATATAACTCTTGCTCAGCTTTTTGTTCATATTTTCAACAGATGGACTTTCAATCAAATTCCTGGGAACTCCCGGATAAATATTGAAACAATCTGAAAACTTTCTTTAACACTACAGTGATTCTGTGATGTGTTATTTAAAATTTCCAATTCAACATTATTTCAAAGTGCTCTGTTACAATCTCACCCCTTCAATTACCTGTGGGAAGATGCTGAGCTCACTGATGTCTGAAAGCCACTCAAATCGTATGGTGTCTGCTGCACTTCGATTGGTCATTGTGAAGGTCATTTGATATGGCTTACCAATGTGGCAATCTCCAAATTGAATATGGTCCAAATGTGTTGCTAGGTGGATGACAATAAAAACATTTTCAATGTTGTCCTTTATTCAATAACCAGACTCATGAGAACTTCCCTTTTATAGTTTAAAAAAGAAATCAAATAATACAACATTTAATATTTTGATCACACAGACTAGTACGATTAATTGGATCAAGTAATTGGACAGATTTTAGTTGGTTACCAGTTTCAAGTGTGATAGTCAAACTTTGAGAATGTACTGTAGTGTCAGCATGAACAGCTCAAGTCTCTGGAGTAGGACCTGAATCTATAAGTCTCTGACACAGAGACAAGAGTGAGATACTGAGGCAAGATAAGGAGGGTAGTGACATACTGATACTGTCACTTGACTAGAAATCCAGACACTCAAGGTAATCTTCTGGGGACCTGGATTCAAATCCTATCACGGCAGATGGGATTTAAAAATTCAGTAACATATCTGGAATTAAAAGTCTAAAGACAATATTGAACCAAATGGTTCACTAATGTCCCAAAGTGGAGAGAGCAGAAAGGAATGTATTGGTAGTAGGGAACAGTATAGCGAAGGGAACAGACACTCTTCTCTGTGGTAAAGTGCATAAGTCCAAATGGCTGCGCTGCTTGCCTGGTGCCAAGGTTCAGGACATCTGTTCAGGGCTGGAGGAAACTTACATCTGCTTAGGCTGGGAAGGGGAGGATCCATTCACTGTGGTCTATATAGGTACCATTGACATAAGGAAAACAAGGAAATAAATTTTGCATAGTTAGTATGAGGATCTTGGCACCAAACTAATCTCTGGATTATTACCATAGCCATGTGCAAATTGGTATAGGGCAAATAAGGTTTGAGATGAATGTATGAAGACTGTGTGGGAGAAATAGGTTTTAGTTCCTGGACCCAGGCACCAGTATTGGGGAAAGTAGGGACTGTACCATTGGAATGGTCAATGCCAGAAGTGTGCTGCTGGCAGTGTTCTAGTAAACTGCATAACAAAGGAAATAAAGAGGATTTTAAACTAAATAGTGTGAACAAATTATCGAAATTCAGAAGATGAGATAAGTCAAAGACTAGAGAAAAAGAGAAAGATACGAATGTGGGAAATGATAAACAGACTGTGATGGGAATGAATAGAGAGTTCAAATTTTAAGAGTCAATCAGCAGATAAGGTTAGAAGTTACAAAAACAAAAGGGCAAAAATAAAGACTCTGTATCTAACTGTTTATTGTATTAAAAATAAAACAGATGAATTGACAGAGCAAACAGGAAGAAATAAATACGATCTGATAGCAATTACCAAGACATGTCTACAGAATGATTTAAATTTGGTTCTGATGTTGAAAGGAGTGTGACATGTGAGAAGAATAAAAAGCTAGGAAAAGGTGGAGGTGTCATTGTTAATTAATGATGGTATCAGCACAGTCAAGAGGTTGACCTCAATTCCAGAATGAAGAATTGGTTTGAGTAGAGATGAAAAATGGTAAGGCAAGAGGTCACTTGTGGGTTTGGTGAGTTGTGGCCCCTTAACATTATCGACATGATAGGATGGCATATAAAAGAATAAATAATTGGACCTTGTCAGATAGGTACAGTGATAACAATGGCGGATTTTAATCTGTGAGGGATGGAGGACAGGGGGTCTGCTGCCACGCTACCTGTGATCAGTGAGTGGGAAAGGCAGGGATCTGCTGCCTCTCTGCCTGTGATCAGTGAGGGGGCAGGGCGTCTGCTGCCACTCTGCCTGAGATCAGTGAGAGGGTAGAGCATCTGTTGCCACTCTTCGTGAGATCAGTAGGACGGAAAGGGGGGAAACGGGCCCATGGTCAGTCTGGGTGGCAGAGGGGGTGGATAAGAAGGTCAGTAATGTTGTGGGCATGTGGTAATGTCTGTGGGGCCAGAGGGAGGCATTATCTAGCCCGGGAGCGATATGGCAGGGAAGCCGCATATCTTTTATTTGCGCGTGCGCAGTTGTAGGCACTAATTGGAGTGAATGGATTTTGGGCATGTTAAACCCCACTCACGGACTTCTGCATCACAATTCTGAATTGCTGATATTTTTTCAGGCAGAGTGCATATGGGGGCGCTTAAGAACACTCCCAGTTTCAAGTCCGTCCAGCACTTAGAATTAAAATGGTAAAATAGGGCCCATGATGTCAATGAACCTAGCAGCTAAGATAACCCAAATAATTAAAATTGAGCACTGAAGTTCATAAGGTATCAGCTGAGACCCAAACACAGACAGAGGTTTGAAACTGTTAACATGCAAAAAAAGTAGCAGATTTGCTAGAATAAAAATGCAGTCATTGTGGTAAAAAGAGGCATATCAAATAGGCATATTGGAGAAAAACAAATTTCAAGCAATAATTACATAAGGCCTAATCCAAATAAATCTGGAAAACAAATAAAGGGAAGAGTATCTACATGATAGAAAAAGTTCCAGAGTCATAATAAAATTAAGAATTGTTAGTGAACATACTGGAAATTACTAGTACAAATAATGGTTACTGGGTCACACCTTTACTGGACAGATAACCAATAAAATTGGAGGTGGGCACCAGAACCACTGTGTTATTGATATCGGAAACTGTGTACCAAGAGACACATTACCCTGAAACCTTCAAAGATGCATGAAAGCAGACAAGAGACTTGATTACTATAAAGACTCACATTCCAACCATTATTTTGTAAATTGAGTTTGTGTCATCATATGCCCTATTTGTGAACTGAAATCCCACTCACCTGATGAAGGCACAGTGCTACCAAATAAACCTGTTGGATTTTAACTTGGTGTTGTAAGACTTCTTACTGCATTTACCCCAGTCCAACACCAGTATCTCCACATCATAACCCTCAAAGGCAACACTCAAAACCTAGACCAGAGAAGAGGTTCCATTAAGGGGCCACATCGATGTAAATGTGTAGCTAAATGGACAGACTGCAAACTTGTCCCTGCTCATCATTAAAGATAAAAATCCAGCTTCTTGGAGAGAACCTGGTTCAAAAGAATCAAGTTAAGCTGGGCTGAGATAAACCTCATGTCACAGTCCGAAGCAGATCTATGAAAATTTTAAAGAAACATGCCATTGTCTTTAATGGAGAACCGGCAAGCATGAAAAGATCTCAGTCAAACTAAAGATTATGGATGAAAGACAAGCTAAATGCTGAAAGGCTAGTTCAGTGTCATATGCCATCAGGCTGATCAAGATGGGGATCCATGAAATCATTAATGTAAGTGATTTTACCACACTGATAGCACTGGTGATGAAGAAAGATGGGCCAATAGATATGTGGCGATTTTAAAATCACTATTAATCCAGTACTGTGCAAATCAGTTCCATCTGTCTTTAATTCATGATTTGTTTGCTGGGTTGGCTAGATGCCAGTATTTCAGTGAAGATGACCTTAGTTAAGCATATCTCCAGATATATGTGGACCCAGAATGACAACAATACTTGACATTGTGATTCATAAAGTGCTATTCAGATATAAAAGACTTCCATTTGGCATCAACAAATTCTCAGTGGTCAAGAAGGATTGTAGTACTACTTAGATGACATCTTTGTTACTGGCAAGAATAAAGAAGAGCACCTCCAAAATTTAGATGCCATACTTCAGGGACTAGGAGATTATGGATGGTGAATACAGAAAGATAAATGAGAATTTTTCAATTCTTCTGTAGAATACACAGGACAGATTCAAAGGTACTGCACAGGCCACAGTCAAAATTGAAAGTCACAAACTAACTTTGGTTGTTTTTGGGTTTATTAAATTATTACGGAAGATTTGTCCAATATCTAATAATCATTGTCAAGCCTTTACACAACTTATGTCAAAACAGGAAAAGGAAATGGATGGATCATTGGGAGAAGATCTTCACATAAGGAAAAGAGGCATTACTGAAGTCAGATTTCCTGATGCATTTTGATCCAAAATTACCTTTATGATGCATCACCTTATGGGGTAGGAGCAGTGGTTTCTCACCTAATGCCCAATGATGGAGCAAAGCCAATAGTGCTTGCATCAAGATCCTTAAACAAAGTAGAAATGAACTGTGCATAAACAGGAAAGGAAGCCCAAGGCATAGTTTTCAGGATCAAATACTTTACTAATACCTGTAGAAGGATATTTACTTAACAAATGGATCATCAAGCACTGGCAATGATATTCGGTCTCCATACTAGTATTCCAACTCCAGCAATGAACCAGATAAGCATTGCTGTTGTCAGCTCAGAAGTATACAACAAAATATTTGCAATCTACTCTCAATGAGAATGCTGATGAACTCTGCAGATTAGTTTCACCTAATGAGTTGTCAAGGCACAGTTTGAGCAATAACATTTTTTTTCTAAAAAGTCGATAACACTCCTATAACTGCAAGGCAAGATAAGAAATATACCAGAAAGGTCCGCTTCAGTTCGAAGTTCGGGACATGGTATTTTGCGGCAAGTTCATGGGAACAAACCCAGAGTTGAAGTCATATGTCAACCAAAGACTTGAACTATCGCCACAGGCTGGTTGTCTCTTTTGTTGAATGAAGGTCATCATTTTGTCACCATTAAGGAAACATCCTAAATCAACTTCATAAAGGTCACTGCGGGATAGAAAGGGCGAAGGAGACAGAGGCCAGAATTCTATCACCTCGCCCATCACAGAAACTGGAGAAGGCAAGGGGGTAGACAATGGGGAGGATCCGTTGACCTCAAGAAGGATTTTACAGTTCTGGGACTACTGCGCCATAAAATCCCACCCAGCATTTTGGTGATCAAGGCTCGATAGCAAAATTGAGGAGGAGACGGGGATATATTTGTCGCAAATTTGAAACTTGCCACTGCTAGTGCCATGCCACATGTAGGAATGACAAGAAGAGCTATAGCAAAGAGTTCACATTGATTATATCAGAATGTTTGAAGGCTGTATGTTCCTCATTGTGGTACACACATAAAATGGCCTGAAGTTGTCATTATGAAGAATACACCTGCAGAATGATAAAGAGACTGGGTAAGATTTTTGCAAGATGCAGGTACCCAAAAGAAGCTGTTAGTGACAATGGGCCATTGTTTGATTCACAGGAATTCACGTATTATCTGAAGGATAACAGATTCCAATACATCCAAGCCACTCATCATCCTGTCACAAATGGACTAGGTGAAACGTTTGTCCAGACAGTGAAGCATTCATTGAGAAGTGATTGATGTGCGATGTTCACTGTATAAATGACTAAGCCAATTCCTGGTAACATACGGGAATATGGCATATTCAACAACCCGAAGTTCTCCAGTATTATTCATGGTGAAACATCAGTTATGCACAGTGTTTGATTTGCTGTAGCCACCTAAGACAAGGAAATTGTTGAGAAAAAAAGCAAATTCAAGTTGGGTGACTTGAGAACAGGCTAAACATTATTTTGCAGAAGGGTGAAGAAGTATTGGCAAGGAACTACACCACCAACAAGAAGTGGATACCAGCCATTGTATTAGCACAAACAGGATTGTTTCCTACATTTTCTAATTTGGAACGATATGGTGTGAAGAAGACACATGGACCAACTCTTGGCAACTAGAACTTTAAATTTAAATATTATGGTGCTGCACACTCACAGAAAGTCCATTCAGCAATAGTCCCTGTGAACTGAATATTCAATAATAGAAATGCTGCATAAAATTCTGGCTGATCAACGAGGCTGTAAATTGCAAACTGCATTAGCATGGGCAGTACAAGCGAAAAATTCATTACAAATAGTTGGGGGGCTTTAGTTCATACCAATTAGTAAATGAGAGAAATTCAAAGTTACCATCAGTACTGAAGGACGCATCTCTAAGAACAACCATTAACTTGATATTTTCTGACCCTGAATGCATGCAGAAATACATGCAGTTAGAAAGCCCGTCTTTAAGGTCAAGGTTTCAGAGTTGACGCAACGAACCCGAAAGCATCACGCAACACCGTCGGCGGTACATTTGAAAAACTGTGATTACGGCCAACTAAAAGAATGGAAAGGACTAGGTAATGTGATAAGGACGATGACAAGGCAGTCATACTACAACATGGTAACCAGACAGTCCAAGCCCACTCTTGAGAGTACTGAGAATTGATTATGAATTTGGAGCATCTGAACAAGTTGTAGAAATGTAAGAAGCATCTTGTATCTCAGGAACAGATATGTTGAGCAACTGTGATGATCAAATAGCTATAGACGAGAGGAAATCTGATGATCAGCTAAGTAAATAAAGGCAAGAGATGAAGCTATTACTTCAAAGGTTCAGCTATCCAAAGTAGGCATAGTGGTATTGTATATATCTGAAAGATCAAGTGAGTAGAGGGATTCTGTTACAATTGGAAGAGCAGGAAAAATCTCAAGAAAATATAAACTCTGGCTCAATGTCCAAGAGCAAGGGCAGAAAGCAAAATCTATAGATTGGGGTGTAAAGATGGAAACCAAAAAACTGAGATTTAAGTTCTGAGGATGAGTCAGCGAGCGCTCGCGGACCCAAGAAGAAATCAGGAATCTGTGACCAAAATTGTTAACAGACAACAGAGTTCTGATAATAGTAGTCCTGAGAGGGACAGATATGGCAATAGAGGCTGGAGTTTAACTAGAAAAACTAGGAATCAAACCAGTAACAGTAGTGGGAGTACAGGCACCTATGATAGGAAATTTTTGGTATATATGCCAATAAAATGCAGAATATGGAAATAAAACGTGCCAAATGAAGCAAATTGGAAAGAGTTTGGGTGTGAACTGAGGTACCAGATGAAGGGCAGTCTGTCCCATCGGTGTGTTTGTACAGAGAAAATTTTGCAAGATGGCATTTATAGAGCAAAGGCCGGTTGGTAGCCCATGAGTTTGAGGAACACTTGGAGGAATGAGACATTAGTGTTGATTCACTCACAATGGGGAAAGTGACACTGAAGATATCTTTTCGCCATCCTAGCCTGTAATAATTGGGAATGTAAATCTATAGATATTAAAGCAGCATTTCACAGAGTGAAGCATTTCAGATTTTTTTTAATCAATAGAATCCCTACAGTGCAGAAGGAGGCAATTTGGCTCATTGAATCTGCACCAATTTTCTGACAGATCATGTTACCTAGCCCCACACACCCTGATAGTCTCCCTAATTTACACACCTTGGGAAATGAAGCGGCAACCTAGCATGGCCAATCCACATCCTTGGACTGTGGGAGTAAACTGGACCACCTGGAAGAAACCCACGCAGACAGTGGGAGAATGTGCAGACTTCACACAGTGACCTGAGGCTAGAATTGAATCCAGGTTCCTGTGAATCATACACATGTGCCACCTGAAGAATTTGGTAATACACAGGGACAGTTGTGGAAACTAAACAAATACCTATATAGATGGAGTGGTGTATCAAGGATTTGGTATTTTTCAGTACAATCCATATTGCTGAAAACTGGCTGTCTCCAGTTAAAATCAGATCTGCAATGTTCTATTAAAAGTCTGAAGGAAAATTAGCAGGGATTGTCATAATGCATATTGATGACTCTTATGGGATGGCACACATATTTGAAAAGAGGATAATTAAAGACAAAACTTAAAGTGGAGTCAAACAGACAGTGTTATTCAATATCGCGGTCTTGATATACGACAAAGTAAATTTGGAATAATAGTGAATTAACAGGGATATCCAGACAGAATTCATCCCCATTCCCATAACCAGAAAAGAGTTGATTGGAGAAATAAAAAGGAACTGGCCAATGAAAAAGTATTGGAAGTAATAGAATGATAGAACAGTTAAATTGGCTATGCAAGCAGACAAGACTAGAGTTATAATGTCGTAGAGCTAAATGATATGTTGAAGCAGTTAGAGAGAGATCTTCCAGGCACATAAAACTTTTAAAAAGCTGAAACTAGAGGAATGTGTTCTTAAATTCTCAGCACAGGAAGACCGGAAGACATGAAGTGAGTTGTGTTTAGTGATGCTTCACATGCTATTCTCCCAGATGGACATTCGAATGACTCTTGCTGGGTAAGAAAGGAAAATGTTGTCCTGGCATGGCAAGCAATAATAAATAAAACCTCTCTTCTAGAGAGGTAGAGGAAAGGATTGCAAAGTCAATTCTGGTCAGGAGTGAAAGTAATAGGGTAATTGTAATGGGGGACTTTAACTTTACTAATATTGATTGGAATAGCTATAGCTCTAGCTCGTTAGAGGGTCAGTTTTCGTACAAAGTGTGCAGGAGGGTTTTTTGACTCAGTATGTAGATAGGCCAACTAGAGGTGAGGCTACATTGGATTTGGTGCTGGGCAATGAGCCAGACCAGGTGTTAGGCTTGGAGGTTGGTGAACATTTTGGTGATAGTGACCACAATTCGGTTACGTTCACCTTAGTGATAGGCATGAAGCTGAGGGCAGTAGTTATAGCTGGGGGAAGGGTAATTATGAGGCCATCAGGAGAGAATTAGGGTGCATAGATTGGACTAGGAAACTACAGTGACTGGGAACATCTGGAATGTGGAGCTTATTCAAGGAGCAGCTGCTGCGAGTCCTTGATAAGTATGTCCCTGTCAGGCAAGGAGGAAATGGTCGAGTAAGAGAACCTTGGTGTACGACAAAAGTTGATTTGCTGGTTAAAAGGAAAAAGGAGGCTTATGTCAGGATGAGGCTTGAAGGCTCGGGTAGTGCAATGGATAGCTATAGATTAGCCAGGAGGGAGCTAAAGAGTGAATTGAGGAGAGCTAAGAGAGGACACGAGAAGACTTTGGCTGATAGGATTAAGGAGAATCCTAAAGCTTTCTTAAGATATGTTAAGAATAGAAGATTGGTTAGGACAAGATTAGGGCCAGTCATAGACAGCAGTGGGAAGTTGTGCGTGGAGCCTGAAGAGATTGGAGAGGCACTGAATAAATATTTCTCTTCGGTATTCACGCAGGGTGATGTAAATGTAGTTATGGAGAACACTGAGGTAAAGGGTAGCAAACTGGAAAGTATCGAAGTAGATAGGGAGGATGTGCTAGATATTCTCGAGGGTTTGAAGTTGGATAAGTCCCCTGGGCCGGACGGGATTTACCCTAGGATTCTCTGGGAGGCAAGAGAGGAGATTGAAGAGCCTCTGGCTCTGATCTTCAGGTCGTCGTTGGTTACGGGTGTGGTTCCGGAGGACTGGAGGATAGCGAATGTGGTCCCGTTGTTCAAGAAGGGGAAGAGAGACCTTCCAGGGAATTATAGGCCAGTGAGTCTTACTTCTGTGTTGGGCAAAGTGTTGGAGAGAATAATTAGGGATAGGATTTATAGTTATTTAGAGAGTAATGAATTGATTGGAGATAGTCAGCATGGTTTTGTGAAGGGTAGGTCGTGCCTTACTAACCGCATTGAGTTTTTTGAAAAAGTGACCAAAGAGGTGGATGGGGGTAAGGCGGTTGATGTGGTATATATGGACTTTAGTAAGGCGTTTGATAAGGTGGCACATGGAAGACTTCTGCAGAAAATGCAGATGTATGGATAGAGGGTGATTTATCTAATTGGGTTAGGAATTGGCTAGCAGATAGAAGACAGAGGGTGGTGGTTGATGGGAGATATTCATCGTGGAGTTCGGTGACAAGTGGTGAACCTCAGGGGTCTGTTTTGGGGCCCCTGCTGTTTGTAATTTTATAAATGATCTGGATGAGGGTATTGAGGGATGGATCAGTAAATTTGCAGATGATACTAAAGTTGGTGGTGTGGTAGATAGTGAAGAGGGGTGTTTTAGTTTACAGAGTGACTTGGACAAGTTGCAGAGCTGAGCCGAGAGGTGGCAAATGGAGTTTAATGTGGAAAAGTGTGAGGTAATGCACTTTGGCAGGAATAATAAATGTGTAGAGTATAGGGCTAATGGTAGGATTCTTAGTAGTGTTGATGAACAGAGGGATCTTGGTGTGTATGTGCATAGACCCTGAAAGTAGGCAGTCAAGTTGAGAAGGTTGTTAAGAAGGCATATGGAGTCTTAGCTTTTATTGGTAGGGGGATTGAATTTCGGAGCCGCAACGTCATGTTGCAACTGTACAAAACTCTAGTGCGCCCGCACTTGGAGTATTGTGTGCAGTTCTGGTCCCCACATTATAAGAAAGATGTGGAGGCATTGGAGAGCGTACAGAGGAGGTTTACCAGGATGTTGCCTGGTATGGAGGGCAGGTCTTATGAGGAGAGGCTGAGGGATTTGAGGTTGTTTTCGTTAGAAAGGAGGAGGCAAAGAGGGGACCTGATCGAAACATATAAGATGATTAGAGGTTTAGATAGGGTGGACAGTGATAGCCTTTTTCCTGGGATGGAGAAAGCTAGCATGAGGGGACACAGCTTTAAATTAAGGGGTGATAGTTATAGGACGGATGTCAGAGGTAGGTTCTTTACCCAAAGGGTGGTTCGAGAGTGGAATGCCCTGCCTGCAGCAGTTGTAGATGCGCCAAGTTTGGTGGCGTTTAAGAAGTTAGTTGATAAGTATATGGAAGAGAAGGGAATGGTTTAGTTTGGAGGGGCATTGCTTTTTATATTAGTCGGCGCAACATCGAAGGCCGAAGGGCCTGTTCTGTGCTGTAATGTTCTATGTTCTATGTTCTAAAAAGAATAGTCAAAAGTACATTGGCAGTCAGAAACCTAGCATTAGTGAGGCTGTAGAAATGGGGATATGTCTGTCTGACACATTAACAGAATTTTTTTTTAAGACAAAGTCAGGAAAGAAGGTACCAATTGAGTGCTATGTGGACAATGTTCGCTTCACAAAAAGTGTGACAGTAAAGTGATTGAGAAGTGATTTGACCAGCATTAAACAAATGCTGGAAACAAGCATGTTTTCAAGCTAAACTGAGTTAGTGCGAATATCCAATTAGCCTTTTGTTTTACTAAACAGGATGATGATACTGAAAAATTATTGAGGCTATTGCAGAATTGCTACCTAAAATTGATTGTAAGTAAAAAAACGGGGTATCTGTTACAATATAATCAATGATAACATACTGTGGTGGTCAGCTGAAGTAGAAAACAGATGAGGATTGGATGAAGCATTTGTGGTCCAGGGCATGGCCCAAGTGGCTGTGCAAAGGAGGCTCTTTATTAAACATTTACTTTGAATTTTTTTTGTTATTGTTTGCTTCTGGAGGACACATACTGATGAATGAACAGAGAATAAAGATGCAGTGACAGACATCTAAAGGAATATTTCAGAATACACAAAATAGTTACATTCCAATGAAAAAGAAAAAAATCCATGGGGAGAACTACTAACTGCGATTAACTAAAGTTAAAGATAGTATCTAATTTAAAGAAAAAGCATGTAATTGTGTAAAGATAGGTAAAAAATCAGAAGATTGGACAGAACAGCAGAAAATGACTAAAATATTAAGAAGGAGGGGAAGAAGAGTATGAAAATAAGCTAGCCATAAGCATAAAAGCAGATAGTAAGAGTTTCTATAGATATTTAAAAGAGTTGGCAAAGTGAGCATTGGTTGTATTGAATGTGAGTTTTGGAATTAATAATGGAAAACAAGCAAGTGGCAGATAAATTTAAGAGGTAATTTACATTGGTCTTTATTATAGAGGATAGCGATATCATCTCAGAAGTAGCTGTAACTCAGGAAATGAAAGTGAGGGAAGAAAACTTCTGGGAAAGTGGTGCTTAGCAAATTGTTGGAGCTGCAGAGTGACAAATTCTTGGGTTCTGGTGGACTTAAACCACTTAATGAGGTTGTAGAATAATGAGATGGCTGATGCATTGGTTCAAATTTTCCAAAATTCTTCAATTTGAGGAAGGCTCATTAGATTGGAAAATAGCAAATGTACTTCTTCATTTAAAAAGGGGGTGAGACAGAATGCAGCAAACTACAGGACAGTTAACTTGCCATCTCCCATAGGGAAAATGTTAGCAACTGTTGTTAACGGTATTTTGCACATAGATGCATTGAAGATAATCATGCAGAATCAACATGGTTTAGTGAAATGGAAATCATGTTTAACCAATTTATTGCAGTTCCTTTAAGAAGTAACAGGTGCTGTGGATGAAGAGGAATCAATGGATGTCAAATTTCCAGAAGGCATTTGATAAAAGATGCCACATTGTGGAAAACAAAAGTTCGTGATGTTAAAAAGTTACATATTGGTATGGATAGCAGATTGGCTAGCTAACAGGAAATAGAGTAGACATACATGTATCACTTTCTTGTTGGTAAAATAATGAGTGGTGTGCCTCAGAGATCAGTGCTGGGGCCTCAATGTTTCAGAATTCATACAAATTACTTGGATGAAGGGACTGAAGATATGTTTGCAAAATGTCCCTATGATACAAAGTGGTAGGAAATTATTTGTGAAGAGGATATAAAGAAGCCATTAAGGGAGTAGACAAAGTTGTGGCAAAAGAGTATCATATAGGAAAATGTGAAATTGTCCATTTTCACAGGAAGAATAAAACTGAAGCATATTATCTAAATGGTGAGAGATTGCAGAGCTCTGCAGAGCAATCTGGGTATCCTAGCGCATGATCTCAATAAGTTAGTATACAGGTGTATAACATAATTAGGAAAGCTAATAGAATGTTATCGTTTATTGTGAAAAGAATTAAATACAAAAACTAGAGAGGTTATGGTTCAGTTAATCAAGAGACCACATAGTATTTTGTGCAGTATGGTCTCTTTATTTAAGGGAGGATGTAAATGCATTGGAAGCAGTTCAGAGAAGTCTTACGGGACTAATACCAGGAATGGTTGTGTTGCCTTATGATGCAAGTTTAAAGTTTATTTATTTATTAGTGTTGCAAGTAGGCTTACTGTGAAAATCCTGTAGTCGCCACACTCTGGCGCCTGTTCGAGTACACTGAAGGAGAATTTAGCACAGCCAATAAACCTAACCAGCATGTCTTTTGGACTGTGGGAGGGAAAAAGAGCACCCGGAGAAACTCACGCAGATATGGGGAGAATGTGCAGACGCAGCGCTGAAAGTGACCTAGGCCAAGAATCAAACCTGAGTCCCTCGCACTATGAGGCACCAGTGCTAACCATTGTGCCCCCAGGATGCCAAAGGTTGGACAGGTTAGGTTTGTATCTGCTGGAGTTTAGAAGAGAATAAGATGACTTAATTGAAACACACAAAAGCTAAGAGGGAAATTATTCCTATTCAGAGTTGGGATTTGGAATGCACATATACCCAGATTCTGACTGTGAACCTGCAGCACTTTATGCAATGTAATACAGCTCATGAATAAAAGGAAATCTGACGAAGGGACACTGGCTTTTGAAGACTTATTTCATGTGCTTCCTAGGAGAGTGGTGAAGGGTGATTCCACAGGAGATTTCCAAAGAGAGCTGGATAAATATTTGGAAGTGATGAAGTTAGAGGGCCAGAGGGATAGGACTGGAGAATGGGACTAGTTGGATAGCTATTTTGAGAATCAATGCAAATAGCCTCCTCCAGTGCTGTAAAATCCTATGATACATAGCCTTGTGGTCTAAACATGATGGATGTGGAAAGGATGGCTGCTGTTATGGGACAGCTGGAACTAGTAAGGGGTTGCTCATTTAAGACAGATGATGAGATTTTTTTCTCTCAAAAGTGTAGTGAGTCTTTGGAACTCTTCCTCAAAAATCAGTGGAAGGTGAATCTTTCAATGATTTTAAGGCTGAACTCTTGATAAGGAAGGGGATGAGAGCTTATTTAAGGTAGGTGGGAATGTGAAGTTAAAGTTGCAATCAAATCTGCCATAATCTTATTGAATGGTGGAGCAGACTCAAAGCTCTGACTGGCTTACTCCTGGTTCTAATTCCTATGTCCTAATGATAATGTTAGTTACTTTGGGAAAGACAACCTGAGCCAAGTCCATAATACCATGGCTGGTACACATGCGCAGTAATGGATCAAGTATTCAGGAGTAAAGTTCAAGTCCACAGATCCCCTGGAGGTAGCAGAATTTGTAAATAAGAAGCACTTTGCTTTTTTACAAAAGCAAAGTATAAAAGATCAGAGAGGTTAAGCTACTATTGTAGAAGACTCTAATCGTGTCACAACTGGAGTACTGTGCACAGTTCTACTCTTCATATTACAGGAAGGATGTGATCACACAAGATTGGGTACAGAGAAGATTTACAAAGCTGCTACCAGGAATGGAGAATTTTCACTGCTAGGTTGGTATTGTGTTTTTTTGGAACAGAGGACACTGAGGGGTAATTAATATTGGCCTGGATAAATATGATAAATCCATTTTCCTTTAACAGAAAGGTCATTGATTATGGGGAATTGAATAAAGATATTGGTTTAATGTTTATAGGAAAATTGAGGAAAAATCTTCTCCCCCGGAGTCTGGTGGGTGTCTGTAATTCACTGTTTGAAAGGTTGGTAGAGGGAGAAATAAACATCAAATTTAAAGAAAATACTTGGATATGCAACTGAAGTGCTGTAACTAACAAGTTACATACAAAGAGTTGGAAAGTGGATTGAGCTGGATCACTTGACTAGCAAATTTGATGGACTGAATGACCTCCTTCAGAAACATAAATGTTCAATCTTTCTGTGATTTGTACAAGTTATTTACACATCCTAATGCAGTGAAATTGCAAATAATCCTCACCGTTAATGTCTTTGTCCTCCAGAAATTTTGCAACAGTTTCCATTGTGACAGGTCGCGTTAGTCTATGGATGTTGTCAAAAGTGATATCATCCTGATACCCTTCACCAATTAACTGTATAATAGTGTCCTCATACTTGTTACTGAACACTGTCAAGTACAGTGCTCCTTCCAGACGTTGAGCCAAGGTTGGTTGGAATGTAACATCAAACTTTGCCTCTTCCCCACAGTTGAGGTTGATAATGCGCCTGCAACTTTCCTTTACTATGTGGAAAATAAAACAAGATCAGCTTTATTTTGATACCTAGTTTAAAAATAATCTGAAATTATAGTTTGAAATCAGAGCTATTAAAGGGCCAGAATCAGATTGTACTGCAAGACGAGATTTCCAATTAAAATCACATTTGGGAATCTGAACTAATAGAATAATTGGAAATGATCATCAAAAATTTTGAAGGAGTTTCCATTGTGACAAGTCACACATAAGGAAACAAGATGCTTCATCATAATTATGCTAAATCTTCAATTGGATAATCTGATCCAATTTCCTTCCATGTCTTTGTATTTATTTCTGAATACTTTTCCATTTCCCTGTTAAGTGATATTATGGTTTTTCCCTCGATGGCACATTTCATTTTCTAAAACCTTCTGTCACAATACCTCTTATAATTACTCCATTCCCCAATACAACTATAATCCCCAGTCCAGGCCTCTTACCACTGCCTTGTGCTGCAATGGGAGCAAGGGAATTCTTATTGAGAAAATCAGTATGGCTGCAGGCAAACATAGTAAAAGTTGACAGAATAACTATCTCAAAGCTTAAGCAGGAAGAAGTCAAGAAAAATAGTGTAGAGAATGATTATAAATTTGGCTGGTTACTAGGCCTTCAAAACCGTTTTTGTGTTCTATTCAATCTTTAGGAACATGGGGTACCCATTAATTATGGGTATGAAGAGCACGCTGTATAAGCATGCCACAATGCCAGGAAATTAAGTGCAGAACAAAATGAGGAGACAGAACATTAATTTATTTGAGTTCAGTCAGGCCTTCTTACAGTGTCAGTATCTCTGGCAGGAGAGAACTGCCCTGATATTTGTTTGAATTTGTAGAGAAATCCCAGTGGAAATGTGAAATGTTAATACAACTCAAGTGTTCCTGTTGTAGAGGGAAGGATTAAGTTTGCCAACAGACCTAACCTTTGTCTACTCTGACGCAGTCTATATTATAAACTATGGGTTCATTTATTTTGTTCTGTTCAGCTCCTTATAAAATAAACTATTGCTAAAAGCAATTAGTTTTCTGTTTGTTACCTCTTTCTGGGAACTCTTCTTGAATATAATGTGTTTTAGGATACATGCATATAGTTCTATTAGAGTCCTTCAGCGAAAACACACCATTTGCATCAGATATGTTGATAGATACCTATCAAGAAAACATCCAACAGATATATTATTTCTCTAAAGATATGCAATTTGCAAACTAAGGGGCAAATACGCTTGGAAGTATTAAATTGCCCACTCTCCCTTATTTCTCAAAATACAATTTATCCTATAGATACCACTGAACAGACATTTGGGAAAAATAACAAGGGTATCAGTTTTAGAAAACAATGAGCATTAAGTTTATCTCTCTTGGTGTTTTGTATAAATGTTACACTCCCGTGATACTCTCATAAACATTTTTGCCTGAAGTATAAACTGTATACAGCCACACTATTATCAAGGGCAAACTTTGTCAAGGGAAGTTATACTTTACACACAAATGGATATTGGTAAACTACTGTCCATGAGGAACTGGGCCCTCAGGACATCACTCAAAAAGAAATGTACACTACCTAATTAAAAATGTTCATGACTGCTAAAGTACTTGCCAATGGGAAGGGAACAGTCTTGCTTGGTGATATTTGAGAGTGTTTATTCATCCGTTGTCGTAACGTCTGCATGGTCTCCTTATGCGCCAGGCCTCAGAATATCCTTTCTTGCAACATATCAGGTAGTCAATGTTGGGCGAGTTTCAAGAGTATGTGGCGGATGGTGTTCTCATGTAAGATGATGGCATTTGTATCGATGATCCAGCATGTCTTGCTGTGGCAGGGTTGTGTTGTGTTGTGGTCACTGTTCTCCAGAACGCTGGGTAGTTTGCTGTGGACAATGGTCTGTTTGAGGTTGTGCGATTGTTTGAAGGCAAGAAGTGAGGGTATGGGGATGATCTTGGGAGATGTTCATCTTCATCAATAACATGTTGAAGACTCCGAAGAAGGTGTTGTAGCTTCTCCACTCCTGGAAAGAACTGGACGACGAAGGGTACTCTGTCCACCATATCCCATGTTTGTCTTCTGACGAAGTCAGTGCGGTTTTTTACTGTGGCCCATCGGAACTGTCGATCGATGAGTCAAGCACCATATCCTGTTCTTATGAGGGCAGCTTTCAGCGATCCCCCCCATCTGAGCATATCCAATGTTTGTGGAGGGCTTGTCCATAGGGCATAGTTTCTTTAACTTGTTTAGGGTGAAGCTGGAGACGTGGAGCGTAGTGAGTTTATCTGTGGGATTGCAGTACAGTGAGGTGCTAAGGTGACTCTCCTTGATGGAGGTGCATGTGTCCAAGAATGCAACTGATTCCGGAGAATAGTACATGGTGAGTCTAATGGTGGGATAGAACTTGTTGATGATATCATTTAGTTGTTTCAGTGATTGTTCAGCATGAGTCTAAAGAGGGAAAATGTCATTGATGTATTGGTGACCTCCCCTATAGCCAATAAGTATACAAAGATTACTCTCAAGGCCCCAGCAATTTCCTCCCTTGCCTCTCTAGTATTTTGGGGTATATCCCATCAGGCTCTAGGGACTTGTCTTCCTTTATGTTTTTCAAGAACCCCAATTCCTCCTTCTTTTCAAGCTCAACATGACTCAAACTAGTTACACATCCTTTCCCAAATTCATCATCCACCAAGCCTTTCTCTTTGGTGAATACTGACGCAAAGTATTCATTGAATACCTCATCCATTTCCTCTGCTCCCTGCATAAACCAGTACATCCTTCAGGCTGTGGGAGGAAACTGGAGCACCTGGAAGAAACCCCCGCAGACATGGACAGAATGTGCAAACTCCACACATATACTGACCCAAGGCAGGAATCAAACCCGGGTCCTTGGCGCTGGAAGACAGCTAACAACTGTGCCACCATGCTGCCTTAAACAATTGTCATTGATCTCGAAGATCAGCAAATTTTCTTTCCTGGTCAGGAATCGAACACAGGTTGCAGCAGTGAAAGCACCAAATCCTAACCATGAGGGAATACTTGTGAAGCTATAAGCCAACATCTATAAAGTAACATGTTAGCTTTTTTGATGAAGCACTGATGTAAACTGAAGGAGATTAATTGTTTGGAACTCAAAAGGCTTTGACTATTGCAAATAATTTTCTAGGAGGAGAAAATGTCACACTAAACTTCACCAAGTCCATTCAAACAGAGTTAGCAGATTAATTGGATATAGAAATAAAAGCAGGATTTTGTCAGGATGACATGATTAAAATAATTACCCAACATTTAAAATAAAAAAGAGAAACCTGAAACAGGTGTTTCGCAGCAAATATTAGCTAGAATTCAGTTGCAAATGAAGCAACTTGAAATAGAAAAATAAATTTAAAAACTTGAAGTAGTAAGAGGAGAGAAAGAGAAAGGAGATTCAAAACATTGACTTTCAAAGAGAGAAAGAAATCAAATATGAATTGGCTAAAGAAAAGCTGAGATCAAAGAAAGAAAGAAGAGTTAGTGGTTTAGATGATGAGTCTGATTTTACTGAAGATTTTGATTCAGCTGAAGTGTTTGTTTATTACCTAATCTCATTTGAAAAGATAGCTCTGATGTAAGGTGGCTAAAGGATGCTTGGATCTTAATGTGTCCTGAGAGGTGTAGCTATAAATGTGTGCATTCATCCAACAGAGGAGCAATTTGAGACAGAAGGATAACAGTCAGTGCTTGTCTTTGAAGCTTATCGATTCAAGTTTAGAACCATACCTGCAGAGTAAATTGAAATGTTGCTCATTAAAGTTGGAACAAACTTTTATTATTGTGAGGGAACTTATGATTATGGAGGAATTCTACAATAGCAATCTAGTAACGACTAAAATTTATTTAGATAAACATCAGGTACCAAAGATCTGAAATGCAGCAGATTTGGCTGATACCTACAATATTTCACATTCATAACTACATGTGGGGAAATAATCAAAGAAGAATCAACAGGGTTAAATTGAGGCGATAGAAAATCAGATGATGGAAAAGATACTAATTCTAGGGAACAGACAGTAGGATGCCAAAATAATAGAGGAGGTAGACTAGTAATTAAAAGTATAAATATATTTCTTATATTTAAATATTTTAGCCGCACCTGATTATACCAAATTGAACAAATTTATAGTGTAGGTTAGACTTGGATATAGGGACTATATCATTGCATTTTATGATTTCTCTGTCTGACCTCTGATTCTCCTGACATCAGGGAAAGTTACCACAGGTCAATAAATCATATTGCAAAATTATATGGATGAACAAGGTGTCACATCAAAAACTAAATGGAGCTTGTAGCTGGCCAGTTACTTTTGCCACTGATGACACTTTTTGCCAGAGGTAGACACAAAGCTACATTATGAGGTGGTATTCCCAGCTGAGACAGATATTCAGCCCCTTTACATTATCACAGTGTCCAAAAGACAAGACTGTATCACTAACCAGACATTAGAGCATAGGAGTTTTATGGTTGTCTGATTAATGAGAAAACCAAAGCCTGGGGGAAAAAATGAGGTATTCAGACTTCTATCATGTGATTGAACACCCAACTAAGGGACATGGTATCATAGGCACAGAATGCATGAAGCTATAATCACTAATTCATCCTCTTCTCATTCCTCACTTAAACTGGCACATTCTTCCAGAGTAAAGTCATGGGAACAGTACAAATTATCTCTTAGTTCTACATCAAAATGAGATCATTTTTCTCCAGTTAATCATCTTGAATATCTTCACATGAGAACGTTGACACAAGTGTTAAGAATGAAGTTTGTGAAACTAACATATGTACATTTTACACCAATGCATTACAGAGGGTTCACCATCTTACCTGTGCAGGTAAGGTGCCATCATTTCTCAGGACAACAGGCAACCTCTCTGTTTGGCCCAACAGTAAACGTGAATAGATCAGCAAGGGGTTCCCTATCTTATTGCGGAGCAAAGGCTGAAGGACATTGATCCGGGGCAGGTTCCCATCTCCAACTATATCAAATACCAGGGGTTTGGATTTAGGAACACTGAAGAACAAAAATGAGAAGAGAATTTTCACTAACAAAACAGAATAAAGACATCTTTGATTATTTCAAGCTGTGGAAGTACAACTGCATTTATTTGTCATTCATTCTTTAAAAGTAATCTTGCACAGCACTTTTGAAAATGTTTAGATTTTTGCTTCCTGAAATTTCTCTGTTCTTCCTTGCTTTTACCTGAAGTGGTACCTTTACTCGCCTATTGTTTCATGAGTGCTAGTTGCAACCTGCAACTGCACCTAAGTCATTATTTCTTGTGTGAGCCTAAACCGACCACATTTCCACCCAGGCCCAAGTTCCATTGTCCCATGCATTTACTGTGCTAATCCCCTGATACTAGAGTCAGTTTAGCACGGCCAATCAACTTAACCGCACATCCTTGGACTGTGGGAGAAAACCGGAACACCTGGAGAAAACACGCGCAGACATGAGGAGAACATGCAAACTCCACACAGTGACCGAAGGTTGGGACCCTGGCACTGTGAGGCAGTAGTGCTAACCACTGTGCCACTATGCTGGATGATACCCTGTACTTACAAGAGGGATTACTGCACAGTATCAGGTGCTAGAGGTGCATTAGTCCATTGTGAATCTTTGATTTCCTTACCAATCAAGAATCAATCTATCTCTGTTTTAAATATACCCAATAACCGGGCCTCCTCAGAGTTCTGTGGCAATGAATTCCATAGACTCGCCACCCTCTGGCTGAAGAAATTTTTCCTAATAGAATCCCTACAATGCAGAAGAGGCCATTTGGCCCATTGTGTCTGCACCAACAATAATCCTTTCCAGTCCCTTAACCTCATCCATTTACTCTGACATTAAGGGGCAATTTAGCATCCCACCATTCTGAAGCTGTGCCCTCAGATTTAAGTCTCACCTACTAATGGAAATATCTTTCCCACTTCCATTCTATTCAGTACTTTTCAAGTTTCAATGGGATCCCCTTTCATCCTTCTAAACTCTTGAGTACAGACCCAGAGTCCTCAAAAGCTCTTCATATATTTCTTTTTTATATTCATTTGTGGGATATCGATGTTGCTGCTGGTCAGCATTTATTTCCCATCCCTAGTTGCCCTTCAGAAAGTGGTGGTTAGCTGCCTTTTAGGATTGCTGGAGTCCATGTCCTCTGGATTGATCTATAATACCATTAGGGAAGAATTCCAGGATTTTGACACAGTGACTGTGAAGGAACAGTGATATATTTCCAAGTCAGGATTTTGAGTGGCTTTGAGGGGAACATGCAGATGGTAGTATTCCCATGTATCTGTAGCCCTTGTCCTTCAAGATGGATGTGGTCGTGAGTTTGGGAGATACTTTGGTGAATTGCTGCAGTGCATCTTGTAGATAGTACATACTGCTGCTACTAAGCATCAGTGGTGGAGGGAGATGTTTGTAGATGTGGTGCCAGTCAAGCAGGTTGCTTTGTCCTGGATAGTGTCAAGCTTCCTGAGTGTTGTTGGAGCTGCACCCATCCAGGCAAGTGGGGAGTATTCTATCACACAACTAATTTGTGCCTTGGAGATGATGGATAAGCTTTGGGGAATCAGGAGGTGAATTATTTGCCACAGTATTCCTACCTTCTGACCTGCTCTTGTAGCCACTGTGTTTATGTGGTGAGTCCATTGAGTTTCTGGTTATTGGTAACCCCAAGAATGTTGACAATGGGGATGCAGTGATGGTAACAGCAATGAATGTCAAGAGACAATGGTTATAGTGTCTTTTATTGGTGATGGTCATTGCTTGGCATTTGTGTGGCACAAATGTTACTTGCTACTTGTCAGCAAGGATATTGTCCAGATCTTGTTGCATTTGAATGTGACTACTTCTGTATCTGAGGAATCACGAATGGTGCTGAACACTGTGCAATCACCAGCGGACATCCCCACTTTTAACCTTATGATGGAGGAAAAGTCATTAATGAAGCAGCTGAAGATATTTGGGCCTAGAACCCTACTCTGAAAGACTCCTGCAAAGATATCCTGGAGCTGAGATGACTGACCTTCAACAACCACAATCATTTTTCTATATACCAGGTATGACTTCAACCAGTGGAGTGTTTGTTCCCAATACCATTGATTCCAGCTTTCTTAGGCTCTATGATGCCAAACTCTGTCGAATGCGGTCCTGATGTCAAGGGTTGTCACTCTCACCTCTCCTTTCATTCCTGGGATCATTCTCATGAACATCCTCTGGAACTTCTCCACATCCATCTCAAAAACAGAATCCAAAATTACTCTCAATATTCAAAATGTGGTCTGACCAAAGCCTTATAAAGCTTGAGCAATGTTAACATTCATTTCAAGAGGACTAGAATACAAAAGCAGAGATATACATCCCTGCTTTTGTATTTTGGTCCTCTTGAAATGAATGACGACATTGCATTTACCTTCCTAACTACCAATTCAATCTGCAAGTTAACCTTAAGAGAATCCTGAACTAGGATTCTCAAGTCCCTTTGCGTTTCTGATTTCTGAATTCTCTCCCTATTTAGAAAATAGTTTACGCATCTATTCTTCCTACCAAAGTTCATAACCTCACACAATTCCCCACATTGCATTCCATCTGCCACTTCTTTGCCCATTCTCTTAACCTCAAAGTACTTCTGCAGCCTCCCCGCCTCCTCAATACTAGCTATCCCTCCACCTATTTTTGTATCATCTGCAAACTTAGCCACTATGCCCTCGATTCCTTCATCTCGATCACTGATGTATAAAATGAAAAGTTGTGGTGCCAACACTGACCCCTGCAGAACACTATTAGTCACTAGCTACCATCCTGAAAAGGATCCTTTTATTTCCTACTCTCTGCCTTCTGCCTCCATGCTAGTACATTGCCTCTAGTACCATGAGCTAGAATGGTTCTGGACATGGGGAAATGTCAGGCATGAATGACTTGCAGCCAGGAAAGTTGGCATGTAGTACAGGTACCAGCTTACCAGAGGGCAAGGGCACACCACATTCTACTGCAGAGGATACAAATGAGGTTTGATGGATGAGTATATATTGCCTTGGTAGATCTAGCAGAAACCTTGTTTACAATGTTAAAGTGCATGGAGGATTCCAGCACCAACATGACACAGGGCTATGTACAAACTTTGGAATCATTCTTTGCAATGTAGATTGTGGTTAACTCCATAGTTCAGTAGTTAGAGCACTGATTTTATAAACTAAGTGTCATAGTAAGGGAAGGGCTTGAGAGTCAGGATTCCTGCACTGTTCCATCAGGAGATGCCTCTGCCAAAATGTGTCCAAAACAGTTGTGGGTACCACATGATGTTTCAGTCCACAGATTCAAGGGTGCTCATATGTCAAAACAGGACTTAGCTTTTGATGCCATCATATACTGTATGTGAAAGCACATATACCCAAGTCTGACCTTTACTCTCAGGGAGTAAAGCATGGTTGCTGTATTGTAAATAATTTGTATTAAATAAAAAGTAAATTGTGGCTATCTCAATGAGAACACTGAGCTTACCTACAATAAAACATTGATGGCTGATGGTTCAATTCTATTGCAGCACAAGTCACTCAACATTTGAATACTTCGTGGAAGTCCAGCGTGCTGTCAAGTAAACTCAGACTACTGCCACTTTAGCTGCTGATACCTATGGTCTGACGATGTCACATTATCTGTCCTCATTGCTTTGATTACTGTGATATTACCTTGTGGTGGCAGCAATAGCACAGTAGACAAAGATCTTGCTGTCCAGCATTTATTTTATTACTGCCTTGTCAGTGCCTTGCTGTTCCTGTCCATGTTGAAGTGGTGCAATCTGCAGTTGGTTCTTAATGGCTCAGAGTTGCTTTTTCATGGCTTTTTCTTTCAGTGTTGTAACCAAGAAGTTGCTTTGTTAATCAATAACAAATGGAAGATAAGATGTGGTACTCCTGGTTAATGAAGGATTGGCTTGTGTTGATAATGGATAGTCCGATCAAAAAGGGGAAGTATTCATTATTTCCACCATCCCTCTTCTTTCTCTACTGTATATCTCATGGCAAGGGATGGTGAGGTTATGCAGCACGCTCTGTCATCAAGTACTACAGAACGATCATTGTTGTGAAAATGCTTTTTAAGCATGTTTAATGTTCTGCTTGACCACATTTCATACAGCAACATAGCTTTTGTTAACTGCATCCTGTCCATGTATTCATGGGTTACATATCAGTCATGAGTGAAATGTAGCCCAAAAGGAATGCAAATACTGTACCAATGTCTTGGAGCAAATGATTTGAGCAGCAGAGTTCATGAAACCAAAATAAATTCCTTTAGCACCCACTACAAGTTCCACAGACTTGGCCACGATAACAAACTGTACAAAACTTGAAACCCTGCTTCAAATTCAGAAGCAACAAGTAAAAAAATCAAACAGCAGCTAATCTGAAATTAACTTTTAAACTTTTAATGGTGCTAGTGGGAAAACTTTATTTTCGGCTATCTAGGTTTAAAAGGGGATATTAACTTGGAGCTCTGAGCTCTAATGGCAGTTAGCATTAAATTAGCATTACACACTGATTGACATTACGATGTTTATTCTGAAGACTTCATTTTGTCATTTATATTAATAATTTAGATAAGAATTTAGAGGGCATGGTTGGTAAGTTTGCAGATAACACAAGATTGGTGGCATAGTGGACATTGAAGAATGTTATCTCTAATTGCAACAAGACCTTGATCAATTGGCCAGAGGGCTGATGAATGGCAGATGGAGTTTAATTTAGATAAATGCGATGTGATGCATTTTGGTCGATTGAACCAGGACAGGACTTACTCAGTTAATGGTAGGACGTTGAGGAGAGTTATAGAACAAAGAGATCAAGGGATATATGTTCATAGCTCCATGAAAAGTGGAGTCACAGGTGGACAGAGTGGTGAAGAATTCAGCATACTTATTTTCATCTGTCAACATTGAATACAGGAGCTGGGACATCATGTTGAAGTTGTACAAGACATTGGTAAGGCCTCACTTGGAATACTGTGTGCAATTCTGGTCACTGTATTATAGAAAGGATATTATTAAACTAGAAAGAGTGCAGAAAAGATCTACTAGGATGCTACCTGGACTTGATGGATTGAGTTATAAGGAGAGCCTGAACAGACTGGGACTTTTTTTTTCTCTGGAGCGTAAGAGGCTGAGAGGTGACTTTATAGAGGTCCATAAAATAATGAGGGGCATAGGCAAGCTAGATAGTCAATAATTTTTCCCCAAAAGTAGGGGAGTCTAAAAGTAGAGGGCATAGATTTAAGATGAAAGGGAAGAGATACAAAAGTATCCAGAGGAGCAATTTTTTCACAGAGAGTAGTGAATGTCTGGAACAAGCTGCCAGAGGTAGTAATAGAGACAGGTACAATTTTATGTTTTAAAAAACATTTAGAAAATTACATGGATACAATGGTATACAGGGATATGGTCCAACTGCAGGCATTTGGGATTAGCTTAGGGGTTTTAAAAAAAAGAGTGGCATGGACAAATTGAGCCGAAGGCCTGTTTCCATGCTATAAACCTCTATGATTCTACGACTCTAGGCATATGCAACCTGTGCAAGCTAACAACCTAACCAAGACAACATCTGGAGTCACCTGGATTAGATGTGTGCATGCCATTTTGAAACAAAAACAACACAAAAGCATCAAAGTATCCATGCCACACAACTGAATTTCATATATAAGTATCAGCTGATCTAGATTCAACACACATTTAATATTAGTTTCCTGATTATATTTTTTTAGAATTCCAGTGCTTTGTTTGCACTTTTTATGACTTTGTCATGTTGTGTAATTATTCTTAATCATTTGTGTATCTGTTCTGTCCCTTCAATTGACAATATAATTTCTATAACCAAGGATATACCCAGGTATTGGTTCCACAACAGCTTCAAATATGCACTGGTAGTTCTGCATTGTTTGAGGAGTGAATGTAACAACCACAAACTTATGGTCATAGCTTGGAATGTTCATCCGGGTGGGTGCCGCATCAAAAATATCACCAATGCGAGCAGAAGCCTACAAGACAAAAATAAAACAATGGTGAGTCAAAAATTATTGTTGGGATACTAGAGACAGCTAAATACTGCAGATGCTGGAAATCGTAACACCAGAAAATTTTGGAATTAAGAGCAGGGGGGATAGGCAGCATCTATGAGTGTTAAGGAGCCATATTTTTGTGTCTCAGCAAGGTCTGGAAACATATAATCTCTATAATGCAAAACGAAGCCATTAGGCACATCAAGTCTGCATTGACTCTCTGACAGAATAGCTTACATAGGCCCACCTCCTCACCCCAACACATGCATTTATCCAGGCAATCCTCTTGCACATCTTACAATACAAAGGGGCAATTTAGTATGGCTACCCCAGCTAATGTGTATATCTTAGGATGTATACAGGAATCAAAAAAACTAAGACTGTTGGTCCAAAAATCTTAATTTCCCCTTCAAAAGAACCCCACAAACATCCCAAGGGGATCCCATCTCACAGAGGACATGTCAAGGGTAAGTTTTTTACTCAGAGGGTGGTGAATGAGTGGAATCGGCTGCTCTGGTGATGGTGGAGGCAAACTCATTGGGCTCTTCTGGATGAGTACATGGGATTTAACAGGATTGAGGGTTATAGAAAGGCCTGGTAAGATAGGGATATGATCACCACAACTTGGTTCCACAACAGCTTCAAATATGCACTGGCCGAAGGGCCTGTTTGTGCTGTAGTGTTCTACTGTTCTAAGTAGAAAAAGATTCAGATTGAGACCACCACACCCATCCCCTCCCCCCACCAATACACACACACACACAAACTCAGGCCTTGAAAGAAAATATAACACTTTGAGAACCTTGGAGGATGTCTGCTGAGGAGTTGGAAACATTTTGAATGTTTAGTGCAAAATACTTTGACAACTTCAAATGTCATTATTAGATGCTGTGAATCGGTTATCTATGTTTTTACTGCAGCAATCAATAAAGCTCTGTCCCATAAAAGTAAATTGATCACTGCATTGACTAATATTGTGCAGGGATAAAGCTGCACTACAGTACTTTAACCAATGCAAGAAATATTATGCATACAAACTTGGAGAAAACAGCTCTTGAATCATGTTCTGAAGTTATTTAAATATGCTGGCTTTTTTAAGATCTCAGAATAAAATAGCCAAAAAGCATGAGGAACAGATAAGAGAGCATGGATGGTGAATGGGAATATTGATACATTGAAGTAGAAGAGGGCCATTCAGCCTACTGAGCCTGTTTTGCTATTCAGGACAATAATGGCTAAGTGGCTTCTCCCTGATTTTGAAATTGAATCTACTAGTTCTGGACTCTCCAAGCGGGAAACATCTTACAAACATCTAACCTGTCTACTGTATATGTATTATATGTATATAGGGTTTGGGTATGTACAGCCCCTCTGAATATGGACAGGTGACCTCTGAGGTAATTAGCTCCTCCTATTGTGGAATCCAGTTAAACAGTCTTAGATTCAATGTAGAATAGTGCACAACTACAATTAATAGCTTCCCTGTGTTTAAGCCAATCTTATGGTTCTTTGTGCACAATACTGCATACATATTATTTGTGTGATGACACTGTGCCTTTAAGAAATGTATTTTAATTATGTTTTTCTGCAGGATGTTTCAACAGTCCCTGGAATTTTGGTCAGCACAGTGTTGCTAAAGCTGGAATTCTTTACTGTTACTGAGACAATATAATTGACATCATGGTAGTTTTAATCTGAACTAATGCAGTGTTCTGTGGTTTTAATGTTCTCCTGGGATTGCAGAGAGTTTGATTTGGGGCAATTGACAGGTCAGGTGATATGCCTGGAAGTGCTATTTTTCATAGTGCATTCCAGTTTTAGCTTTGATGTTTCTGCCAGCTTCTGAAAACCAATGTTTTTACCCTCTCTGGAGTTTGAGTTTTTAATGTTTAAGTATTACTGTGTTGGAAGCTGGCAGAGACTGGGTTTATCTCATGAAGTTTTGCTGTTTGCGGATATATCTGGCACTTGGGTTTACTGTCCAGAAGTGTTATTAAGCTGAAAATCCAGCATCACGTAAGCATATTTCATAGAATATTACACTGTAAAAGAAGTCTTTTGGCCAAATGAGTCTGCACTGACATATGAAAGGTCTTGACTTACCCACCTAGCCCTATTTGGCACATATGAATGTTGTAGTATGCCAAGTTCCCATTTTTTAAAGGATGTGAGGCATCCTGTCACCACCACCCTCCCAGGCTGCATATTCTAGATCATCATCACCCTTTCAGTAAAAAGGTTTTTTCTCAAACCCCCCTAAACCTCCCACTCCTGACTTTTAACTTGTGTCCCTTCACAACTGCCCCTTCAACTAGGGGTAACAGCTGTTCCCTATCCAACCTGTCCATGCCCTTCATAATCCTGAACACCTCAATCAGGTCAACTGTCAGTTTCCTCTCCTCTAGAGCAACAATACAAGCCTATCCAATCTCTATAACTTAAATGGTCCATTTAAGGCAATATCCTGATGACTCTCCTCTGTATCCCTTCCAGTGTGATTATATCCTTCTTATAATGTGGCAACCAGAATCACATACAGTACTCCAGCTGTGGCCTCACCAAAGTTCTACATAACTTCACCATGACCACTCTGCTTTTGCAATCTATACCCCAAATGAAAAAGACGAGTGTGCCAGATGTCTTTTTCACCACCCTGTTAACATGCCTTTTCACCTTGCTTTTGTGCTAATAACGCTGAAGAAGGGTGTATGTCCGTGGGATATTGTTTTATATTGGAACTATAGAGGAAACTAGACGTTAAGAGTTATACTGTGTCATGTTTTTACTGTGTCAGGACGGATGCTAGAGGTAGGTTCTTTATCCAGAGGGTGGTAAGGGTATGGAATGCCCTGCCTGCTTCAGCTGTAGATGTGTCAAGTTTGGTGGCATTTAAGAGGTTAGTAGATAAGTTTATGGACGAAAAGGGAATGGTTTAAGTTAGAAGGTCATTGCTTTTTCCTAATTGGTCGGCGCAACATCGAAGGCCGAAGGGCCTGTTCTGCGCTGTAATGTTCTATGTTCTATGTTCTGTTTCAAGTCATTTAATTTGTAAAAGTTATGCTAATTCTTTTTATTATATTAAAATATGTTCTTCAATAAATTTTGCATGATAAAAGCTTCCTCGTGGGTCATTTGAATCATACCTAAAGTGAAACACCTTATTCATACACTAAATCAAATATAAAACCTAGAGTCTAGAAAAATAGTTTGGAATTTTTGGCCTGAATCTTAATAACTGGGGGCTCATCTGGGAATAAAATCTATATGTTATGTTTGGTTTGGGATTATTGGACTCAAAGACAGCACGCATGAATATATTTGCTTTTTCTTTCCTGGTGTTGTATTTAGTTTAAGTAGGGAGTGTTTTGCGGAGGAATGGCTATTTCAGTGGATAAATGTTTCCTAAAGTTGAAAAAGTCACTCAGATTAGTTTACAAAAGGCGATTAAAACAAAGCCTTTAGAATTGGCAAAAACAGTACAATTGATATTACCTGAAGGGGTGAGGAAGGCAGAGATAATTGCGGTGACAGCTCAGCATTTAAATTTGCCGGAAACACAGCCATAATCATTGGAAATGGATAGAATTCAATTACAAACGAAACTGCTAGAACATAAAACTAATTAAAACAGTTTGAATTGCAACAAAAAAAATGAAACTGTTTGAATCACAGATAAAGCCCTAGCAGAGGAAAAGAAAACAGAAAGAAATACGAACTTCTGAAACTGAGACTGAAAAGTGCACATCAACATAGCGAAGATAAATAGAAAAGTTGAATGTGGTGATGAGGACAGCGAGGAAGAGTGAAAATGTCATAGTCAAAGGCCTGGTGTGGATCTGTTTTAAATATGTCCAAGCATTGCCAAGGTTTGATGAGAAGGATATTGAAGCTTTTATCATTTCATTGAGAAAGTATCTACACAAATGAAATGGCCACAGATCAAGTGGTATTATTGATTCAAACAAAGTTGGTAGGTAGAGCTAGTGAGTTGTCCGGATCACTATCACTATCTGGCAATGAAAGCAGAATGCGATCGATGCGGCAGGATAGGCCTCAGGGAGTGGGATTCCTGGACATGAGAGGCCCAATGTCGCAAGTTCAAGCAAATTGATCATACTGCCCGATATTGCGAGGTGCAATTAAGCCCAAAGAGAAATGTCCATGTTGCAAGCCATAGACAGGAAAAGGAGTCAGGTCTGCATAGAAAGCAGTCAATCCTGAGAAACAAGAGTTCAAACATAATATTCTGTCACTATGGGTCAAAGTCGATTGTTTCTGGGTTCTCCCTAACTGGATGCTCTCTAAACCAGACTCTATGGGGTGTGCATTACATTGTGCACTCGGACACTGGCATCCAACTGCAATACTTTCCTTGCAGCTTACTCCATTGAAGTTGCCATCTCCAAAGCAGACTTAAACTCTAAATTCCTTTCAACTTATAACCTCCTCTGGATGACGTCAAGATGGAGGCCACAAACTAGCGGTCCCGTAAAGTATCCTGGAGCATGTTTCTGAACTCTCAGTACTCTGCCATCTTTTGTTGTCTAACGAGGGGCATACACATGATAGGTCGTGAGAGGGCTGCTCTTGGATTTTTTCGAGAATATCCTAGTGCTTCACGTCGTTAGTGTACGTATGACCTGGACCATTTGATGGGCAATACGTCAGCTCAGTGACTATAGCTGTGCTGTTCAGATACATGGATTTGGGCCTGTGTCTGTGGGAGTTTGTGCATTCTCCCCGTGCTTGCGTGGGTTTTCTCCAGGCACTCCGGTTTCCTCCCACATCCCAAAGATGTGCTCTTAGGCTAACTGGCAAAACAAATTCTCCCTAAATTGTCTCAAATTTGGTTTTTAATCCACAGATCTATAAACATGGACAGGGATCGCGGGTAGATGTGGGAACATCGGGGTGGCAGCGCAGGCTCATTGGGCCAAAGGGCCTGTTTCCAGTGCTGTTTTGTTCTTTGTTCTTTGTTCTTTTCAAAGGTGCCACAAATTGAGCAACAGATTCGCCTTAGAATGATCACATTTAGTCTGGAGGAGAAAACTATGAAAATGGCAGCTAATATAGGGGCGGAGTTGTTCTTGATATCCAAATCAAGAAGTTAAAAGCCCTGTCACTAAAGTCTGCCAAAATCACATTGCAAACATATACAAAGCAAGTGTACCCATCAAAGATTATGTACTGGTAAAGTTACAGTTGACCAATGTGCAGAATTACCACTTTGTGGTAAAAAGTGAACGTTATTTGGATACTCTTGCTTACATGTAGGGACACATGATATAGGAAGGACGAGGGAAGGGGATATTAAACAGAAATTTATGGAGTTGGGGTGGAAGCTTAGGGCCAAAACTGGCAGAGTGGTTATCTCTGGACTCTTGCCTGTGCCAAGGGATAGAACATAGAACATAGAACATAGGACATTACAGCACAGAACAGGCCCTTCGGCCTTCGATGTTACGCCGACCAATATAAAAAGCAATGCCCCTCCAAACTAAACCATTCCCTTCTCTTCCATATACTTATCAACTAACCTCTTAAACGCCACCAAACTTGGCGCATCTACAACTGCTGCAGGCAGGGCATTCCACTCCCGAACCACCCTTTGGGTAAAGAACCTGCCTCTGATATCCGTCCTATAACTATCACCCCTTAATTTAAAGCTGTGTCCCCTCGTGCTAGCTTTCTCCATCCTAGGAAAAAGGCTATCACTGTCCACCCTATCTAAACCTCTAATCATCTTATATGTTTCGATTAGGTCCCCTCTTAGCCGCCTCCTTTCTAACGAAAAACAACCTCAAATCCCTCAGCCTCTCTTCATAAGACCTGCCCTCCATACCAGGCAACATCCTGGTAAACCTCCTCTGTACCCTCTCCAATGCCTCCACATCTTTCTTATAATGTGGGGACCAGAACTGCACACAATACTCCAAGTGCGGGCACACTAGAGTTTTGTACAGTTGCAACATGACGTTGCGGCTCCGAAATTCAATCCCTCTACCAATAAAAGCCAAGACTCCATATGCCTTCTTAACAACCTTCTCGACTTGACTGCCTACTTTCAGGGATCTATGCACATACACACCAAGATCCCTCTGTTCATCAAGACTACTAAGAATCCTACCATTAGCCCTATACTCTACACATTTATTATTCCTGCCATAGTGCATTACCTCACACTTTTCACATTAAACTCCATTTGCCACCTCTCGGCCCAGCTCTGCAACTTGTCCAAGTCTCTCTGCAAACTATAACACCCCTCTTCGCTAACTACCACTCCACCGACTTTGGTGTCATCTGCAAATTTACTAATCCATCCTTCAATACCCTCATCCAGATCATTTATAAAAATTACAAACAGCAGGGGCCCCAAAACAGACCCTTGAGGTACACCACTTGTCACCGAACTCCAAGATGAATATCTCCCATCACCCACCACCCTCTGTCTTCTATCTGCTAGCCAATTCCTAACCCAATTAGCTAAATCACCCTCTATCCCATACATCTGCATTTTCTGCAGAAGTCTTCCACAGGCCACCTTATCAAACGCCTTACTAAAGTCCATGTTTAGAAAAGAATAGAGAGAGGGAATGTTTGAACTCGTGGCTGCGGGGATGGTGCAGGAGGGAGGGGTTCAGGTTCCTGAACAATTGGGACTCATTCTGGGATAGGTGGGACCTCTACAAGAGAGATGGTCTACACCTGAACCAGAGGGGAACTAATATCTTGGGGGGAAAATTTGCTCAGGCTATGTAGGGGGCTTTAAACTGATTCAGGAGGGTGGTGGGATCCTAAGTAGTTGGGGTGCTAAGAGGGATGAGAGTAAGGGGGTCATAGAGGAAAGCTGTAAAACACAGCAGCGTACGGCTGGAGTAGGGCATGGTTTGAAATGCGTATACTTTAATGCAAGGAGCATTCGCAATAAGGGGGAGGAACTTGCAGCTTGGACCAGTACCTGGAACTTCGATGTTGTGGCCATTTCAGAGACTTGGGTAGAGCAGGGACAAGAATGGATGTTGCAGGTTCGGGGTTCAAATGCTTTAGTCGGAGTAGAGAAGGAGGTAGAAGTGGGGGAGGAGTGGCATTATTAGTCAAAGACTGTATCACAGTGACAGAAAAGAAGTTTGATGAGGACTTGTCTGTTGAGGTAGTATGGGCTGAGATTAGAAACAGGAGAGGAGAGGTCACCCTGTTGGGAGTCTTTTATAGACCTCCTAAAAGTTCTAGAGAGGTTGAGGATAGGATTGCAAAGTCGATTCTGGACAGGAGTGAAAATAATAGGGTAATTGTTATGGGGGACTTTAACTTTACTAATATTGATTGGAATAGCTATAGCTCTAGCTCGTTAGAGGGGTCAGTTTTTGTACAAAGTGTGCAGGAAGGTTTTTTGACTCAGTATTTAGATAGGCCAACTAGAGGTGAGGCTACATTGGATTTGGTGCTGGGCAATGAGCCAGACCAGGTGTTAGGCTTGGAAGTTAGTGAACATTTTGGTGATAGTGACCACAATTCGGTTACGTTCACCTTAGTGATGGATAGGGATAGGCATGAAGCTGGGGGCAGTAGTTATAGCTGGGGGAAGGGTAATTATGAGGCCATCAGGAGAGAATTAGGGCGATAGATTGGACTAGAAACTACAGGGACTGGGAGCATCTGGAATGTGGAGCTTATTCAAGGAGCAGCTGCTGCGAGTCCTTGATAAGTATGTCCCTGTCAGGCAAGGAGGAAATGGTCAAGTAAGAGAACCTTGGTGTACGAAAAAAGTTGATTTGCTGGTTAAAAGGAAAAAGGAGGCTTATGTCAGGATGAGGCTTGAAGGCTCGGTTAGTGCAATGGATAGCTATAGATTAGCCAGGAGGGAGCTAAAGAGTGAGTTGAGGAGAGCTAAGAGGGGACACGAGAAGACTTTGGCTGATAGGATTAAGGAGAATCCTAAAGCTTTCTTTAGATATGTTAAGAATAGAAGATTGGTTAGGACAAGATTAGGGCCAGTCATAGACAGCAGTGGGAAGTTGTGCGTGGGGCCTGAAGAGATTGGAGAGGCACTGAATAAATATTTCTCTTCGGTATTCACGCAGGGTGATGTAAATGTAGTTATGGAGAACACTGAGGTACAGGGTAGCAAACTGGAAAGTATCGAAGTAGATAGGGAGGATGTGCTAGATATTCTCGAGGGTTTGAAGTTGGATAAGTCCCCTGGGCCGGACGGGATTTACCCTAGGATTCTCTGGGAGGCAAGAGAGGAGATTGCAGAGCCTCTGGCTCTGATCTTCAGGTCGTCGTTGGTCACGGGTGTGGTTCCGGAGGACTGGAGGATAGCGAATGTGGTCCCGTTGTTCAAGAAGGGGAAGAGAGACCTTCCAGGGAATTATAGGCCAGTGAGTCTTACTTCTGTTGTGGGCAAAGTATTGGAGAGAATTATTAGGGATAGGATTTATAGTTATTTAGAGAGTAATGAATTGATTGGGGATAGTCAGCATGGTTTTGTGAAGGGTAGGTCGTGCCTTACTAACCTCATTGAGTTTTTTGAAAAAGTGACTAAGGAGGTGGATGGGGGTAAGGCGGTTGATGTGGTATATATGGACTTTAGTAAGGCGTTTGATAAGGTGGCCCATGGAAGACTTCTGCAGAAAATGCAGATGTATGGGATAGAGGGTGATTTAGCTAATTGGGTTAGGAATTGGCTAGCAGATAGAAGACAGAGGGTGGTGGTTGATGGGAGATATTCATCGTGGAGTTCGGTGACAAGTGGTGTACCTCAGGGGTCTGTTTTGGGGCCCCTGCTGTTTGTAATTTTTATAAATGATCTGGATGAGGGTATTGAAGGATGGATTAGTAAATTTGCAGATGACACTAAAGTCGGTGGAGTGGTAGATAGTGAAGAGGGGTGTTATAGTTTGCAGAGAGACTTGGACAAGTTGCAGAGCTGGGCCGAGAGGTGGCAAATGGAGTTTAATGTGGAAAAGTGTGAGGTAATGCACTATGGCAGGAATAATAAATGTGTAGAGTATAGGGCTAATGGTAGGATTCTTAGTAGTCTTGATGAACAGAGGGATCTTGGTGTGTATGTGCACAGATCCCTGAAAGTAGGCAGTCAAGTCGAGAAGGTTGTTAAGAAGGCATATGGAGTCTTAGCTTTTATTGTAGGGGGATTGAATTTCGGAGCCGCAACGTCATGTTGCAACTGTACAAAACTCTAGTGCGGCCGCACTTGGAGTATTGTGTGCAGTTCTGGTCCCCACATTATAAGAAAGATGTGGAGGCATTGGAGAGGGTACAGAGGAGGTTTACCAGGATGTTGCCTGGTATGGAGGGCAGGTCTTATGAGGAGAGGCTGAGGGATTTGAGGTTGTTTTCGTTAGAAAGGAGGAGGCTAAGAGGGGACCTGATCGAAACATATAAGATGATTAGAGGTTTAGATAGGGTGGACAGTGATAGCCTTTTTCCTAGGATGGAGAAAGCTAGCACGAGGGGACACAGCTTTAAATTAAGGGGTGATAGTTATAGGACGGATATCAGAGGTAGGTTCTTTACCCAAAGGGTGGTTCGGGAGTGGAATGCCCTGCCTGCAGCAGTTGTAGATGCGCCAAGTTTGGTGGCGTTTAAGAGGTTAGTTGATAAGTATATGGAAGAGAAGGGAATGGTTTAGTTTGGAGGGGCATTGCTTTTTATATTGGTCGGCGCAACATCGAAGGCTGAAGGGCCTGTTCTGTGCTGTAATGTTCTATGTTCTACATTCTACAGAAGTTGAAATAGAACTGAGGCATGGTTAATAGGCTGGTGGATGCAAGAAGGTTAGGGTTAGTGTTTGCACATTTTTGATGACTTCAATCTGCTCTTACCTTGTTAGAAATTGGTTTTACTGATGCCAACACATCAGCGACTACTTTGCCTGCATTGATGATCTTGAAGCGGGCTTCAGCCAGATCCCCCACAAGTATATTATGGAAAATAAATTTCTTCTCATCTTCCACATAGATTCCACCACGTGCAATGTTCTCCAGGCACTGGTGAATATTAATATTCTGGCAAATATGATGCTCCTCAAAGATAGAAGCAACATCATCCACAATAATACCTGGGTAAACAATGGAAATCAGTTAGTCTATAGCAAAGGAAAAGCAGGTTTAACATAGAATAATGCACAAACAGTTGGTTGCTTGCTAACTATCACCTGAAAAAGTTAGGAAACATTTCAGAAGTGTGCAAGTCAAACCTACTTATACAACAAATCTAGATGCATCCATTTGCAACTTAGAAAACCTAGAAGTATACCCATTTCTCCAAGGCACTCAGGTTAAATTTCTTCAGAGTGTACCCATTAATTTTATATGAATTCAAGAATAAAAATAATACTTTTGTCCACTTGCCAACTAATCAACACTCTCTTCCCAGGCAGTATAAATTGTCAAATACCAAATCTGGGACATCACCAACATTGTTTGATTCACAGCTAAGTTAAGACCAGGTAAGCTAGATATCAAATTTCTCCTACAGTGTATTGGGCTCAAAGTTGCTCCAGTGTTCATTTCTAAGCATATTGATTAAAACTAAAGTGACACACCAACCTCAATTGAAGTGTTTATGCAGGATATGATTGAACAGGTTAGTAATTGGATTACTAATTTACACTGCACATGGTCTGATGTGCAGGCTTCTTTCATTTTTTTGATTTGACTGCACCATAAACAATGTATATTTGAAACATGCTGTAAATGTACTTAAGCAGAAGTATTTGGCAGTGCAAGCAATGATGCAGCCAAGCATTTAGTGATCTTTCTCTCAGGAAGTGAGCAGGTTATCCTTGTGCATGGCTTTAATTTTGGTATGCCCTCATCTTACTTCAAAAAGGAAGAGATATTTCTAAGTTCAAATTCCTCTACTCTGAGCTACCTCACCACAAACCCCAGCATCCACTGAAGATGCTAAATTCTTAACAGCACATCTGTTAGCTGAAATGGTATATGCATATTGCTCGATCCTGAATGGCTGGGCTGATTTTGAAATACAATGTAAATATCTGGTAATATTGTGAGCCTTCAAGACCAACTCAGACATCCATAGTTGTAAACCCAACAAAAGTTCTGGACAGTCATCGTTAACATGTGTGATATATGAACAAAATGCATGCCATTCTTAATAGCTGGTCCAAATTTGTATCCACCAGACCAGCCACTAAGAATCAGCTGGGCCATTTAGTCAAAGGCAAGTTACAAAAATGATTGTTGGACTTATACTGCCTGGCAGCTTGTTACTTTTATACATCATAAGATTCATCCTCATAGTTCATTATGTTTTTGTATGAATGGGCTGCACAAGACACACAAAAGTTATAGAGTGTTTGAGATTTACACTCATATAGAGTGTTATAGAGTGTTATAGTTATAACAAAAGTTATAGAGTGTTTGAGCCTTCAAGCCTCATCCTGACATAAGCCTCCTTTTTCTTCTTAACCAGCAAATCAACTGTTTTCATACAGAGTGTGCAGGAAGGTTTTTTGACTCAGTATGTAGATAGGCCAACTAGAGGTGAGGCTACATTGGATTTGGTGCTGGGCAATGAGCCAGACCAGGGGTTAGGCTTGGAAGTTAGTGAACATTTTGGGGATAGTGACCACAATTCGGTTACGTTCACCTTAGTGATGGACAGGGATAGGCATGAAGCTGGGGGCAGTGGTTATAGCTGGGGGAAGGGTAATTATGAGGCCATCAGGAGAGAATTAGGGTGCATAGATTGGACTAGGAAACTACATGGACTGGGAACATCTGGAATGTGGTGCTTATTCAAGGAGCAGCTGCTGCGAGTCCTTGATAAGTATGTCCCTGTCAGGCAGGGAGGAAATGGTCGAGTAAGAGAGCCTTGGTGTACGAAAAAAGTTGATTTGCTGGGTAAGAAGAAAAAGGAGGCTTATGTCAGGATGAGGCTTGAAGGCTCAGGTAGTGCAATGGATAGCTATAGATTAGCTAGGAAGGAGGTAAAAAGTGAATTGAGGAGAGCTAAGAGGGGACACGAGAAGATGTTGGCTGATAGTATTAAGGAGAATCCTAAAGCTTTCTTTCGATATGTTAAGAATAGAAGATTGGTTAGGGCAAGATTAGGGCCAGTCATAGACAGCAGTGGGAAGTTGTGCGTGGAGCCTGAAAAGATTGGTGAGGCACTGAATAAATATTTCTCTTCGGTATTCACGCAGAGTGCTGGAAATGTAGCTATGGAGAACACTGAGGTACAGGGTTGCAAATTGGGAAGTATTGTAGTAGATAGGGAGGATGTGCTAGAAATTCTCGAGGGTTTGAAGTTGGATAAGTCCCCTGGGCCGGACGGGATTTACCCTAGGATTCTCTGGGAGGCAAGAGAGGAGATTGCAGAGCCTCTGGCTCTGCTCTTCAGGTCCTCGTTGGTTACGGGTGTGGTTCCGGAGGACTGGAGGATGGCGAATGTGGTCCCATTGTTTAAGAAGGGGAAGAGAGACCTTCCTGGGAATTATAGGCCAGTGAGTCTTACTTCTGTTGTGGGCAAGGTATTGGAGAGAATTATTAGGGATAGGATTTATAGTTATTTAGAGAGAAATGAATTGATTGGGGATAGTCAGCATGGTTTCGTGAAGGGTAGGTCATGCCTTACTAACCTCATTGAGTTTTTGAGAAAGTGACCAGAGAGGTGGATGGGGGTAAGGCGGTTGATGTAGTATATATGGACTTTAGTAAGGCGTTTGATAAGGTGGCCCATGGAAGACTTCTACAGAAAATGCAGATGTGTGGAATAGAGGGTGATTTAGCTAATTGGATTAGGAATTGGCTGGCAGATAGAAGACAGAGGGTGGTGGTTGATGGGAGATATTCATCGTGGAGTTCGGTGACGAGTGGTGTGCCTCAGGGGTCTGTTTTGGGGCCCCTGCTGTTTGTAATTTTTATAAATGATCTGGATGAGGGTATTGAGGGATGGATCAGTAAATTTGCAGATGATACTAAAGTTGGTGGTGTGGTAGATAGTGAAGAGGGGTGTTTTAGTTTACAGAGTGACTTGGACAAGTTGCAGAGCTGGGCCGAGAGGTGGCAAATGGAGTTTAATGTGGAAAAGTGTGAGGTAATGCACTTTGGCAGGAACAATAAATGTGTAGAGTATAGGGCTAATGGTAGGGCTCTTAAGAGTGTTGAGGAACAGAAGGATCTTGGTGTATGTGTCAATAGATCCCTGAAAGTAGGCAGTCAAGTGGATAAAGTTGTTAAGAAGGCATATGGAGTCTTAGCTTTTATTGGTAGGGGGATTGAATTTAGGAGCGCAGCATCATGTTGCAACTGTACAAAACTCTAGTGCGGCCGCACTTGGAGTATTGTGTGCAGTTCTGGTCCCCACATTATAAGAAAGATGTGGAGGCATTGGAGAGGGTACAGAGGAGGTTACCAGGATGTTGCCTGGTATGGAGGGCAGGTCTTATGAAGAGAGGCTGAGGGATTTGAGGTTGTTTTCGTTAGAAAGGAGGCGGCTAAGAGGGGACCTAATCGAAACATATAAGATGATTAGAGGTTTAGATAGGGTGGACAGTGATAGCCTTTTTCCTAGGATGGAGAAAGCTAGCACGAGGGGACACAGCTTTAAATTAAGGGGTATGAGTTATAGGACGGATATCAGAGGTAGGTTCTTTACTCAAGGAGTGATTAGGGAGTGGAATGCCCTGCCTGCAGCTGTTGTAGATGCGCCAAGTTTGGTGGCGTTTAAGAGGTTAATTGATAAGTATATGGAAGAGAAGGGAATGGTTTAGTTTGGAGTGGCATTGCTTTTTATTTTGGTCGGCACAACATCGAAGGCCGAAGGGCCGGTTCTGTGCTGTAATGTTCTATGTTCTATGTTCTACAGCATGGAAACTGCCCAACTTGTCCATGCGACTCTTTTGTTAACCAATTGCCCATAATTGACCCGTATCCCTTTGTCCCTTTCTTATCCACGTAACTGTCTAAATGCTTTTTAAAGACAAAATTGTACCTGCCTCTACTACTACCTTTGGCAGCTTGTTCCAGACACCCACCACCAGTGACGTCCCTTTATGTCCTATCTTATCTATGATTAGTTTTGCACAACACAAACTGCCGTATGGTTGGGTGAGTTGCTATAACCAGTTGTGAGCAAATTTTCCACTTACATGGTGAAGGGTTCCTTCACTTTGTGAAGACCATACAGGACTTGCATATCAGTAGCAATACTCTCTCCATGCATTTATTTGACACTGAAGCATATTCACCAATGTACTGCTCAAGGAAGCCACTGACATTTTCACTTCATCACTATATCATGGAAATTTAGATACATTGCTATTGTCTGAACCTAAGAACTCGGCAACTCGCACAGTTGATTTCAGTTTTAATCATACCATGTATACCCAACCAGATAATGTTGCCATGGGATATGCTTTACACTCAACTCTCACAGACATCTTTCTCACTTTCCATGAGTAACGTGTCTTGAATGGAATAACCACTAAGATACCAGAATTTCCTATCCTTTGTATATTCCTGATACATAGTTAATTGATGGAATTTTATGGCTGCACCCGCCACTGGAATCTTCATAGAATCACAGAATCCTACAGTGTAAGAAAAGGCTACTCGGCCTGTTGAGTCTGCACCAACCACAATCTCACCGAGGCTCTACCCCCATATCCCTACATACTTTACTCACTAATCCCTCTAACCTATGCATCTCAGGACACTAAGGGGCAATTTTAGCATGGCTAATTGATCTAACCCACACATCTCTGGACTGTGAGAGGAAACTGAACACCCGGAAAAAGCCACGCAGACACAAGAAGAACGTGCAAACTCCACACAGATAGTGACCCGAGCTGGGAATCGAACCCAGATCCTGGAGCTGTGAAGCAGCAGCGCTAATCACTGCGCTACTATGCTGTCCTCACTCCACACAGACAGTGATGCGAGCCGGGAATCAAACCTAGGTCCTTGGAGCTATGAAGCAGCAGTGCTACAGTATTCGATGCAGACTTGATGGGCCGAAGGGCCTCTTTCTGCACTGTAAGGTTCTATGTTCTAACAGTTCCCCAGTATATTTGCAAGAGTCCATTTTCAAACCAATCTGTGCACTCTTCTCAAGCAATATCAATTTTGTTCCCTTTATAATTGTCATTCTTACGAAACATTCCTGATAACTACAAGATGAAAAGCTTTGACAGCATTTCTTTCTAGCAATATGCAAAATGAGCATCCACAAGACCATAAGAAACAGAAGCAGAATTAATGTGCTCTGCAATTCAATCATGGCTGATATAATTCTCATTTCTTCTCCCCATAACCCTTGATCCCCTTCTTGATCATAATTGCTTATAATTCTCTCTAGATTTATAAGCATCTAGAGAGGAATAAATTGATTAGGGATAGTCAGCACGGTTTTGTGAAGGGTAGGTCGTGCCTCACAAACCTTATTGAGTTTTTTGAGGAGGTGACCACAGAGGTAGATAAGGGTAAGGCAGTTGATGTAGTGTATATGGATTTTAGCAAAGCATTTGATAAGGTTCCCCATGGTAGGCTACTGCAGAAAGTGCAGATGCATGGGATTGAAGGTGATTTAGCAGTTTGGATTAGGAATTGGCTAGCTGATAGAAGAAAGAGGGTGGTGGTTGATGGGAAATATTCAACCTGGAGTGCAGTTACAAGTGGTGTACCTCACGGATCTGTTTTGGGGCCACTGCTGTTTGTCATTTTTATAAATGACCTAGATGAGGGTGTAGAGGGTTGGATTAGTAAATTTGCTGACGATACCAAAGTGGGGAGAGTTGTAGATAGTGAGGATGGATGTTACAGTTTGCAGAGGGACATAGATAGGTTGCAGAGCTGGGCCGTGAGGTGGCAAATGGAATTCAATAGGGATAAGTGTGAGGTGATTCACTTTGGTAGGAATAACAGGCATATGAAATATAGGGCTAATGGAAGGACCCTTAATAGTGTTGTCGAGCAGAGGGATCTTGGGGTACAAGTACATAGCTCTTTGAAAGTTGGCACCCAGGTTGATAAAGTTGTTAAGAAGGCGTACGGTGTGTCAGCTTTTATTGGTAGAGGGATTGAATTTAGGAGCCGTGAGGTTATGTTACAACTGTACAAAACTCTGGTGCGGCCGCACTTGGAGTATTGCGTACAGTTCTGGTCGCCGCATTATAAGAAAGATGTGGAAGCATTGGAAAGGGTGCAGAGGAGGTTTACCAGGATGTTGCCCGGTATGGTGGGAAGGCCTTATGAGGAAAGGCTGAGGGACCTGAGGTTATTTTCATTAGAGAGAAGAAGGTTACGCGGTGACCTATTTGAGGCGTATAAGATGATCAAAGGACTGGATAGGGTGTATAGTGAGAGCCTTTTTCCTCGGATGGTGATATCCAACACGAGGGGACATAACTTTAAATTAAGAAGTGGTAGATGTCAGAAGCAGGTTCTTTACACAGAGGGTGGTGAGGGCGTGGAATGCCCTGCCTGCAGCAGTTGTGGACTCGCCTACTTTGGGGGCATTCAAATGGTCGGTGGATAGGCATATGGATGATATTGGAATAGTTTAGGTTAGAGGGTCCGCTGGCCGGCGCAACATCGAGGGCCGAAGGGCCTGTACTGCGCTGTAATGTTCTATGTTCTATCAAGAACCTAACTTTCTCTGTCTTAACAACTTGCAATGACTTGGCCTTCACAGCCCTCTGTGGCAGAGTTCCACAGATTCACCACCCTCTGGCTGAAGAAATTTGTCCTCATCTCAGTTTTCAAGGAATGTCCTTTTAGTCTGAGGTTGCACGCTCGAGTTCTAGTCTCTCCCACTAGTGGAAACATTCTCTCCTCATCCATTCTATCTAGGCCTTTCTGTATTCTGTAAGTTTTGATTAGATCCTCCCTCATCCTTCTAAACTCCACTGATTATAGATCCAGACTCCTCAACAGCCCCTCCTATGATAAACCCTTCATTCTTATGAATCTTCTTTGGACCCCCTCCAAGACTAGTACCACTTTCTTTTGATATGGGGCCCAAAACTGCTCCCAATATTCCAAATGTGGACTGACCAGAACCTGATTGTAGAGTTTGCACATTCTCCTCCTGTCTGCATGGGTTTCCTCCAGCTCTCCAGTTTCCTCCCACAGTCCAAAAATGTGCAGGTTACGTTGATTGGCCATGCTCAAACTGCCCCTTAGTGTCTTGAAATGTGTAGATCAGAGGGATTAGTGGGTAAAACATGGGGATATAGGGGGTAGGGCCTGGGTGGGATTGTGGTCAGTGCAGATTTGATGGGTTGTAAGGGTCTCTTTCTGCACTATAGGGTTCTCTGATACTTCTATGATATTTATACAGCTTTAGGCAGTGCATCTCTGCTCTTGTATTCTAGCCCTCTAGAAATGAACACAAACATTGAATTTGCCTTCTTAACTGCCAACTGAGCCTGCATGTTAGCCTTAGAGCCCTGAACCAGGACTTCCAAATCCCTTTATGCTTCAGATTTCCGAAGCCTTTTCCCGTTTAGAAAATTGTCTACGCCTCTTCTTTCTACCAAAGTGCATAACCTCACACTTTCACACGTTGTATTCCATCTGCCACTTCTTTACTCAGTTTCCTAGCCAGTCCAAGTAATTTTGGTGGCCTCCTCACTTCCTCAACACTATCTGCCCCTTTTTGTATCATCCACAAATTTTGCAACCATGACCTCAGTTCCATCTTCCAGATTGTTAATATATATGCTGAAAAGTTGTGGTCTCAATACTGATCCCTATGGAACACCACTCATCACCAGTTGCCACCTTGAAAAGGACCTTCCTATTCCCACTCTTTACTTTCTGTCTGAAAGCCAATCTTCTATCCATGCCAGCATCCTGCCATTCACACCATTGGCTCTTAGCTTATTTAGCAGCCTCCTGTAAGGCACCATGTCAAGATCTTTCTGGAAATCCGAATAAATCACTTTCACTGGTTCTCCTTTGTCTAATTTCTTTGTTACCTCCCCAAAGAATTCTAACAGACTTGTCAAACATGCCCTCCCTTTGACAAAGTCGTGCTGACTCAGCCCTAGCTTAGAATGCATTTCCAAGTACTCCGCAATTTCATCCTTCGTAATGGACTCCAAAATCTTACCAGGACGGAGGTCAGGCTAACTGGCCTTGCTTCTGCCTCCCTCCCTTCATAAATAGAGGTGATACAATACTCTTTTTCCAATCCTGTGGGGCCTTCCATGACTTCAGTGATTTCTGAAAGATTGCCACCAAAGTCCTCGCAATCTTCTCAGCTATCTCCTTCAGAACACTGGGGTGTAGTTTATCTGGTCTAGGTGGATTCTCAGAAACTATTTCCCAGAGTTGAAATGGTCGCTACAAGACGACACAGGTTTAAGGTGCTGGGCAGCAAGTACAGAGGAGATGTTAGGGGTAAGTTTTTCACTCAGAGGGTAGTGAGTGAATGGAATCGCTGCTGTCGATGGTGGTGGACACAAACTCATTGGTGTCTTTTAAAAGACTTCTGGATGAATACATGGGATTAAATGGGATTGGGAGTTACAGTTAGTTTTATGGCCTAGTAGGTATGGGTATGATTGGCACAACTTGTGGGCTGAAGGGCCTGTTTGTGCTGTAGTGTTCTATGTTCTATATTCTCCAGCCTCATTTTCTGGCGGTCTAATGTCCATTGTTGCCTCTCTCTTGGCTTTAATATGTCTAAAAAACTCTTGCAATCTTTATTTATATTACTAGCCAGCTTACTCTCATATTTTGTCATCTCCACCCTTATTGTTTTTTTAGTTGTTCTCTGCTTACTTTTAAAGGCTTCCCAATCCTCTGACTTCCCATTATTCTTTGCCTCACTATATATTCTTTCCTTTGCTTTTATGGTATCTCCGACTTCTCTTGTGAGCCATGGTTGCCTTGTCCTCCCCTTAACATGCTTCCTCTTCCTTGGGATGAATTTATATTGTGCCTTCTGAATTATTCCTGAAAAATGCCATCGTTGTCCCACAGTCTTTCCTGCTGGGCTCCCTTTCCAATCAAATCAGCCAGCTCCTCCTTAATGGCCTTGTAGTTTCCTTTACTCAGTTGTAGCACCATTATATCCGATTCCAACATCTCCCTCTCAAACTGCAAGGTGAATTCTGTCATTTTGTGGTCACTGCCCCCTAGGGGTTCCTCTACGTTAACCTCCCTGATTAAATCCCTATACATCACCAGATCCAGAAGTGCCTGGTTCTTCGTGGGGTCTAGGATCAACTCCTCCAGAAAAACCATCCTGTAGACATTCTACAAATTCTTTGTCTTGGGGGTCGCTACCAACTTGATTTTCCCATTCACCCGCATATTGAAATCCCCCATGATTACTGTAATATTGCTTTTCTTATATGCCTTTTCTATATATGCCTGATTTATTTTCTGTCCATCCTAACTACTGCTAGGAGACCTGGATATAATTCCCATCAGTATCTTTTTCTCTTTGCGATTCCTCAACTCTACCCAGATTCTCCCAGATTCTATGTCATCTGACCCGATATCATTTCTTACTAATGATTTAATTTTATTCCTTATCAACAAGGGAACCCACCTCCTCTACCCATCTGCTTGTCCTTTCGATAGGATACATATGCTTGGATATTCTGATCCCATTTCTGATCTCCTTGCAGCCACGTCTCTGTGATGTCCATAGCTTTGTATCCTTCACATACAACATGTGCTTCCAGCTCATTTTATCTTGTTCCAATTGTGGTATATATTGAACATACAGATCAAAAAATTGCATACTCCAAGTAAATAATTTCTGGGTATTTTTGTGCTAGTTAGAAAATACAAAGGTTTTGAAAATGTTATACGAAAATAAATATTGAGAGAAAGACCAAGAAACAAATAGAGAAAAGACAGAGGAAAGATAAAGTGTTAGAAACCTACAGATATGAAATCAGTAAAGGAACAGGTAGCAGTAATATTAAAACTTCTAACGCCATAAGTATTCTAACCAGAAATGTCACCTGGATGGATTGCATCCTCCATTACTGTGAGAGGTAGGATAGAAAGCAGAGAGACTCTGGCCACATCATTCCAATCTTCCTTGGATATGTGGATGGTTCCAGAGTTACACCTTTAAAATAGTGAAAAATCTAGAAACTAATGTCAGACACTCCAATGTCAGTGCTGGAACAAACATTGAGACAGTAATCTAGGTGAAAATAAATTGATACTAAATATGAGCTAATAACTAGAAGCCAGCACAGATTTGTTAAAAGTGAATCATATATGACAAACCCAATAATAGTTCTTCCAAAAAGTAACAGTAAGGATTGATGACAGTAGTGCAGTTTATATTGTGTAGATGGACAAAAAGGTGTTCACAAAGCACCACATCATAATCTGATGAGCAAAAGTGAAATTAATGAGATTAAAGAGACAGAGGCAAAGTGAATATGCAAGTGGTAGAGGGACAGAAAGCAGAGCAATGGTGAATGATTATTTTTCAGACTGAAGTGAAACATAGAGTGAAACTTCTCAGGACTGTAATTAGGACCACTGCCCTTGGCAATATATACATATTTATAAAGATATATAATTATTTTATTTGTTCATGGCATTTGGGCTCACTGTTTGGGTTAGCATTTATTGCCTATCTCTAATTGCCCTGAACTAAGTAGCTTTTTGGGTGTTTTAAGAGTCAACAACGTTGCTGTGGACCTGGAGTCACATGTGGGCCAGACCAATGTAAAAAGATGGATAAGAAAAATAAGATTGGCAGACTCTGCTAGGGTTTTTGTTTAATCAATTTCACTTTATCAGTTGGGAGTAAGTTTGTTAGTAATTGTAATTAGGTGTTTTAAATATTTTGTCGTTTTAAAGGTACATGTAATACGTTTAATTAATCCTTACATATAAATGTATCTTTTATACATTTGAGAAGAAACTTAGATGCACAGTTACAGAGTGCATTATTATTTGATATTAAACATTTGTTAGATACATCCCTTTAAAGCATCCAACTGTTCAAATCACAAGGCCATAAAGGAGACTTAATTGCATTATCAGACACCTTATCAGAAACAACTAATACAAGAGTAAGTTTTAATGAGGTTGCCTTCAGTTTCTAATCAAAACAGAGTCAGAAAAACAGTACCGTCACAGCTAATGAAAGAGTTGTGGTAAGGACTTAGCAGGAACTGATAAGGATTAGTGGTAACATGATGACATCCTCAAAATTGTAGATAGTGATTAAAAAGCTCAGTCATTGAATTGATAAACAATGTACATGTGTTCATTATGTCAGCAAGAAACAAACTTATCAGGACTATAATTGGGGGATATCCTGAAGGCAAGTTGAGTTGACCATATCCCTTAGAGATTCAAAGAACAAAGAACAAAGAACAAAACAGCACAGGAAACAGGCCCTTCGGCCCAATGAGCCCGCGCCGCCATCCCGATGTTCCCACCTCTACCCGCACCCCTGTCCATGTTTATAGATCTATGGATTAAAAACCAAATTTGAGACAATTTAGGGAGAATTTGTTTTGCCAATTAGCCTAAGAGCACATCTTTGGGATGTGGGAGGAAACCGGAGCACCCGGAGAAAACCCACGCAAGCACGGGGAGAATGCGCAAACTCCCACAGACACAGGCCCAAATCCATGTATCTGCACAGCACAGCGATAGTCACTGAGCTGTCGTGTTGCCCATCAAATGGTCCAGGTCAAGCGTACACTAACGACGTGAAGCACTAGGATACTCTCGAAAAAATCCAAGAGCAGCCCTCTCACGACCCATCGCGTGTATGCCCCTTGTTAGACAACAAGGTGGACCAAAGCACCTGTAGGATAAAAACAAGTACATCAATATCATCATCTATTTACACACTTCCCAGGGACTCCCAAGGCTCATGATCCCTATTTTAAATCAGTTTTCTATACCCTCCATTCCCATTCTGTTCATGTGCCCATCTAAGTATTTCTTAAATAACTCCAGAGTACCTGCCTCCACCACTTTACTTGGCAGCGCATTCCATACCCCCACCACCCTCTGTGTGAAAAAACTCCCTCTAGCATCCAAATTATATCTTACCCCCTCTCACCCTAAGCCCGTGACCCCTCGTGCTATTTGAGTCCATCCTAGGAAAAAGCTTAACCCTGTTTACTCTATCTATACCCCTCATAATCTTGTACACCTCTATTAGATCTCCTCTAAGTCTACGTCTTTCTAAGGAAAACAGTCCCAATTTGCCTAACCTCTCCTCGTAACTCAGACCTTCCATACCAGGCAGCATCCTGGTAAACCTCCTCTGCACTCTCTCCAGATGTCTTCATCCTTCTGGTAGTAAGGTGACCAGAACTGGATGCAGTATTCCAAATGAGGTCTAACCAACGTTTTATACAACTGCAATATTAAAGGCCAGCTCTTGTACTCTATACCCCTTCCTATAAAAGCTAACATACTATATGCTTTCTTCACAACCTTCTCCACTTGCTCTGCCACCTTCAGAGACTTGTTCACCTGCACCCCCAGGTCCCTCTGCGTTTCTATACTCTTAATAGGTCTACCCTTTATCATATACCTCCCCCTTACATTCTTTCTCCCGAAATGCATCATCTCACATTTATCAGGATTGAATTCCATCTGCCATCTATCTGCCCAAGCTACCAGCCTATCTATGTCCTGCTGCATCGCCTGACAATGCTCCTCACTATCCGCAAGTCCAGCCATCTTTGTATCGTCTGCAAACTTGCTGATCACTCCACTTACTCCCTCTTCCAAGTCATTTATATATATTACAAATAGAAGAGGTCCCAGTACCGAGCCCTACGGCACACCACTAGTGACCGACCTCCAGCTAGAAAAACACCCTTCCACTATTACTCTCTGTCTCCTATTACCAAGCCAGTTACTTATCCATCTAGCTACCTGTCCAGGTATCCCATTAGCCTTGACCTTCTCAACTAACCTTCCATGAGGGACTTTGTCAAATGCCTTACTAAAATCCATATAGACAACATCAACGGCTCACTCTTCGTCCACCGTTTTCGTCACCTCCTCAAAAAATTCTACCAGATTTGTAAGGCACGACCTCCCCTTAACAAATCCATGCTGCGTGTCCCTAATCAGATCGCTACGCTCTAATTGCCTATAATCCTATCTCTAAGAATCCCCTCCAACAGCTTCACTACCACTGACATCAAACTCGCCAGCCTATAATTCCCAGGGTTATCCCTACTACCCTTTTTAAACAACGGTACAAAATTAGCTATTCTCCAGTCTGTGGACAATCGGTCTGTATGTTCACTCAACAAAAAGTGTAGTAGAAAAAAGATTAAGAATTGATTTGGCCAGCATTAAGCAAATGCTAGAAAACAAAGAAGTTTCCAAACTTAACTGGGTCAATGCTAATCTACAGGTATGCCACTGTTTTACAAAAAGAGGTGCAGGTACTGGAAAGTTAGCAAAAGTACTAGAGGATGGTTGTCTTAAATTATTTTGGGGAAAAAAAACAAAGGGAATTTGTCAGAATGTAACCAATGACAACTGATAACTTTGTATTGGATGTAATGTGACAAATGGAAACAAAATGTGTCAGCTGACCCAGTAAACCAGGGAACCAATTACAGAGAGATGTAATGGTCAGCTGACCAGCTGATTCACTATAAATAAGGAATTGTGCAGAATTATGGTGAGATTTCAACTTTGGAGTAATGATCATTCTGTATTAAATCTTTTCTTTTGATTTATAAGCTGGAATAAGTTTTGTTGTATTTTCATTAGCTGCATTTTGAAGAATTCCCTCTGAAGAAATACCCCAAAGATGGGTGGATAAGGTTGATCAACCATGATAAACTAACCCTAGTGTCAACAGGATTAGCAGGGTAAATATATGGGGTTATGGAGAAAGGGCTTGTGTGGGATTGTATAAACTTGATGGGCTGAATGGTCCCCTTCTGCAATGTAGGGATTCTATGAATTTATTCTAGTCTTTCATTGGGAATCAGAGCGGCTAACACTGTTGCCACACTGCTCCAGGGACCTGGAGTCACTGATGTCTGTGTGGATTTCATGTGGATGCTCTATTTTCCTTCTACAGTCCAAGGATGTATAGGTTGGGTTGATTGATTATGTTAAATTATCCCTTAGTCTCCCAAGATATATAGATTAGTTAGATAAATATGTGGGGTTACAGGGATAGGGCCTGGGTAAGATACCCTGTCAGAGAGTCAGACTTGATGGGTTGAATGACTTCTTCTGCACTGTAGTTATTATTCTATGATTCATAAACAGTTAGGCCTCAATTATCTATTGTATTCAATTTAAGGTAGCACATGTTTGAAAAATATTAAGGACCTGGAGAGGTTACAGAAGAAATTTATTTGAATTATCCCAGGGATAGGGAACTTCAGTTAAGTGGAGAGACTAGATAAGTTGGGGCTATTCTCCTTGGAGCAGACAAAAGTTAAATGAAGATTTGATTCTCAAATATTGTCTGATTATGCTCATGTGGAGTATTGAGATATTTTACTATGTTGAAGCTGTTAAATACAAGAGACATGGCTAAAGAGCTTTCAACCATCTCGATGAGAAATGCTGAGGGGCTTATGCATTTTGGCCTCCTTGCAAGATCCCCACAATCAAAGAGATGGAAGATTCCACATTATATCAAGATATGGCTGGATATCTCTGGATATTGCAAAAGCTATGTTCCCAACAACATGACATCTATACTGCTGAAGTCTCATACTTCACGTCTATCTGAACAGCTAACCGAGCTGTTCCATTACAGTTACAACACTGGCATTAACTTGACAATGACATTGCCAAATCATTTCTGTATAGCCCTTGGTCCAAACATAGTCAAAACAGCAAAGTTCCAGATGTGAGATTGACTGCTCTTTGTTTAAATTATCTTTTTGATGAGTGTCACTGGCAAGGCCAGCAATTGTTGCTCATCTCTAATGGCCTTTGAAAAGGTGGTACTAATCCATGAGGTTCATGTGATATAAGTACAACCATAGTGCTGTTAGGAGGGGAGTTGCAGCACTTTTTATTCAACATCAGTGCATAGCAATATATTTCCAATTCAGTGATGTGGCTTGGAGTAGAATGGGCAAGTAGTGGCATTCTTAAGTGTCTGCTGCCTTTGTCCTTCGAGGTGACAGAATTCATTGATTTGGAAGATGCTAATGATGCAGTCTTGACAAGTTGCTGCAGCAAATCTTCTGGATGGTGCACACTATTGCCATTGTATGTTAGTAGAAGAGGCGGGGGGTGGGGTTAGTGAATGCCCAAGGTAGTGAACTGTGGGCCAATCAAACAGGATGCTTTGCCCTGGATGATGTTGAGCTTCAAGTGTTGTTGGACTGCAATATATACATATATTAGTCCAGTTCAGTTGTTGGTCAATCATAACCCTAGAGGATGCTGGTAGTAGGGAAATTCAGTGTCGGAAATGCCATTGAATGTCACGGGGAGAGATTAGATTCTCTATTGTTGGAGATGGTCATTATCTGACACATGTGGCACAAATGTTGCTTGTCACTGTCAGGCCAAGCTTGAATGTCTGAATCCTATGCAAGTGGACATGCACTGCTTCAGTATCTGAAGAGTTGCAAACACTGTAATTATCAGTGAACAGCCCCATTTCTGATCTATGGAAGAGTACATTATAATAACATTGCCATAGCTAGCACGAGGGGACATAGCTTTAATTTAAGGGGTGGTGGTTTTAGGACAGATGTCAGAGGTAGGTTCTTTACCCAGAGGGTGGTAAGGGTATGGAATGCCTTGCCTGCGTCAGTTGTAGATGCGCCAAGTTTGGTGGCGGTTAAGAGGTTAGTAGATAAGTTTATGGATGAAAGGGGAATGGTTTAGGTTAGAGGGTCACTGCTTGTTCCTAATTGGTCGGCGCAACATCGAAGGCCGAAGGGCCTGTTCTGCGCTGTAATGTTCTATGTTCTATACAAAGAACAAAGAACAAAAAACAACACAGCACGGGAAACAGGCCCTTCGGCCCAACGAGCCCGCGCCGCTGTCCTAACGTCTTAATGACATATAGAGACCAATATAGGGACAATTTGTTACCCAATCAGCCTAAGAGCACATTTTTGGGATGTGGGAGGAAACCGGAGCACCTGGAGAAAACCCACGCAACCACGGGGAGAACGCGCAAACTCCTACAGACACAGGCCCAAATCCATGTGTCTGCACAGTAACAGCGATAGTCTCTGAACTGTCATGTTGCCCATCTGATGGTCCAGTTTAAGCATACACTAACGACATGAAGCACTAGGCCACTCCTGAAGTAACATCCAAGAGCAGCCCTCGCACAACCTGCCGAATGCATGCGCCTTGTTGGTCAACAAGGTGGACCGAATTGCCTGTGGAAACAAATAAAGTATTTTAAACAGTCCTCCTATATCCCTCTATCTGCAGACCGCTCATGTGGCTGTCCAGGAGACCCTTAAACAACCCTAGCATGCCTGCTCCCATCACCCCACTCGGTAGCGCATTCCACACCCCCACTACCCTTTGTGTGAAAAAATGCCCTCTAATATTCGTCTTATACATAGCCCCCCTCACCCTAAGGCCGTGACCCCTCATTCTATCAGAATCTAATGGTGGAAAAAGCTTACCACCATTTACTCTATCTATACCCCTCATAATCTTATATACCTCTAATAGATCCCCTCTCAGCCGACGTCTTTCAAGGGAAAACAACCCCAGTGTGTTCAATCTTTCCTCGTAAGACAGCCTTCCATACCAGGCAGCATCCTGGTAAATTTCCTCTGCACTCTCTCCAAGGCCTCCACATCCTTCCGGTAGCACGGCGACCAGAACTGGACGCAGTACTCCAAGTGAGGCCTAACCAACGTTCTATACACTTGCAACATCAAACTCCTACTCTTGTATTCTATTACCCCTTCCTATGAAGGCTAACATAACATACGCTTTCTTTATCACCTTTTCCACCTGTACTGCCACCTTCAGAGACTTGTGAACCTGCACCCCCAGGTCTCTCTGCGTCTCTATACTCCGGATAGTTTTACTTTTTATCCTATAACTCCCCTCTACATTATTCTGGCCAAAATGCATCACCTCGCATTTATCCGGATTAAATTCCATTTGCCATCTATCTGCCCAATCTACCAGCCTATCTATGTCCTGTTGTATTGCCTGGCACTGCTCCTCAGTCCCCGACAATCCAAGCATCTTAGTGTCATCAGCAAATTTGCTGATCACACCACCTACCCCCTCTTCCAAGTCATTTATATACACCACAAATAGAAGGGGTCCTAGTACAGAGTCCTGTGGCACACCACTAGTGACTGACCTCCAGTTGGAAAAAGAGCCTTCCACTACTACCAGCTGTCTCCTCCTCCCAAGCCAGTTCTCAACCCATCTACATACCTGGCCCTGTATACCATGCGCCTTCACCTTTTTTATCAGCCTACCATGGGGAACCTTGTCAAACGCCTTACTGAAATCCAAGTAGACGACATCAACGGCTTGTCCTTCATCAACCGTTTTTGTCACCTCTTCAAAAAATTCCACTAGATTGGTAAGGCACGACCTCCCCTTAACGAAGCCATGCTGCGTATCCCTGATCTGATCGCAGCGCTCCAGATGCTCATACATCCTGTCCCTGAGGATCCTCTCCATTAGCTTACCTATAACTGAAGTCAAGGTCACCGGCCTATAGTTCCCTGGATTATCCCTCTGACCCTTTTTAAACAACGGTACTACATTTGCTATCCTCCAGTCCTCTGGGACCTCACCTGTGTCCAAAGAAGAGACAAAGATTTGCGTCAGAGGCCCAGCAATGTCATCTCTTACCTCCCTTAGCAGCCTGGGATAAATACCATCAGGCCCCGGGGCTTTATAAGTCTTTATGCTACCTAAAAGCCCCAACACTTCGTCCCTCGTAATGATTATTTCCTTTAACGGGTCCTCAAAATCCTCAAAGCCAGCATCAGACATCAGGCCCCTCTCCCGCGTGAATACCGATGCAAAGTATTCATTCAGGATCTCCCCCATCCCCTCAGGCTGTAAGCATTGTTCCCCTCCTCTGTCCCTGAGAGGTCCAATCTTCCCTCTAACCATCCTTTTGCTCCTTACATAGGAGTAAAATGCCTTAGGATTTTCCTTAATCCTACCTGCCAAAGCTATTTCGTGGGCCCTTTTTGCCTTTCTGACACCCCTTTTAAGATCCCGTCTACACTCTCTATATTTTTCAAGCGCTGCCTCTGTCCCCAGTTGCCTGGATCTAACGTACGCCTCCCACTTCTTCCCGACCAAGTCCTCAACATCCCTAGTAACCCACGATTCTCTAATCCTACCCTTCCCATCCTTCCTCCTTACCGGCACATGTCTTTCCTGCAAAAATTTTAGTTTTCTCTTGAAAGACTCCCACATGTGCAGCGTCAACCTACCCTCAAACAGCTTATCCCAGTCGGTATCCCTAAGATCCTGCCTATAATCTGCCTATATCTAGCCCTCCCCCAGTTTAACACCCTCCCCTTAAGGCAGGCTTCATCTTTTTCCATTAATACCCTAAAGCAGACAGAGTTGTGGTCACTATTAGACACATGCTCTCCTACTACAATGTCAACCACCTGCCCTGGCTCATTCCCCAGAACCAGATCCAGTATAGCCCCCACTCTAGTCGGGCTATCCACATACTGCTCCAAGGACCCTTCTAAAACACACTGTACAAATTCCTCCCCTTCCGCTCTCGGCACCTTCCAATCTACCCCAGGGAAATTGAAATCTCCCATTACAACTACCCTATTCTTCCTACACTTATCTAAAATTTCCTTACGTGTCCCTTCTTCCACGGCCCGCGGACTGTTGGGCGTCTGTAGTACACACCCAACATAGTAACCTCTCCCTTCCTATTCCTCAACTCCACCCATAGCGACTCAATTCCTAACTCAGCCATACCACCCTCCTTCTGCACTGCTATGATGTGATCCTTAACTAATAACGCCACTCCCCCTCCTCTTCTCAAACCACCTTTACGTTCTATGTTCTATGTTCTATGTTCTATGGCTGAATCCCCACAACAACATCCTAGGCATTATCATTGACTAAAATTCAGATATAGAAATATTCTGGCTATAAGACCAGGTCAAAAGCTGGAAATTTTGTGGCAAGTTGCTCATCTCCTGATTTCACCATCCATGTTGCAATATTCTCATCACTTGAACTAGTACTGTTTCAACAGCATTCAAGAAGTCATCCAGGACAGAGCAACTTGCTTGATCAGCACTACATCTGCTACCTTTAGAATTCATTTCCTCTCACACTTAAACAACTTGCCAAGCATCTCTGAAATCTGTGACCAAAAAGGGAAGCAGAAGAATGAAAACACCACCAATTGCAAGGTCGCCTCCAAGACTCAAAAAAATGTCACTAGTTCATTGTCCTGAAACTCCCTCTAGCATCACTATGGGTGTACTTATACTAAATGGACTGCAGTTATTCAAGAAGGCATCTCACTACTATCTGCTCATGTTCAATTGGAAATGGGAGATATATGCAGGCCCCAGTGACATTCTTATCCTGTGAATCAATTGGAAAGAATACCAGTTGTTATTGTAAATTGTAAGCTGAGTTTTGTTCTGTCTGGACGTACTTGGTGCACAGCACTCGATGACAAGTCCATATGGAATACCACTTGGGTTGTCGAGTGGGTCCCGGTCAGTTATGTCTATGCACAGGAGTTCTCCGTGTCTTCCTATCTGATCTGCAGTACAGTCCACTGTAATGGACTGCTGGCCTCCAGGGAGCACAGCTCCATATCCAGGGACAACTGTAAACATTCCAACTGTCAGACGGGCCTGCATGAAAGGTAAAAGCAGAAATTTTAAGTTAAGCTAGATCATGTAATTGACTCAGCACACTCCTTCAAAATTTAATTTTCAGGGTACTGATATTGTTGGTCAGGCCAACATTTATTATGCATTCCTAGATTTGCTTTAGGAGATGATTGAGCTATCTTGTTAAACTGGTGCAGGCTGCAAGGTGAAGGTATTCCAAGATTTTGGCCCAGTGACAATGAAGAGAACAGTGACATATTGCCAAGTTCAGATAATGTATGATACAGAGATATCACTTAAAGGCGATACTATTCACATGTGTCTGCTACCCTTGTTTCTCTAGATGACAGAGTCCTAAACTTGGGAGATTTTGTTGAAGAATGTGTTTTAAAGGTGTAATATAGGAGGTGTAATACACCAGCGACAACCATGTACAAAGGCTGTTGTTCATGCCACAAGATGGCCAGAGGAATGACAGAGTTAGCACTGTTGCTTCAGAGTGCCAGGGACCTAGATTGATTGCAGTCTTGGATACTGTGTAGAATTTGCACATTGTCCCTGTGTCTGCATGGGTTTCCTGTGCACTCCAGTTTTCTCCCATAGTCCAAAGATGTACAAGTTAGGTGGACTGACCATGTTAAATTGTCACTTAGTGTCTCATGATATGTATGGTTGGGTAGATTAGCCACGGTATATGAATGGGATTATAGGGATACAACGAAGATGTGGACCTAAGTAAGATGCTGTTTCAGAGATTCACTGCAGACTTGGTGAGCCCTGCTCCCCACATTTCCTTACTTACTTTCAATCCCACATCCTGGAGTAAATTCCTCAATCATTTACAACTGCACTTTCTGACTCTCTCATAGTTAGCAGTCTTCCATTCACGTAACATTTCTGTAGCCAATACATTTAATCCTTCTTCACCTCCAGTCATGATGCCATTGTTCCCAGCAAGACCTTTATTTTCCCTCATTCTTACTATCTTCTGTTTCTCAACTCCAAGGAATTCAGTTTTAAATGTATCTGATGCATGATTAATTTTGCTATCCATTAGAAAATCTGATTGGATTATATCAGATCTTGCTTTCCTATACTTCAGCATCATCTCGGAGAACAAAGAACACCTTTCAGCACTAAATGATTTCATTTCTCCCCTCCATCCAGTCCTCCATCAACTGGGAATAACCCATAAACTTATTTGTCACCAAAAATTAATACCAATTGTACAGCTGCCTTTGCTGCTTCATTCCCTTTCTTTGTCCAACAAATCACATTCAACTCCATTCTGCCCAACACTGAACCCATAATTTTCTCTCACATCTTCCCTCATATACAATCTAAGTTCAGTTTTATGCATGAGACCTGTTTCCTGCTCTCATGACTCGGGCATTCTTACAATGTGGAGATACTGGTGTTGGACTGGAGTAAACACGTAAGAAGCCTCTCAACACCAGGTTAAAGTCCCAACAGGTTTATTTGGTAGCAAAAGTCATTAGCTTTCGGAGCGCTACCCATTCATCAGGTGAATGGGAATTCTATTCACAAACGGGGCATATAAAGAGACAAACTCAATTTACAAAATAATGGTTGGAATGTGAGTCTTTACAGATAATCAAGTCTTAAAGATCAGAAAATATGAATGGAGAGAGCATTAAGCACAGGTTAAAAGAGATGTGTATCGTCTCCAGACAGGACAATTAGTGAGATTTTGCAAGTCATGGGGGTTACAGAAAGTGTAATATAAACCTAAGGTCCTGGTTGAGGCCGTCCTCATGTGTGCGGAACTTGGCTATCAGTCTCTGCTCAGAAACTGTGCATTGTCGTACGTCATGAAGGCCGTCTTGGAAACACTTAGCTGAAATCAGAGGCCAAATGCCCACGACTGCTGAAGTGTTCCCCATCAGGAAGAGAACACTATTGCCTGGTGATTGAAAAACTGTGTTCATTCATCTGTTGTCTTAGCGTCTGCATGGTTTCCCCAGCGTACCATGCTTCGGAACACCCTTTCCTGCAGTGTATCGTTTAGACAACGTTGGCCGAGTTGCAAGTGTATGTTCTGTGTACCTGGTGGATGGTGTTCTCACCTGAGATGATGGCATCCATGTCAATGATCCGGCACGTCTTGCAATGGTTGCTGTGGCAGGGCTCTGTTGTGGTCACTGTTCTCCTGAAGGCTGGATAGTTTGCTGCAAATAGTGGTCTGTTTGAGGTTATGCAGTTGCTTGAAGGCAAGAAGTGAGAGTGTGGGGATGGCCTTGGCGAGATGTTCGTCTCCTTCAATGACATGTTGAAGGCTCCAGAGAAGATGTCGAAGCTTCTCCGCTCAGAAGTACTGGATGATAAAGGATAATCTGTCCACCATGTCCTTTGTTTTTCACTGTGGCATGTCGGAACTGTCGATTAATGAATTGAGCGCCATATCCTGTTCTTTTGAGGGCATCTTTCAGCATCTGGAGGTGTCTGTTGCAATCCTCTTTATCTGAGCAGATCCTGTGCATATAGAAGGCTTCTCTGAAGGGAATGGATTCTTTAACATGTTTAGGGTGGAAGCTGGAGAAGTGAAGCATCGCGAGGTTATCCTTGTGGTAGAGTGAAGTGCTGAGATGACCATCCTTATTGGAGATGCGTGTGTCCAAGAATGCAATTGATTCCAGAGAGTCATCTGTGATGAGTCTAGTGGGATGGAACTTGATGTCGTCATATAGTTGTTTCAGTGATTGTTCACCATGAGTCCGAAGGAAGAAAAATGTCATCAATGTACCTAGTGTATAGCATCTGTTGAAGATCCTGTGCAGTGAAGAGGTCTTATTCAAACTTGTGCATGAAGATGTTGGCATATTGAAGTACAAATTTGGTCCCCATGGCTGTTCCTTGTGTTTGGATGACGAACTGATTGAAGGTGAAGATATTGTAGTCCACATTGAAGCAGATGAATTGTATCTGGAAACTGACAGTTATCAGTGTTGAGTACTGGGGCATTTGCAGAAATGCCATTGTCGTGGGGGATACTGGTGTAGAGTGCTGAGACACCTATTATGATGAGGAGTACTCCTGGTTCAACTGCTCTATGTGTGCTGATTTTCTGTAGGAAGTCTATGATGTCGTGACAAAAGTTGGGGGCTCTTTGTACAATGGTTTTCAGGATGCCTCGCCATAGCCGGAGAAGTTGTCGCACAGGGTTCCATTGGCCAACACAATGGGATGGCTAGGTGTGTTTGCCTTATATGTTTGGGAGGCAGTAGAGGATCTCCAACACAGGGAGTAGATGGAATGAGAGCAGGGAGGGTGCTCTGAAGGTCCGGATCATAGGTCTTTATCAGTCTGAGTTGATGGGTGTGTCCTTTGGTCGGATCTGTGGGTAACTCTCTAAAGTGTTCCCCATTGTTCAGTTGTCGGTATGCTTCTTTGAAGTAATCCATTCTGTTCAGTATGACTTTGGCTCCTCCTTTGCTGGTTTGATGACAATGTTGCAGTTGGCCTTGAGAGAGAAGATGGCGTTGCATTGTGCTTGAGTGATGTTTGGGGCTGTCTTGAGTGCAGTTGATGAACCTGGTGTTGACACACCTCCTGATGGCTTGGGTATACATGTCAAGTCGAGGGCAGCGGCCTTACAGAGGAATCCAATCCAATCTTTCCTCTTTGATTGCTGCACTGTTCCAGTTCATTGACTGTCTCACTGTGTTCACTGTTTTCCTCTTGGGGTTTGTGGAAGAACTCCATAGCCTTTTGCGAGTTTCACTTGCAAAATCTCACTAACTGTCCTGACTGCAGACAATACACAGTTCTTTAACTTATGCTTAACCCTCTCTCCACTCACACTGTCTGTATCTTTTAAGACTTGATTACCTGTAAAGACTTGCATTCCAATCATTATTTTGTAAATTGAGTTTGTCTCTTTTATTTGCCCTATTTGTGAATAGAACTCCCACTCATCTGATGAAGGGGCAGCGCTCCGAAAGCTAGTGGCTTTTGCTACCAATAAACCTATTAGACTTTAACCTGGTGTTGAGACTTCTTGCATTTTTACGAAATAGCTGGTCACTAAACATTATGTCCTGGCCTCTATGCGAGTTGGCATTGTAAATATTTCCCTCTTCTGTGCACTACTCTGACCTTTTGGTTTCTCCTTTTAAATGCTATTCTTCTGTAATATCCCGATGTGCTATCCTCAAATAAATCTATTGGACTTTAATCTAGTGCTGAGATTTCTTGTATTCTTATGAAACAGCTGATCAATAAACATTAATTCTGCTGCTCACTACACAGTTACTACCTGATCAGCTGAGCATTGACCACATTTTCAGGTTTTTGAGCCAGAATGGGAACATTGGCTCTCTGGTGCCACCTATCCAGTCTCGGGTTCTGGTCACAAGGGTGGCTCTGTGCCAGAACCCAAACTTACCTGGGGTACTTGTTCTTTCTGTTTTGAAACTCCATTAGATTTATCTTGGATCTTAAGCTTTGAAGCTCCAGCTCTATATAAAGCAAAAAAAAAATAGTTTCTGTAAAAGTAAGTTGATAACAGAAATACTCTTGAAAATACAAGATAATGGGTCTGATTTTGCTATCAACAGATGCAAAATTTTGGTAAAATTGAGTGTGAGATGAGTAGCGGTGGTGCATTGGAACTGTCGATTTTGAGTTAAGTATCATATCCTGCTCTCATGAGAGCATTTTTCAGCATCTGGAGATGTCTGTTGCAATCCTGTCTGTTGCTGCGAGTAGTTGCTCATGGGCTAGTTCCTCTTTTTACCAAGGCCTGAAAATGGTTGTGATTGGGACTGTGCCCAAAATGGGTGTGATGGCCATTTAAATGCATTTAAATAGACTTAATGGGTGCACGCCCAACCTTTCAGCACCCTCCTTCTTCCTCCCCTTACTACTGCATTTACCCATCCAGAACTGGCTTGAAACAGACATATTCCACAAAAGTCTGATTTGAGTGCTCCAGTTAGTGAGAAGTGCCAAGTATCCGATGCCTCTCTGCTTAAGGTTGGTAAGGGGGATCCACTGCCACCCTACCTGAAATCAGTGAGAGGAAAGGTGTGTGATCAGACTGGGTGGCAGACAGCTTTGAGGATAGAAGGGGCTCAGTAATGTTATGGGGTGGGGCATTATCCAGCCCAAAAGCAATGTGGCAGGGGAGTTGCATTCTATCTTTTGTTACGTATACAGTTGGAGCAACCAGTCAGAGCTGCAGCATTTTGAGTGCGTTAAGTCCCATCTACAGGCATCTGCAGTGCGATTTGGAACTGCTAATAATTTTTCAGGTAGAGTGCATATAGGGACACCTGAGAACAAGTCTAAAAGTCAGATCTGAAACACTCCCAGCAAGACCGCCCAGCACTTAGAATCAAAATGATAAAATAGGGCCCAAAATCGGATGGGATTTTCTACGAAATAGTATTGGGAGTAAAATGATCAGTCATCACTTGCCCTTTCTCTCAGTGCTCTGAATGAAGTGTGGACATTTCCTCACTGCTTTGTAGCTCCAAACTTCAATTTGAAGTACAGGAATAGTGAATGAAGAAGTCCTTCTATAGTTGCACAGGGTTTTCGTGCGACCACATCTGAATACTGTATTGCAATTTTAGTGATGATAAAGCAAAGGTTTGTTATTTTGTTTCTTAGTGTAAGGGGTAAGTAAATTGGGCCTAGTTCAGAAGGATAAGAGGCAATCTTATTGAAGCAAAAAAATCTGAAGGGCTTTGAGGAAAACAGTGAAACTAATGCACAGAACTAGTCCCCACATTCCCCAGGAAACATACAGGATGCTTTGAAGTACATCTGTTGGTCACAGTAGCATTGGGAACATGGGTGCAACATAAAAAAAAAACAATGTCTTATCCTCTTTTGCTAACTTTCAAAGTAAAAATAAAAAAACTAGGTGAAATGTATAATTGTAGATGTTCATCACAAAGCACGTGGAAGAATTACAATGGGACAAAAGTGGCAGCTGACCTCATGTCATCAGTGCTAATTGACCTCACTCCTATAGTGATAGCTGACCTTATTCCTATTTGTAATAATGGACTGTGATACAAATCATATAAATATTCTTTGTGGAGTCCCTCAGTAATCTGTTTGAGCAAAAGAAAAGTTTTCTCTATTAATTACATTTTGCAAAGTATCAAAATTTTTGCTATTTGTTTTATTTGGAGATTACACCAATATTACCTGTTCTCAGTGGGCTTGTATTGAAGTTGTTAGTGACATTTTAGGAAGCGGCTCTCCTAAGGATGCTGGATGGAGAAGAGCAGAGACAAGACACACTCAAAGAACAAAACAACACGGGAAACAGGCCCTTCGGCCGCCATCCCGATGTTCCCACCTCTACCCATGATCCCTGTCCATGTTTATAGATCTATGGATTAAAAACCAAATTTGAGACAATTTAGGGAGAATTTGTTTTGCCAATTAGCCTAAGAGCACATCTTTGGGATGTGGGAGGAAACCGGAGCACCCGGAGAAAACCCACGCAAGCACAGGGAGAATGCGCAAACTCCCACAGACACAGGCCCAAATCCATGTATCTGCACAGCACAGCGATAGGCAACACGACAGCTCAGTGACTATCAAATGGTCCAGGTCAAGCATACACTAACAACGTGAAGCACTAGGATACTCCCAAAAAAATCCAACAGCAACCCTCTCACGACCCATCGCGTGTATGCCCCTTGTTAGACAGCAAGGTGGACCAAAGCACCTGTACGATAAAAACAAGTACATCAATATCATCATCTATTTACACACTTCCCAGGGACTCCCAAGGCTCCTGATCCCTATTTTAAATTAGTTTTCTATACCCTCCATTCCCATTCTGTTCATGTGCCCATCTAAGTATTTCTTAAATAACTCCAGAGTACCTACCTCCATCACTTTACTTGGCAGCACATTCCATACCCCCACCACCCTCTGTGTGAAAAAAATCCATCTAGCATCCAAATTATACCTTACCCTAAGCCCGTGATCCCTCATGCTATTTGAGTCCATCCTAGGAAAAAGCTTAACCCTGTTTACTCTATCTATACCCCTCATAATCTTGTACACTTCTATTAGATCTCTTCTAAGTCTACATCTTTCTTAGGAAAACAGTCCCAATTTGTCTAACCTCTCCTCGTAACTCAGACCTTCCATACCAGGCAGCATCCTGGTAAACCTCCTCTGCACTCTCTCCAGACTGTCCACGTTTTTCCAGTAGTAAGGCGACCAGAACTGGACGCGGTATTCCAAATGAGGTCTAACCAACGTTTTATACAACTGCAACATTAAAGGCCAGCTCTTGTACTCTATACCCCTTCCTATAAAGGCTAACATACTATATGGTTTCTTCACAAGGAGATGACTTTCCAACAGGGGACCAGCCCCACCTGGAATGCAGTGGCAGCCCTGTTAAGTGCAAATGCATTGCAAAAGAATGCAAGGCAGCAATGTCAGAAGATAAATGCAAGAAAATCTATGGCAGCACAGTCAGAATGGCACGAAGCATGACTGGCATCAAAAGGTGCGCACCTAGTGAGCAAACTCCTAAGGAGAGCTTCGTGATGAGCATCATCCTTAGAGGGAGGGAAGTATTTGATGTAGGGAATGCAAGACTTGTGCTGGATGAGGACAGGGCTTAACATGGGGGACGTGAGGCTTGAGCCATAGAGGTACAGGAGATGACACAAAGAATACAAGGTTTGAGCCAGGGGGAAAAGAGTTGACATGAGTGAGAATGGCTGTCAGGAATTGCTGGGCTGAATTGTGGGAGACCTGGGGTTGACATTGAGGAGATAGGGTGGAGTCAGGATTGGCAGGGGATTGGTGAAGAATCCTGTGAGGTGGGGTGAATTGAGGGAGATGTAAGACAAGTTGGGGAAGATGAAATGAGTCAGGTGGGATGGCGGAATATGTAGGCAAGATTATAATGGAGGACATCTTCTGCTTTTGGGCCACAGGCTTCTTAGAAAAATTTCACAGAAAGAAGGGAAGTCTTGGGCAGTGCATGGAGGGTGGAGTGTCATCAAGGAACAATGGTTCCACGCAATCTGGGGCAGGGGTCTTCTGGAAGTGGAATGTCAATAAGGGCAAGACTACTTCGAAAATGTGTCAGTGATCAATACTCCTTTGCAGCTGAGACAGTTCAGTTGTAACTAAATTGATATGCTTGAAGTCAAGCTAATCGTGCAAGTATATCCACTCAAGCACCACTTATGTGTGAATGCCAACGACTGTTGGTCAGCATTTAACCCTTGACATATTGACTTCCAAATTCGCTGACTGAATTGATATGCCTACAACCACTGCCTTTTACACACCACTCTGTGTGGAAAAATTGCCCTCAGGTTCCCTTTTAAATCTTTCCCCTTTCACCTTAAATCGATGCCCTCTGGTTTTTAATTCCACTTTCCTGGGGAAAAAGATAGTGTGTTCATTCTGTCTATTACCATCATGATTTTATATGCCTCAATAAGATCATCTCCCACATTCTCCTACATTCCAAGGAATGAAGTCCAAGCCTCACCAATTTCTTCCCATAACTCAGGCCCACTAATCCAAGCAATATCCTTATAGTCTTTCCTACAACACCATATTCCAAGTGTGGCAACACCAACAACTTGTACAACTGTAATATAATCCCCCAACTCTGATACTCAAGCCCTGACTGAGTCTCTCTCTTTGATATTCCAGTGAGGACACCATCAGGAACATGGATCCTGATGATCTTATTGAAATTTTTCTTGCTTATAGACAGAGGGAAAGGAGGTGATGTAAAAGTATATTGTTTTTTTGTTCTTTGTTCTTTGTTATGCTGAGTCACCAAAGGCAGAAGCGGAACCAGAAAATAAAGGTTTGGCAATACCAGAACCATGTAGAGAATGAACCCCAAGGGACCATTGCCCAGGAGCACCTCCCTAGACCCAAGGTTTACAGACACATTTGATATATCTGCAGATGTCTGAGAACCAGTGTAGTTGAAGATTATACGATCCAGAAACTGTTTGGTCACATCTGTCAGTTTTTTGTAAGATTTGGCTCCACTGTAATTTGGGAGGACAGCCAGTGTTGCTAAAAGTCACTACGGCATTTAATCTTTACACCAAAAACTGGCAGATGTGACTAAGCAATTATTGGACTGTGTAATCTTTAGCTACACTGATTCTCAGGTATGTCAAGTGTGTCTATAGATCCTGGGTCTAGTGAGGTGCCTCTGGGCGATGGTTCCTTGGGATTCATCCTCTATGTGGAACAGATACTGCCAAATCTTTATGACAACAAGATCATCAGGATCCATGTTCCTGAAGGTCTCCTCATTGGAATATCAAAGAGAGGGACTCAGTCAGGGCATTAAGATCCAAATTGGGGAATTATGTTACAATTGTATAAGTTGTTGGTGACAGCTTCATTCATTTCAACTGGGATCAAGCAGACCAAGATGCAAGAGTGATGGAAATGTGCAGATCTCTGGTATTCCAAAGGTGTCAGGTGTTATGGACTGCACTCAGCTCCACAGCGTCAAACTCTAAGCTACATGAACTACAAGGGTTATCATTTGCTGAATGTTCAGGTGGTTTGCAACCACCCAAAACACATCCTCCAGGCATGTTTCAATTCCCAGAGAGTACGCATGACTCCTACATTCTTAACTGCCCTCAGATCTCTGACATTTCACGGTGGCTGTAGGGATGGCTCATTGGGGACAGGGGCTCACACTGAATTTGGCTGATGAAGCCTGTGCAGTGGGTCAAAATGCAGCTGAGACAAGACACAATGGATGTTCTCATCATCAGTCTCTATGGATCCAGCAGCAAATAAGTGTGTCCTGAGCTCATCTGGACATCATGTTTGCCTTATGGCTAACATCCTCTTCTCCTTAATTTTGTCCCCTTTGATGTCCTCATTGGAGAAAACATGCTATTCCTCATGCTGCTACTCACACTTTAGTGGTGCAGACAACAACAATTCCAACAACACTTAAGAAGCTTGATATCATCCAGGAAAAAGCAGCCCATTTGACTGGCACCTCATCCGCAAACATATATAGAAGCAGCCATATGTATAGTCTATAAGCTGCACTGCAGGAACACACAAGGATCCTTAGATTGAACCTTCCAAACACATAGATGCCACCATTTAGAAGGACAAGGGAAGGAGACACATGAGAATACCACCAATTAGAAATTCCCTTTGAAGTCACTTACCACATTAACTTGGAAACATATTGCCTTTGCTTCACTGTCACTGGGTCAAAAATCTTGGAACTCCCTCACTAACAACATTGTGGGTGTACCTACACTACAGGGATTGCATCAGTTCAAGAAAGCAGTTTACTATCTTCTCAAGGCAAATTAGGAATGACAACAAATGCTGGCCTATCCAAGGTGCTCACAAACTGTAAATGATTAAAAATAAATTGTGGTGTCTTGAATGCTGTTTCATTCACAATGAAGTGGCTCAGAAATGTAAACGAAATGGCTGCTGGTTGCACACAACAAGTTACATCTATTTCCAATAAAAACTCATTTGACTGGATGTTACATACCCCTTCTTTTGCTGACGTGGTACCATAGCAGACATTTTAAAGATGGAATATCTGAAGTCAAATTCACAGTTGTTCTCAAGGATGAATGTACGGCTTTTGCGGTTGCCAAATTGAACGATTCCAAAGTTAACCTCCTTCGCTGGTAATATCCTGTAGCTGGTGAAAATAGCACGCACTGATACTTTCACTGGAATGCTGGCTATTGTCTCCCCTCCTTCACCAAGGGTAGGTTCAATTACCTGTAGTAACAAAGAGAAAACAGTTCATGGATCAACTAGACACCACTCATTTAGCTTATTTTATAGGTTACTATGTGCAAAAAAAAAACCCCAAATAAAATACAACTGTCTAGATATTGTTTTGGTTACAAGTCTGAATAAAGTTAACTTAATCATAGTGACAATATTGTAGCTGTTTCAGGGATTCTTATACATTCCTTTGGAATGAAGAGGCATGGTAAAGCACTATGCTATGTAAAGCTGGGCCATACAGACTCAAAGTTCCCGTGTTTAGTCTGGTCAGAGGTATGTGAGTTGACAGCAGCCAAAGGAGAAAGAAAATCAGTCAAGTTTCAGTTTTGAATTTCTCTCTGAAGATCAGGTGCAGGAGCTTGGTCATGATTTCATAACATGGAAAGGCACTTGAAGAAATTAACAGGAATGTGAATGTTCTCCTGTTATACATAAACAGCCTGGAACACTTGGCCTATACTTGTTAAATACAGCATTTACATAAGAGAGCTAGACAGAAGGGTAAGGAGGCTGATTTTATGGCAGTGGCAACACACACACACACACACACACACACACACACACACACACACACACACACACACACTTTTCTCTCCAAGGGTCATGATCCTGTGGACCTCTTCCTCAAAAGGAGGTGGAAGCAGAGCATTTGAACATTTTTAAATCAAAGCTAGACAGATTGTTGAGAAGCAAGTGGCTTAAAACTTTTCATGGGTAGGTGGGAATTTGGAATTGAGGTCAGAGTCAGATTAGCCATTTTAATATTGAATGCGGAGTCAGCTCAAGAGGATGAGTGGCCTATTCTTGCTCGTAATTTGTGTGTTTGCATGATCTGCTGCTAATGAGGCTCAGGCTTACAGAAAAGACAGAAAATGCTGGAAAAGTCTCAACAGGTCTGACAGCAACTGTGGAGGGAGAAACAGAGTTAATGTTTCAAATCCATACGATTCTTCAGAGTTGAGTTTTTCCAGCACTTTCTATTTATATTTTTGATTTCCAGCATCTGCAGCATTTTGTTTTTATTTCCAGACTTTGAAATGTTTCCTACCAGGATTATTGGGCAAGTGGCTGATGGTGGGCACTGTCCCAAACCACACTGAAGTGGAAATTCTAACTTGTAGTGTTTCTGCCACTGTGTAGTCACTGATTTCTTAATAGAACCAAACTCAAAGAGTTCTGGGCAATAAACAGCATGCAAACTTAGGAACAGAGATTGAATTAATGGCTGAATTTTTGTGTGTAATATGTCAACTTACTCTCAACTGTGGTGTTCATCTCCATCGTCATTTTGAACAATGTAAAGTTTGAAAATAAGTATGAAAAAAAGGACAAGTTATTGAGGTATATTAATATCCAGATTATTTGGGTATAAGAGGGACAGTAATAAATATGGACTATTTAAACAATTTTAGGACAGACATAATCATGGTAATTTAGGAGTTCTTAAGGGTCAAAGGATTATAATTAAAAGGAGGATGGTCAATAGTTCAGGTCACCTCACTATAAGAAGGATGTGGAGGCACTGGGGAGAGTGCAAAGGAGACTTACCAGGATGCTGCCTGGTTTGGAGGGTAGGTCTTATAAGGAAAGGTTGAGGGAGCTGGGGCTTTTCTCTTTGGAGTGGAGGACGATGACAGGCAACTTAATATTGGTTTATAAAATGATTAGAGGGAGTGATAGAGTGGGCATGCAGAGATTATTTCCATGGGTGAATGTAGCTGTTACTAGGGGACATAACTATAAGCTTCATGGTGGGAGATATAGGAGGGATGTCCAAGATAGATTCTTCATTCAGAGAGTGGTTGGGGTATGGAATAGACTGCCTGCTGTGACAATGGAGTTGGACACTTTAGGAATTTTAGCGGTTATTGGATAGGCACTAGGGGACATAACTATAAGCTTCATGGTGGGAGATATAGGAGGGATGTCCAAGATAGATTCTTCATTCAGAGAGTGGTTGGGGTATGGAATAGACTGCCTGCTGTGACAATGGAGTTGGACACTTTAGGAACTTTAGCGGTTATTGGATAGGCACATGGAGCATACCAAAATGATAGGGAGTGAGATACCTTGACCTTGGGATTGGATATAGATTGGCACAACATTGAGGGCCAAAGGGCCTGTATTGTGCTGTTATGTTCTATGTTCTATGAAGTCGTAATTGACTGAAGAGACTTCTTGGAGGGGGAGGTATGAACTCAAGATAGTGCAGTATTAGAAGAATTAAGTCAAATTCCACACTTCAAGTAAAACAATCACCAGCTAATGTGGCAATAGGAGACAGCCATGTGTGCATTCATCTGGCACTAAGCTGCACAAGTGAGCATAGGACATCTTCAGGGCTCATATCATTAGCTTGTATGACTGAAGATCTGAGCAATACCTAGCTTGAATTAGCAGACAAAACTAGCAATGCAAGGCCAGACCTGGTAGCAACAAGCACAAGGGAAGAGATAAGAAAGACAGGCAGTTCTTGGGAAAGTGGACTCCCAGCTCTGTGAACATTTACAAATTATTTAATATAAAACTTAAAACATGACAATGTTGGAATGTAAGTAATGCCATGCCTATTTGACTTGCAATGTAGAAATATTGTATGGTTCATCAGCTGGCAAAGTCTGCCTCAAAGTCCCTTCTTTGAGGTTTTGCTCTTTCAATGCATTGGCTAATAAATGATCATTCTGTACTGAGTTTTCTGAGATTATTTTGTACAATAATCTGCTCCATGAATGCATATCTGTCTGACTAGGAAGTAAATCTTACAGGACAGCCCAGTCATGGCAAACCTGCCTATGTCACCCAGAGCTCCAATAATCTGAATTCAATATTTTAAAGTCTCCAATGTATACACCCTTACCAGGCAGCGTAGAATTGGCTCATCTTTGATTTCGGTGGGTCTTTTGCCATGGAAGGCAATGGAGATGTGGGTAGCACGGTCGCTGGGAAGCAGGGATCCCTTCATTGGTTGAACGTTGAACAGTAGGTTTGGATCCAGTATATCACGTTTTGTGGCTTGCAGTTGGAATCTAATAGAAGAAAATGATTGTTATAAGCATAACTAAAATGATTAACATTTCAGAGACTTGGGTAGAGCAGGGACAGGAATGGATGTTGCAGGTTCCGGGGTACAAATGCTTTAGTCGGAGTAGAGAAGGAGGTAGAAGGGGGGGAGGAGTGGCATTATTGGTCAAAGACTGTATCACGGTGATAGAAAAGAAGTTTGATGAGGACTTGTCTGTTGAGGTAGTATGGGCTGAGATTAGAAACAGGAGAGGAGAGGTCACCCTGTTGGGAGTCTTTTACAGACCTCCTAATAGTTCTAGAGAGGATGAGGAAAGGATTGCGAAGTCAATTCTGATTAGGAGTGAAAGTAGTAGGGTAATTGTGATGGGGGACTTTAACTTTGCTAATATTGATTGGAATAGCTATAGCTCTAGCTCGTTAGAGGGGTCAGTTTTCGTACAGAGTGTGCAGGAAGGTTTTTTGACTCAGTATGTAGATAGGCCAACTAGAGGTGAGGCTACATTGGATTTGGTGCTGGGCAATGAGCCAGACCAGGTGTTAGGCTTGGAAGTTAGTGAACATTTTGGTGATAGTGACCACAATTCGGTTACGTTCACCTTAGTGATGGACAGGGATAGGCATGAAGCTGGGGGCAGTAGTTATAGCTGGGGGAAGGGTAATTATGAGGCCATCAGGAGAGAATTAGGGTGCATAGATTGGACTAGGGAACTACAGGGACTGGGAACATCTGGAATGTGGTGCTTATTCAAGGAGCAGCTGCTGCGAGTCCTTGATAAGTATGTCCCTGTCAGGCAGGGAGGAAATGGACGAGTAAGAGAGCCTTGGTGTACGAAAAAAGTTGATTTGCTGGTTAAGAAGAAAAAGGAGGCTTATGTCAGGATGAGGCTTGAAGGCTCATTAGTGCAATGGATAGCTATAGATTAGCAGGAAGGAGGTAAAAAGTGAATTGAGGAGAGCTAAGAGGGGACACGAGAAGATGTTGGCTGATAGGATTAAGGAGAATCCTAAAGCTTTCTTTCGATATGTTAAGAATAGAAGATTGGTTAGGGCAAGATTAGGGCCAGTCATAGACAGCAGTGGGAAGTTGTGCGTGGAGCCTGAAGAGATTGGTGAGGCACTGAATAAATATTTCTCTTCGGTATTCACGCAGAGTGCTGGAAATGTAGCTATGGAGAGCACTGAGGTACAGGGTTGCAAATTGGGAAGTATTGTAGTAGATAGGGAGGATGTGTTAGAAATTCTCGAGGGTTTGAAGTTGGATAAGTCCCCTGGGCCGGACGGGATTTACCCTAGGATTCTCTGGGAGGCAAGAGAGGAGATTGCAGAGCCTCTGGCTCTGATCTTCAGGTCCTCGTTGGTTACGGGTGTGGTTCCGGAGGACTGGAGGATAGCGAATGTGGTCCCATTGTTTAAGAAGGGGAAGAGAGACCTTCCTGGGAATTATAGGCCAGTGAGTCTTACTTCTGTTGTGGGCAAGGTATTGGAGAGAATTATTAGGGATAGGATTTATAGTTATTTAGAGAGAAATGAATTGATTGGGGATAGTCAGCATGGTTTCGTGAAGGGTAGGTCATGCCTTACTAACCTCATTGAGTTTTTTGAGAAAGTGACCAGAGAGGTGGATGGGGGTAAGGCGGTTGATGTAGTATATATGGACTTTAGTAAGGCGTTTGATAAGGTGGCCCATGGAAGACTTCTACAGAAAATGCAGATGTGTGGAATAGAGGGTGATTTAGCTAATTGGATTAGGAATTGGCTGGCAGATAGAAGACAGAGGGTGGTGGTTGATGGGAGATATTCATCGTGGAGTTCGGTGACAAGTGGTGTGCCTCAGGGGTCTGTTTTGGGGCCCCTGCTGTTTGTAATTTTTATAAATGATCTGGATGAGGGTATTGAGGGATGGATCAGTAAATTTGCAGATGATACTAAAGTTGGTGGTGTGGTAGATAGTGAAGAGGGGTGTTTTAGTTTACAGAGTGACTTGGACAAGTTGCAGAGCTGGGCCGAGAGGTGGCAAATGGAGTTTAATGTGGAAAAGTGTGAGGTAATGCACTTTGGCAGGAACAATAAATGTGTAGAGTATAGGGCTAATGGTAGGGCTCTTAATAGTGTTGAGGAACAGAAGGATCTTGGTGTATGTGTCAATAGATCCCTGAAAGTAGGCAGTCAAGTGGATAAAGTTGTTAAGAAGGCATATGGAGTCTTAGCTTTTATTGGTAGGGGGATTGAATTTCGGAGCCGCAGCATCATGTTGCAACTGTACAAAACTCTAGTGCGGCCGCACTTGGAGTATTGTGTGCAGTTCTGGTCCCCACATTATAAGAAAGATGTGGAGGCATTGGAGAGGGTACAGAGGAGGTTTACCAGGATGTTGCCTGGTATGGAGGGCAGGTCTTATGAAGAGAGGCTGAGGGATTTGAGGTTGTTTTCGTTAGAAAGGAGGCGGCTAAGAGGAGACCTTATTGAAACATATAAGATGATTAGAGGTTTAGATAGGGTGGACAGTGATAGCCTTTTTCCTAGGATGGAGAAAGCTAGCACGAGGGGACACAGCTTTAAATTAAGGGGTATGAGTTATAGGACGGATATCAGAGGTAGGTTCTTTACTCAAAGAGTGATTAGGGAGTGGAATGCCCTGCCTGCAGCTGTTGTAGATGCGCCAAGTTTGGTGGCGTTTAAGAGGTTAATTGATAAGTATATGGAAGAGAAGGGAATGTTTTAGTTTGGAGTGGCATTGCTTTTTATTTTGGTCGGCACAACATCGAAGGCCGAAGGGCCTGTTCTGTGCTGTATTGTTCTATGTTCTATGTTCTATGTAAAATCAGTGGCAGATGCAATAAATTTGCAGAGCAAGGATCTTTATTTTAGGGCCATTTGTTCTCCCTCTCTCCATTGCACTGGATCACCGAAGATTTGCTTCACCCTGTGTTCCTAAACTGTTCATTAATTGCTCTGTTATTTACCCACTAGTGGTCCCAAATGGGATAGAAGATTGTTCACTCTGCTTTGCTTTTTTCTCCAACAAAATAGTTGTGAATATTTTATCAGCAAAAAGCATTACCCTATTATCAGACAGAACTATCCCAATAATGAACACATTTATCTTAATATAGGCAATTGGAGAAGCTGGAACTAGCTGTTAGCAGGTGAAAGATCTGAGTCGGTTTTTCAGCATGAATGGGTCCTTGAGAAAACATAGAATGTTCCAATTGCTGATTCTGCTTAAAGGAAGTATGGATGTTTAATGAACCTTGCCTGCTAAAAACATCAAAGATTCTGCACATCTGCGTGTATAAGAGATAATAATACAAATGAAGGATTGAAATGATGCTGAATTCTATTGCTTGAAAATACACCAAATGGTAATTGGCATGATTCTATTTCATTGGCTAAAAAGTGCTATAACTGACATTGTTTTGCAGAACTCTTATTAGAACATCATTGTGAGATTCACTATGTTTGTTCTCCTTGCATGCAAGTAATAAAGCTTGGAAGATTGAACACTCTCACCATGTATTGTCTGATTAATCTTCAACATATACTTAAATTTTCCATTTGGTATAACTATCACAGTAGCAAGTGGAGTTATTATTAGAATGCAGGATTATTCTAATAGTAGGTAGAGCTTCTCTAATATCATTCAGAATTATTTTACTAGTAGGTAAAGTTAACAAAATAGAATGCAGGATTATTTTAGTAGCAGAAACAGCATCTCTTTGGCAGAATCATTTTATTAGTAAGTACAGTAACCCTCTTAGAATGATTTTCCCATTAGAAGCTGCACTGGTCCAATTAAGATAGGACTGTTCGAGCTTTAGTTGGAGGAGCAAAACTAGTTTCAATACATCTGACCTAGGGAGGGGAGAATTAGTTGGCATTCCTGCTCATTTATCTCAAGGAAATGAACAAATCTGAGCCGATATGTCAAACATTCTAATGTCCCTCAGGAGAATTGCAAATTGGCATTTATTAGCTGAGCTCAAGCACAAAGTATGATCAATTGGGCTCAGTGATAAGAGACTTGTCTGTGCCTATGCCCATGGAATTGTAGCCCCTATATCAGTATCTTCAGGAGAGTTAAAAGAAAATTAAGTACCTGTATCCAATCTCATATTTGCCCTTATTCTTCAAGGTGATGGTCTGCTTCACATTATCAAAAACTTTGATGACACCAAAATCAATCCCACCATCTGTACCTGTAATAGACACACAAGGATGAGATGGTAATGTAGTTTTAAAATAAGTGCCATGGCAGTAACATGGACCTTAGGAAGTTGGAATGATGTAATCAGCCTATCAGTGGAATGGTGGGCTTGGTCATGACATCAAACTGCATCTTGATCCTGAATTACCTATTGCAGGAGGATGAAAATGCTGGAAGGTCATGATGGAATCAAATATCATGCTGTGAGCATACAGCAGCAAAAGGAATAAGTTGCCTATGTGCCAAATGCACAGGCACTGTAAACTAAACTAACCATGGTTTTCGAACCAGAAAATCTTGCTTGACAACTTTAAGTTATTTGTAGATGTAATTGGTAGAGTAGATAAAGGAGAACCGTAGATATACTATACTTGGAATTCCAAAAGGTGAAACCTTATACAATTGTAGGAGCTTTGGTGAAAGTTTAGTGCAGAATTTTACAGCCTCACCGTCCTCTCCTCATCTGCTCTGATTCGGAGACAGACAAAGTGGTACAGTTCTGGCACATACCAGGAGTGCTATGTGCAATTTGGTCTTATATATTTAAAAAGGGTTACAGGTAGCTTTAAGAGCTAATCACATCATTTGATGGTGATGTCACTGGAGTATGTAGTCAGGTTGCTGTTTTACTTTCAGATTTGTATTCTGTTCAGAGAGCAATTCTTAAATAAAACCTGTATATGTTAGTTGAAAATACGTACGTAAACTAAATCTTTTTCCTTTTTCTATTAAAACTCACAATCTCTAACATAGTTAAATTGGACATAATTGGTCTTCATTTTTAAGGAAGGATATATTTGTATAGGAAGCATACAGCTAAGGTTAAATTATTTGGCCTAGAAACATAAAAAGAACTCAATAGGTCTGGCAGCATCTGTGGAGAAAGAAACGGAATTAAAATTTGGAGTCCAATATAACTTTTCCAGAACTCAGAGATAATTAAATTGATGATTAGGATGACAAGGTGATGAGAGTTGCATAAACTAGATATATATTCTCTGTAGCATAGAAGAATGAGAAGTAATATTTTTGAAACATTCAAGACTATGAAAGGGATTTGACAGGGTAGATACTAAGATGTTGTTTCCCCTTAGCTAGGGCATCTAGAACAAGAGGCACAATTTCAGGATTAGCACTGGAATGAAGAGGAACTAGTGCAATCAGTGATAAATGAAAAAAAATCCTGCTTTTATAAAGCACCTTTTTATGATGTTTCAAAGTACTTTATAACCAATGGAGTATTTTTTTGGAATGTAATCACTGTTGAAATATAGGAAACATGATGTTTCTAACTGGTACAGCATGTACACAAAACATAAAGACATCGATCTGCTTCAGCTTCCTGTGCAGTGATGGAATCCTTTGTTTTACTCTTGAATTCTCCACCAGAAGGTAGAACTAACCCACAGTGCCACAACCTCCCCTATAGGTAAGGCAAGGAAGCAGGTCCTGAATCTAGCCCAACAACAAGTGTCAACCCCATGCCATTCAGCCAACAACCACTCCAGCCGTCCCTCCCAGCCCCCATTAAGGAGTTGCTATAGCAACACAAACTTTCACATGATTGTTATAATGTGAACATTATAACACATGTTATAATGGGCAACAACTCCAGAGGCTCAAATTTATTTTCATCACATGGCTGACCAGGAATTTCTCCTGCTATTACCATCTACCCCAGATGTGTGTTGGGAGGGTTTACAAGTTGATACCTGATTAGTCACATTATGAACACATTTTACTTTATGTTAGCCTTCATAGGAAGGGGTATAGAATACAAGAGTAGGAGTTTGATGTTGCAAGTGTATAGAATGTTGGTTAGGATCACTTGGAGTACTGCGTCCAGTTCTGGTCGCCGTACTACCGGAAGGATGTGGAGTCCCTGGAGAGAGTGCAGAGGAGATTTACCAGGATGCTGCCTGGTATGGAAGGGCTGTCTTACGAGGAAAGGTTGAACGTACTGTGGTTGTTTTCCCTTGAAAGACGTCGGCTGAGAGTGGATCTATTAGAGGTATATAAGATTATGAGGGGTATAGATAGAGTAAATGGTGGTAAGCTTTTTCCACCATTAGAATCGGATAGAACAAGGGGTCACGGCCTTAGGGTGAGAGGGGCTATGTATAAGACGAATATTAGAGGGCATTTTTTCATACAAAGGGTAGTGGGGGTGTGGAATGCGCTACCGAGTGGGGTGGTGGGAGCAGGCATGCTAGGGTTGTTTAAGGGTCTCTTGGACAGCCACATGAGCGGTCTGCAGATAGAGGGATATATGAGGACTGTTTAAATACTTTAATTGTTTCCACAGGCTATTTGGTCCACCTTGTTGACCAACAAGGTGCATGCATTCGGCAGGTCATGCGAGGGCTGCTCCTGGAGTTTACTTCAGGAGTGGCCTAGTGCTTCACGTCGTTAGCGTATGCTTAAACTGAACAATCAGATGCGCAACATGACAGCTCAGTGACTATCGCTGTTGCTGTGCAGACACATGGATTTGGGCCTGTGTCTGCGGGAGTTTGCGCGTTCTTCCTGTGGTTGCGTGGGTTTTCTCCGGGTGCTCCGGTTTCCTCCCACATCCCAAAAATGTGCTCTTAGGCTGATTGGGTAACAAATTATCCCTATATTGGTCTCTATATGTCATTAAGACGTTAGGATGGCGGCGCGGGCTCGTTGGGCTGAAGGGCCTGTTTCCCGTGCTGTGTTGTTCTTTGTTCTTTGTTCTTTGTTCAAGTCTTGGAGTGACTCTGGAACCCAAATCTTCTGGCTGAGAAGCAGAGACACTACTCACTGTATCATATCGCAGGGCAGCATGATGGCACAGTGGTTATCACTACTGCCCACAATATCAGGGACCCGGGATTGATTGCTGGCTTAGTTACTCACTGTTTTTGAGGAGTCTGCATGTCCTCCCCATGTCTGCATTGGTTTTCTCCCACAGTCTGAAAGACATGCTGGTTGGGTGCATTGGCCATGCTAAATTCTCCCTCAGTGCACCCGAATAGGTGCCAGAGTGAGGCAACTAGAGGACTTTTGCAGCAACTTCATTACAGTATTAATGTAAGACTACTTGTGACATTAATAAATAAACTTTAAAAATTTAAATTAAACTAAACATCTTGTTACTTCACTTGGTTTTAAAGTTAAAATAAATCTGTATTCCACATGCTACTGGTGAGCTGTGACTCTGGGATGATTGTCTGAATTTAGTTTATAACAACATCGTCTGAAATGGGGAACTGCTGCAAATGAAATTGTCATAGCTAATTTAATTGAAAATATTTTATGTTAAATGATACATCTGAGACCTTGATTAAAATAGAAAACACATCAACAGGTCTGTCAGTACCTGTGGAGAGAACAGATAAGTCAATGTTTCAAGTTAATTAGCTAGTTCTGACATAAGATTCACACACAAAATGTTAAATAATTTGTTATACCCTGAACTGTTTGACTTACTGAGTGTTTCCAGCATTTCCCATTTTTGTTCCCGATATTCTGCATCTGTGGGTGTTGTTTTTTTTGTTTATACAAACTGGAGTCATTTTATTGGAAGGAAAGAAACTCATATACAATTCTATTTGTGTGCTGAGTCTTCATGTCACGTGTGAAAATAATCTAAACAGAAGTATTTAACAACAGAAAATACAACAAGGTATCTTTTGGCATCATTTTGTTTGCTGAACTTGTCCTGGAATTCAAATACAGGAAACAAAGGGACATAAGCTGTGAAGGAGTGATGATGCTGGAGTTTTATTAGAAGCAAGCTTACCTTTTGGAAAGCTGATGTCCAGGGCCACATCATAAGCTTCTGCAAGGATCAGAATATTTTCTGTCTGAACAATCCCAATAATATTCCCAGCATCGTGGACCTAAACAAACAATGAAAAATGTCATATGTATATAAACACACTTTGATATTAAGGGATTTGAATCAAAAGGAGTTATGATACTGATGGGCCATAATCTAATTGAATGACTTAGTCCTACTTCTATTGCAATGCAGAATTCAATTATAACAATTGTTTTAAATATTACTCATTATCTGCATTTTTAATTAATTTTTGTACATTCCTTGTAGGCCAGATGGTGCTAGGATGTTTTTCTATACTCCATAAGGAAAGTTTGAGCCTTTCCTGAACCAAGTTTCCAATGTTTTAGTTGTGCATCATTTCTTAGATAATTGTTTTGTTTTAAATAGAGTCTATTGAATGAACATGACACATTTTGCTGCACTAATACTCTTTCTTTCAATCCACCTCACCTCCAATCGAATATACTTTCTTAGATTGACTTGTCGCGTGGCTCTGAAGTGCATATACACACAAAATTCAGACTTGGCATCAATGACACCCTGATCCTGAGACAGAGAGAAATCATCACCCAAGTTCTCCAGCCCAGTGATTCTCCAAGCTACTGGCAAGAGACAGTTATTCCGCATGGTGAGGCTCTTGGCATCCCTCCTGAAAGAATAAACAGATTTGCATTTATATCGAGCCTTTTGTGAATCTCAGGGCATTCTGAATCAATTGTCAGCCACAAAGTACATTTTTGAAGTGTAATCACTGTTGTAATGTAGGGAATCTGGCCATCAATTTGCACACAGCTATCTCTGACAAGCAACAATGCAATAATGATCATATGATTTTTATACGGGAGGGAGAATGGTCCAGCTCATCTTCCAAATATCCCCTGAAAGGTCAAGCAGAACCATAATTTAACACCTCAACTGGAAGACTGGACCAATGCAGAGCAGTAATCTCACACCATTCACGAAATGTGTTTAAGTCCATGAAGTGAGACTTGAATCCATAACCTCCTGATTGAGTGACAAAAGTGCTATTACAGCTATTGCTGTTTGGGAAAAGATGAAAAAAAATGATATTTGCAGTGTATTTCACTTTCCTCCATTAATAGCAAACACGTAAGAAGTCTAACGATACCAGGTTAAAGTCCAATAAGTTTATTTGGTAGCAAAAGCCATTAGCTTTTGGAGATCTGCATCTTCATTAGGTAAGTGGGAGTTCTGTTCACAAATAGGGCATATGAAGACACAAACTCAATTTACAAAATAATGGTTAGAATGCAAGTCTTTACAGGTAATTAGGTCTTAAAGGTACAGACAATGTGAGTGAAGAGAGGGTTAAGCACAGATGAACAAAAGCTAGTGGCTTTTGCTACCAAATAAACCTATTGGGCTTTAACCTGGTATTGTGAGACTTCTTACGTGTTTCCCCCAGTCCAATGCCGGCATTTCCACATCAAGGTTAGTGGCAAAGGCAGGCTTGATTGTCAGTCAAGCAACCTTTTCCTGCCCATTTTCAATATTTTTATATCTCGTAAAGATAAACATTCAAAGAAATAAAAAAATTGTTTTAATGTCTCATAAGAACATAAGAAATAGGAGCAGGAGTAGGCCATCTAGCCTTTCGGGCTTGCGCCGCTGATCATGGCTGATCTGAAGTTGTTCAGTTCCACTTTCCCGCCTGCTCCCCATAACCCTTAATTCTCTTGTCTATCAGAAATCTATCTACCCGTGACTTAAACATATCCAACGAAGTAGCCTCCACCACTTCAATGGGCAGAGAATTCCAGAGTTTCACCACCCTCTGAATGAAGAAGTTCCTCCTCAACTCTGTTTTAAATTGCACCCTCCCCCCTTTATTTTGAAGTTGTGCCCTCTAGTTCTGGTTTCCTTTCTAAGCGAAACCTCTCTACCTCTACCCTATCTAGCCCCTCCATTATCTTGTAAGTCTCTATAAGATCCCCCCTCAGCCTTCTAAACTCCAATGAGTACAGGCCCAGTCTATTTAATCTCTCCTCATAAGCTAACTCCCTCATCTCCAGTATCAGCCTGGTGAACCTTCTCTGTACTCCCTCCAAGGCCAATATATCCTTTCGCAAATAAGGGGATCAAAACAGTACTCCAGTTGCAGCCTCACCAGTGCCTGGTACAGTTGCAGCAAGACCTCCCTGTTTTTATATTCTATCCCCCTCGCTATAAAAGCCAACATTCCATTCACCTTCTTGATCACCTGCTGCCCCTGCAGACTGAGTTTTTGCAATTCGTGCACAAGGACCCCCAGGTCCCTCTGCACTGTAGCATGCTGCAACGTTTCACCATTTAAATAATATTCCATCCTACAATTATTTCTTCCAAGGTGGATAACATCATATTTGCTAACGTTGGACTCCATCTACGAGGTCCTCGCCCATTCACTCAGCCTATCCAGATCTCTCTGCAGACTTATTTGGATTCAATGATCCATTTGCATTCCATTATCTTTTTTCAATTTACATCATTATTTTGGATTTGGCTTATTTGTTTACATTACTAACTATACCATGGAAGTGTTAGAGCTTCTAGGTAGCATTAAAACTGATAAATCTCCGGGGCCTGATGGCATTTATCCTAGGCTGCTTAGGGAGGTGTGAGGTGAAATTGCTGGGCCTCTGACGCAAATCTTTGTCTCTTCTTTGGACACAGGTGAGATCCCAGAGGACTGGAGAATAGCTAATGTTGTACCGTTGTTTAAGAGTAGTAGGGATAACCCTGGGAATTATAGGCCGGTGAATTTGACGTCAGTGGTAGGGAAGCTGTTGGAGGGGATTCTTAGAGATAGGATGTATAGGACTTAGAGCATTGTGATCTGATTAGGGATACGCAGCATGGATTTGTTAAGGGGAGGTCGTGCCTTACAAATCTGCAAGAATTTTTTGAGGAGGTGACGAAAACAGTGGACAAAGAGTGAGCCGCTGATGTCATCTATATGGATTTTAGTAAGGCGTTTGACAAAGTCCATCATGGGAGGTTAGTTGAGAAGGTCAAGGCTCATGGGATACAAGGACAGGTAGCTAGATGGATAAGTAACTTGCTTAGTAATAGGACACAGAGTAATAGTGGAAGGGTGTTTTTCTAGCTGGAGGTCGGTCACTAGTGGTGTGCCACAGGGCTCGGTTCTGGGATCTCTTCAATTTGTAATATATATAAATGACTTGGAAGAGGGAGTAAGTGGAGTGATCAGCAAGTTTGCAGACAATACAAAGATTGCTGGACTTGCGGATAGTGAGGAGCATTGTCAGACGATGCAGCAGGACATAGGCTGGTAGCTTGGGCAAATAGATGGCAGATGGAATTTAATCCTGATAAATGTGAGGTGATGCATTTCAGGAGAAAGAATGTAGAGGGGAGATATATGATAAAGGGTAGACCTATTAAGAGTGTAGAAATGCAGAGGGACCTGGGGGTGCAGGTGAACAAGTCTCTGAAGGTGGCAGAGCAAGTGGAGAAGGTTGTGAAGAAAGCATATAGTATGCTAGCCTTTATAGGAAGGGCTATAGAGAACAAGAGCTGGCCTTTAATGTTGCAGTTGTATAAAACATTGGTTAGACCTCATTTGGAATGCTGTGTCCAGTTCTGGTGGTCTTACTACCGGATGGACGTGGAGACTCTGGAGAGAGTGCAGAGGAGGTTTACCAGGATGCCGCCTGGTATGGAAGGTCTGAGTTACGAGGAGAGGTTAGGCAAATTGGTTCTGTTTTCCTTAGAAAGACATAGACTTAGAGGAGATCTAATAGAGGTGTACAAGATTATGAGGGGTATAGATAAACAGGGTTAAGCTTTTTCCTAAGATGGACTCGAATAGCACGAGGGGTCACGGGCTTAGGGTGAGGGGGTAAGGTATAATTTGGATGCTAGAGGGAGTTTCTTCACACAGAGAGTGGTGGGGGTATGGAATGCACTGCCAAGTAAAGTGGTGGAGGCAGGTAGTCTGGAGTTATTTAAGAAATACTTAGATGGGCACATGAACAGAATGGGAATGGAGGGGTATAGAAAACTGATTTAAAATAGGGATCGTGACCCTTGGGAGTCCCTGGGAAGTGTGCAAATAGATGATGATATTGATGTACTTGTTTTTATCGTACAGGTGCTTTGGTCCACACTGTTGTCTAACAAGGGGCATACGCGCGATGGGTCGTGAGAGGGCTGCTCTTGGATTTTTTTTGAAGAGTATCCTCGTGCTTCACGTCGTTAGTGTACACTTGACCGGACCATTTGATGGGCAACACGACAGCTCAGTGACTATCGCTGAGCTGTGCAGATACATAGATTTGGGCCTGTGTTGGTGGGAGTTTGCGCATTCTCCCCGTGCTTGCGTGGGTTTTCTTCGTGTGCTCCGGTTTCCTCCCACATCCCAAAGATGTGCTCTTAGGCTAACTGGTAAAACAAATTCTCCCTAAATTGTCTCAAGTTTGGTTTTTAATCCATAGATCTATAAACATAGACAGGGATCACAGGTAGAGGTAGGAACATCGGGGTGGCGACACGGGCTTGTTGGGCCGAAGGGCCTGTTTCCCATGCTGTTTTGTTCTTTGTTCTTTCCGTGTCCTTGACACAATTCGCTTTTCCACTCATATTCATGTCATCAGCAAATTTTGTTACCCTACACTCAGCCCCCTCCTCCAGATTGTCTACATATATGGTAAACAGTTGAGGCCCCAGCATCAATCCCTGCGGCACCAATTGCCAATCAGAAAAGCACCCATTTATTCCAACTCTCTGCTTCCTGTTAGATAGCCAATCCTAAATCCACGCTAACACTTTACCCCCAACTCTATATACCTTAACCTTCTGCAGCAACCTTTTGTGAGGCACCTTATCGAATGCCTTCTGGAAATCTAAAAACACCACATCCACCAGTTCCCCTTTGTCTACCACACTCATCACATCTTCATAAAAATCCAGTAAATTCGTCAAACATGACTTCCCCTTCACAAATCCGTGCTGCGTCTGTTGGATTGAACCGTTTTTTTTCTAGGTGTCCTGCTATTTCTTCTTTAATGATGGATTCTAGCATTTTCCCAACTACGGACATTAAACTAACCAGCCTGAAGTTACCTGCCTTTTGTCTGGTACCTTTTTTAAACAGTGGCATAACAGTAGCTGTTTTCCAATCAGCCAGCACTTCCCCAAAGTCCAGTGAATTCTGATAAATCACTACTAACATATCTGCTATTACTTCTGCCATTTCTTTCAGAACCCTGGGATGCATTTCATCCGGTCCTGCGGCCTTGACTACCTTCGGTTGTCACTCTACCAAGCACTACCTCTGTAGTAACAGTAATTGTATTAAGGACTTCATCTCCTACTAACCCTCTATCTTTAATATTTGTTAAGCTATTTGGTCCTCCTCTGTGAAAACCGACATAAAAAAACTTATTTAAAATCTCAGCCATTTCCTCGTTTCCCACCATTAAATCCTATCTCTCATCCTCCAAGGGTCCAACATTCATTCTGGCCATTCTCTTCTTTTTTATGTATTTGTAAAAACTTTTACTATTTTTTTTATATTTAGAGCTAGTTTACCTTCATACTCTATCTTTCCTTTCTTTATTGCTTTCTTCGTCATTCTTTGTTGTTTTTTAAATCTTTCCCAATCTTCTAATTCCCCACTATTTTTAACCACTCTATACGCATCGGTTTTAAACTTAATACTCTCCTTCACTTCCTTTGTTATCCATGGTTGGTTACCCCTTTTCTTACAGTCCTTCTTTATCACCAGAATATATTTCTGCTGAGTACTGAAAAAGATCTCCTTAAAAATCTTCCACTGTTTCTCAGCTGTCCTACCAACCAGTCTATGTCCCCAATCCACATTAGCCAATTCCACCCTCATCTTATCATAATCCCCTCTGTTCAAGCAGAGGACACTGGTTTGGGACCCTACTTTGTCACCCTCCATCTGCATCAGAAATTCAACAATATTGTGATCACTCATCCCAAGAGGATCACTCACAAAAATACCCCTAGTTCTCATTACATAGTACCAGATCTAAGATAACTCGCCCCTCAAAGGTTCCGTAATGTGCTGTTCAAGGAAACTATCTCCACAGCATTTCAAGAACTCTTCCTCAAGCCCACCATGTCCGCATTGAGTCAAAATCCTGCATGATTATTGCCATTCCGTTTTTGCACACATCAATTATTTACTTGTTTATAGCCCGCCCCATTCAAAGTTATTATTTGGGGGACCTATAGACCACACCCACCAGTGAATTTCTCCCCTTACTATTCCTTATCTCCATCCACAATGATTCCATGTTTTGTTCTTTGGGACCTATATCTTCTCTTACTATCGCCCTGATATTATCCTTTATTAACAGAGCTACCCCACCTCCTTTTCTTCTTGTCTATCCTTCCTAAACATCTGATACCCCTGGATATTCAGTTCCCAGTCTCTGTCAGTCTGTAACCACGTTTCCATAACGGACACTAGATCATACCCATTTGTGCTGATTTGTGCCATCAATTCATTCACTTTGTTTCGAATGCTTTGTGCATTCAGGTGAAGTGACTTTATGCCAGCCTTTATCTGGTCCTGATTTATAGAAACGCTATTAACCTCTCCCGTGCCCTCTACTCCTTTAATTGTCCTCAACATTAACCTGCACTTGTACCCTCTACTTTTGATTTTGTAATTCCCCCTATCCCTGCATCCTCTCCTCCATTAATCAGTTTAAAGCCCCATCTACAGCCCTAGTTTTACAATTCGCCAGGACTCTGGTCATGATTCAGATGAAGACCATCCCATCTGAACAGGTCCTATCTGCCCCAATACCGGTGCCAATGCCCCATGAATTCGAACCCATTCCTCCCACACCAATCCTTGAGCCATGCATTCACCTCCTTAATCCTATTGATCCTGCGCCAATTCGCACGTGGCTCAGGTAGTAATCCAGAGATTACCAACTTGTTGGTTCTGCTTTTTAATTTGGTTCCTAGCTTTTCATACTCCCTCTGCAGACCTTTGTTCCTGTTTTGCCTATGTCATTGGCACCTACATGAACCACGATAACTGGATTCTTACCCTCCCATTCCAGGTTCCTTTGCAGCCCAGATGAGACATCCTGGACCCGAGCACCAAGCAGGCAACACAACCTTCGTGATTTTTTATCCTTGTCATAAAGAACAGCGTCTTTGCCCCTCACGACACTATCCCCAATTACCACTACATTTCTCTTTACTTCTTCTGCTTCAACCATTCCTTGCACCACTGTACCGTGGGCAGTTTGCTCGTAACCTTGCAGTCCTCGTTCTTGTCCACAGTGGGAACAAAAATCTCAAACCTGTTGTGCAGATTCAGGAGCTGAGGTTCTTGGGACTCCACTTCCTGTACCTGACTCCCCACCTTCCTTCCCCCACTCCTCACCTCACCCGCAGCTACCTCCTCTTGTTCCTGACCCCATCTGAGTTAGGTAGTTTAGTGGGTGTGACTTTCTCTTGAAACACATTATCCAGATTACACTCCCCCTCCCTCATGTGTCTCGGTGTCTGTAGCTCTGAGTTCAGCTTATCTGCTTTGAGCTGGAGCTCTTCGAGCAAGCAGCACTTACTGCAGACATGCTTACTGGAATGACCTTGGGGTCCACCAGCTCCTACATCATGCAGAAACAGCACATCACATATCCCTCCATCCCAATTACCTAGTCTATGCTACTCCTAATTAAGAGTTAAACATATCTTGCCTCCGCCTGCTTTCGCCGAAGCCTGGTGAGCCAAAGCCCTTACAGCTCACACTCTGTTCCCTGGTCACTCTGCTGCCCGCTCCCGATGCTGCCCATGTATTCTGCAGCCTTCCTTTTATACTTCACGCGCTAAAAAAATCCTTCCCAGCAAACCTCTTAGCCCACTTCCGTTTAAAACAAGTTTTAACAGTCAAAAAGCCTGCGAAAAACTTTAAGAAGTCAGTCGCTCACCTTCTCTCTCTTGATCCTTCTCTCTGCTTGCTCCACAAACAATGAGATTTTTCTCTCAATGATTTTTTTTTCCCAGGAATCTACATAGCAGTATCTTAGACATCTAGAGGCCCTCTTGCTAAGAATGTGTTGAAATACTTGCACAGAGTTTTCATTTTGCGAATGTAAATGGTTCGGAAGAAAATAGTAATGTGCATGAATTAAAGTGGGAAACATTAAATTATTCTGACATCAGGGCTTTTTTCTGTGTTCGAAATACACAGTACTCTGGAATGTTGAGGTGGGTTAGTCACTGGCCATCTGCCTGGGACTTGGGTTTAAATGCAGCTCACACCAGTGTGATGTAGGCACTAGTCACAATCCATGAGTGTCAGGGCCAGAGAACAGCAGTCTTCTGGATCTCACTCCAGCTGTCCCTCTAGTCCATGAAGGAGCTCAGGGACACCCAGGCACCTGAGGGGAAGAGGATCAGCATGTCCGGGGCCTTCCACCTAGGAGGCTTTGGAGTTGTCTAACCGAGTAGCAATATGCCACAGCACCCCCTGCCAAAGTGGGTAGCACTACAACACCTGTGCAGGTCAAAATCAACATTGTGATAGCGCACTTGATTAATCCTCAATATCAATCCTCCACAATGTCATGTCATAGCGCCATGCTTTGCAAACCCCTGGGCAAACTTGGTACTTCATAACTTGGTCCTATAACTTGTGATAGTTATAGGACGGATGTCAGAGGTAGGTTCTTTACCCAAAGGGTGGTTCGGGAGTGGAATGCCCTGCCTGCAGCAGTTGTGGATGCGCCAAGTTTGGTGGCGTTTAAGAGGTTAGTTGATAAGTATATGGAAGAGAAGGGAATGGTTTAGTTTGGAGGGGCATTGCTTTTTATATTGGTCGGCGCAACATCCAAGGCCGAAGGGCCTGTTCTGTGCTGTAGTGTTCTATGTTCTATGTTCATCTCTGTGGAGTATAAGAACGGTAGCGCTATATCTTTCTCACTCCTGCAGTAAAGCTATGTTATTTCTGCTGGCTCCATAGCCCCACCCCCCAATCATACTCATCCATGCAGAGTGCCACCCTACTCCTAACCCAAATCAACATTCAGTTCTGTCAGCTTCTCTTGTTATGAGGATGTCAATGGCTGAAAACATGCAACAGGCTGGCCACCTCATTTGTAGGTGAAGAAACACACCAGAATTCTTGACCTTAGAGAAGACAGTAGCAACTAAGATATGTCATTTAGCTTCCCTCGGCTCCTATATGACCCTGTACAGTGGCAGGTCACACTCAGCTGTCTGTCAGGCAGGAGTCAGAGATTTCGCAGAGGGTAAGAAGACCGTTGCTCTGTACCCCCTGCAAGTTATTGTCATTCTCCTGCAACTTTAGTACTCTACCTATGAATGTAGCCACCATCACAATGATTTCCTGCAATTACCACAGTAATGAGCAGATGTCAGGCCCCATCTGGGATCACAACCAGTTGTCCCCAAACTGAAAGATACAGAGATGTGTTCTAACCAGACCTTGGCCATCACCAAAGGTTCTTCCATCACCTCCTTCTCTGGTTGCTTCCCCACTGTCTCTCTCCACATTCAAAAAGAAATGGCACTCCTCAATCTCCTCCTGGTCCAGCTGCTCTCCCTTCTGCAGTGTCAGGTTGTGGAGAGCTCAGAAGACCACTATGATGCGTGACATCCTTTGGGAGCTGTATCGGAGAGCTCCTCCCAATCAGTCCAGGCAACAGAATCAAATCTTGATCAAGTCAATCGCCTGCTCAACCAGTGCACATGTTGACGCATGAGCCCCATTATGGCGAGTCTCAGTGGTTTTGTTTGTGACCTCTGCATTAGCATCATCAGTCAGATCCTGAGTGAGTACACTTTGTCTACACCCATGGAGCCATCCCTCCAGTTGATGCTTTCCCTCACAAACTGCTAGGAACAGTGAGTGTCCCAAGATGTAGCTATCCTAGACACTCCCTGGAAAACTGACACATACCTGCATAATGCTCATCATGTGGTCATAGATGATCTGAACACTACGGGAATGGAATCCCTTGTGGTTCATAAATGGCATCCGATGCCACCATGGGGAGGGAAGAGCCATGTGGGTGCAGTTGATGATCCTGTGGATTCAGCTGCTCCAACCCAATTTCCAACTGCCACTCTAGAAGGGCAATCCATTAGTGGTGATATCACCACAAGAAGGATTCAGGACGTGCTGTCTGCAAACTTACTGCTTGATACCTAGAGATTCACTAATGTGATGGAATGCTAAGGCCTATGAGCTATCCTATCCATCCACTCCCCCCCTTCCCCACATCATCTTCATTCTCCCTCTGCAACTGGAACTCTGGAGGGTGATAGTGACCTGAACACTCACCTCCGATATCCCCTTCAGGGATGAGACTGCAGGTTCTCATTTTAATACAGCTGTTGCAAATCACACTGGTGTGATATTCAGTAAGAGGGAAGTCCTGGCAGGAGGCTCACTAATAAGATGCTACTACATTTAAATGAGATTTCCAACTTTCATGGTGAGACTCTCATTATGTCACCAGCAAGGAGTTTAGAAAATCAGAAAATGGAATCTCGCCGGTGAGAATTAGAGAATGCGAATTTTCCCTACTTTGCAACCACATTGCCATTATCACTGATGGCTAAAGCAGGCTGAAAATCATCCCCGAAGTCTCGAAGAGTTTTAGTAAATCATACCATAACTGATAATACAAGGTCTTCACCATCACACTCTCTACTCTTACACGTGACAGCATTGCAACAGTTAAATCTGGTGACGTAACAGGAAACTCAGCACTCAGCTGTGCTAAATACTGACAAGCAACTTGGTACACTTTCCATGTCAAATTATAGTTTCTGTTGCTAATTTTTTTGATTTAGCTACAATCTTTAATCAAGCCATCCGATCCTTTCCACTGTGTATGTTAACCCAATTCTCTCCACTATTAGTTTCTCAATAAGTTATTCATGAAGAAAAGATTGTTGCAAATTTCAATTAACTGTGTTAAACAAAAATCAATACTCCACCCAAAAGAACATGTCCACAGTGCTATTTTTCCAACAATCAACAGTGGTTTCATAGCAGTCAGTAGATTCTTAATTACAGATTTTGTTTTTATTGAATTCAAATTCCACCATCTGCTGTGGTGTGATTTGAACCCAGATCCCCAGAACCTTAGCTGAATTTCTGGATTAATAGTCTAGCAATAATACCACTGGGCCATCGTCTCCCTCCCGCGAGAATGAAAATTCACATTAACGTGTTTGTTTCCATATCAATCATATGGCTTTGACTGACCTGTGAAGAATCATTTTGTCAAAGTGCAGCTGCTTGCGATCGAGTTCAAGCTCTGCACGTACTCCATAACAGCATATTTTAAAGCAGACTGGCTCAGGATTCTCTCGTATACAACAGATGAGACAGTCATCAAATTTGCCTGAGGCGGTCGGGTAGGCCCAAATTGAGAGGTTCTAGAAGGAACAATAACCAAAGAAGTCAAATCTACCAGTGCCTAAAGTCTACAAAGTTTCCTCATCATCATCAGTCAAATGCTATAGAGTATCCTCATTATGACTGCAAAAAATCCCAAACGCTTTTCCAACAATTAATATGTGGAAGAACAAAAGTTGAGCGGCCACATAGCAATACTACCACCAGCAAATGTTTCTCAGGATTACATAACACCCTGACCTCAAACTATGGGCTCTATTTTACCATTTTAATTCAAAGTCTGGGTGAATTTGAATCTGGGATTGTTTCAGATCCGACTTTTAGACCTGTTCTCTGGCGTCCCCATATAGACTCTGCCTGGAAAAATATGAGTGAGTCTGAAACATGCTGCATAAGCTTATGGGTGGGGATTCACGTGCCTGAAACACTGCAGCTTCGATCGGCGACTCAACTGCACATGCGCAAAAAAAAATACAGTAACGCTCCCTGCCATTTTGTTACCAGATCAGATAATGCCTCCCCCACAGACAGTGCCCCATCCCCACAACATTACTGATCCCCTGAACTCTTGAATTCACCCTTTTGCCCAGACTGATCCTGGGCCCCTCCCCACCAATCTCAGGCACAGTGACTGCGGACACCTTCCCCCACATTGCCCTCAGGCAGAGGGATCCGGCCTCCACCCTATCGCTATCAGGCAGGATCCCCCTCACCTCCACCGTGGACTGGTCTGCACAAGGCCCCCATCTCCTCCGGACTCCGATGGCTGTGTGACTCCTTCCTCTCTTTCCCCTGTTCTGAATCATTGAGGCACTGATGCATCACTGCCTCCCTCTTCCTCCCTCTTGCACTTGGAAGGCAAGTGAGCATTCACCACACTGCAAATGCTCACTTGCCTTCCACCCAAAGCTAGCAAGCAAACTGTATGTATCTTGCTGGAATGCTCTTGCATATTGCCTGGAACTGTTCCACCCTAATGAGGGATAGCTCTATTAAAAACACAACAATGAATAGGCAGGCATTCCTGCACAAAATGTGTTCATGACTAGCAATCACCACCTTCCCCCCCCCCGATTTTCTGAGGGAAATCTGGGGAGGCTACTGGATGCAGCAGGAGTGAGGCGGGACACCTTCTTCCTCCTAGGAGGACGTAGACTCAGGGGAGCTGATGGAAATGTGGCCTGGGAGAAAGTCGCTGCCTCAGTCAATGCTAAGCACCGGCCCCAAACCAGAAAAAAGTCAATGACCTCATCTGTGCAGCAAGGGTGACTGCTGAACCCAATTTTGCATCTTCCCTCAGATCTTCCCATCCCCAGCACTCTGCATGCTTCCTCCTCCTGATCCCCCAAAAAGCCTGAGTGTGCTTGCCCTCTAAGGGCCACCACCCGATACTCTGCAAAAGTCATACCATTTTCTTTCCTTCTGTCTCCATAGCAGAACACTCATCGGCAATAACGCCTGTGAGAGAGCGAAGACAGGGGGTGGTGAGTCAGACCTCTGGGGAGGTCTGGCTCACCTTGTTAAGAGGTGGGTGCTGGAGCTGTCATGAGAAGGGGAGATGTGGGCTGCCAATTACAACATGGTTGGGCTGTCGTCAAGACATGATTACCTGTAATTCCTTGATTCATTTTGAAGCAACTTCTTGCAGCACGAATTTTGTGTGCGAGAGGCAAAGTCTAAAGAAGATGGACAAGGTATGTTTATTTGCACAGAGAGAGGGTGCCAGAGATTCACTGCCTGGGAGTTCTCGTATGCAGAGACGATAGAGACCTTTAAGCAACACCTCTACAGCTATTTGAATGGAATAGGAAGAGAGGCATATAGGGTGGCGGGGGGTAACAAATCAAATGGGCAGCTTGGTCAGTACAGGCTTGGAGAGCTGAAAGGCTTGTTTTTGTGAAATAATTTTTTTGGTGCTTTGATCTATGTTCAATAGAGAAATGTTAATCACATGTTTCCCAGATTCTTCTCCCCGCTTTGCACTTAACCTGCACTGTAGGAATAAATCCAGACACTCTGGGGCTTCCTGGATACCAGACCCCTAATGCAGCCCCCACCCATCCTGGTCAAGACAGCCAGATGTATCCTGAAGGATATGGCTGAAGGGACCTCTGAGGGTGACACAGTTTTGGCGTCAGCTTCCATCTTACAACTCACCATCCCAAATACCAACATGTTGGTGGGTCTAATTAGCCGTGAGCTTCTGAGTCACTCTCTGGTGAGCACAACACATTTGATAATGTACATAAGGTGGAGGAGGGAACATCTCTGGTAGGCAGGGGCTGGAGGTGAGGAGTCAGCTGGCAACCAAGTTACATGCTGGATCCCTGAGGTCACTTCTCAATGAGCTGCTGGAGATACAGTAACAGAAGGAGCTGACAGACCAACTGTGAGGCTGTTGGGAGGAGTTTCAAAACTTTCAGGTGGACCAGCTATCGCCTGTCTTGCATGTTTTCCAGGCCAACACTGCAACGGTGGTGTCTGCAGTGGAAAGCCTGGAGCAAAGGATCCTCCCCATGAGCGAAAGGCTCCAAACGATGACCTAGTCATAGCAGGCCACAACTAATGGACGCAACAGACTTCTTGAGATTCTATAGCCAATGGCTGAGAGGCTCAAGAGCAGTCACGAGAACCTGCAGACAGCACTGAAATGTAGTGAACTCTGGTAGCAGCCCTTGAGAATGAGGCCCAGTTGCAGAGGACACTTGCTGCAGTGGCTCCCACCTCGTGGCCATTGACCACCATGGGTAAGACGCAAGTGATCCTCCAGGATTGATGGTGCCAGGTGACACCAGAACTTCTGGAGCTCACTGCAGAAACACTGCTGTCCCATAAGTGACCCAGGGGCCCACAGGAACTTCAAGGGAGGAGGAAGGGTTCAAGCCCATGCCAGGGCCTTCAGCCAGGAGACTGTGCCTATGACTACATCTTCTGACTCCCCCCTTCCTCACACCAGGGCTTAAACACCTTAATCTTTTCAGTTTACGAGTTTTTCTGTTTGAACATCTGATTGAAACACATTTTTGCAATTAAATTTTTTTTAACCACCCACTTGCAACTAATTTGTCTCAGATTTGTCTCGAATAGGAATCTTCTTCCATTGATGATCAGTGGAGGAATGCTTCATGTTGAGGAGTTGGGGAGGCCCCTTAATGTTGTGTCACTGAAAAAAAGAAAGGAATTGATTCCCCAGACCCCACAAGAGATTTTCTCCCATCCTCCACCCTTCCTGTCCTAGGACCTGGTATGGGGATTTCAGAAGTCTTACCCACTAAACAGATATGGGCTTAGGTGCCAGTGTGTATGCGGAGCTCAGGTTCCGACTAGTTTATGAGGGCATCATCATAATGGCGAGCCATCATCATCCTCCAGCCTGCCAAAAAACCTGCTAACACAAAGTTCCCAGGCCCAGCCACTCTGGTGTGACAACGTTGCAGGATATAGAAGGAACTTGAGGGAGGCGAAATGGAACCTTAAAGTATATACATCTATCTCTGACAGTGCAGCATTCCCTCAGAACTGGCACTGGGAGAGTGTTGGTCTGGATTATGGACTTCAAATCTAAGAGTATGCACATCTATCACCGACAGTGCAGCATTCTCTCAGTACTGGCACTGGGGAGAGTGATGGCTTGGAATATGGAGCTCAAATCCTTGAATAAATGCATCTACGTCTGACAGTCCAGCATCCCTCAGTACTGGCACTGGGGGGAGTGTTGACCTGGATTATGGAGCTCAAATCTAGTGTATATACATCTACCTTCAACAGTGCAGTGCTCCCTCAGTACTGGAACCCTAGTGAATGTTCTATGTTCTATGTTCTATGTTCTATGAATGAACTGCCTTGCCGCCCTCGCATGCCTCATTTGAATGGTCAACTCTCAGCACTAGTTGGTGTTCCTTGGCATGCTCTTCCTCTTCTTCCTCCTCCTCTTTTACAGGTCATCCTCCCCAACAACGTCTGGTTGGTCAGCCTCCACGTCTTCCTCCTCCTCCAAAAGGTCACTCTCTATAGAGCTAGATAATGCAAGGTATAGCACACAGCCACTATGCAGGAAGAGATCACTAGGTTGTATTGGGAGGCCCCATCAGATCGGTCCAGGCACCAGAATCGCATTTTGAGCAGCCCAATGCACCTCTCCACTATCGCATGGGTGGCTACATTATAGCGGGTCTCTGCCTCAGACACAAAGCTCCACATAGATGTCAACGGGAAACCCATATCACTCATGAGTCACCCCACCAGTCTGGGCTCCATCTCAAATGCCTCCTGGATGTCCAAACAATGAAACTGTCGAGCATACTACTTGAATGTCTCGCAGAGACATACGTAATATTCATGTTATGGTCACACATTAGTTGAACATTCAGTGATTGGAACCCTTTTCTATGAATGAATCTCTGAAGATTCTGTTGGGGGGCCTTGAGGGCAACGTGTGTATAATCAATGCCTCCCTGAATGTTAGGCATCTCCACAATTGCTGCGAACCCTACAGCCCTGGCTTTTTGATAAGCGTGGTCCAGGTTAAATTTGATGTACTGCCCAGCCCTGACACAGGTATGCACAATTGATTGGGAGATACCACAACATCTCCACTCGGGGTCTAAAAGGAGCTAGTCACATTAAGGTCACAGCAGCCATCATTTTGACAGCCACTGAGAATGGGTGTCCCTCCTACCTCTGGGTGCCAGATCCTGCAACAAGTTGCACAGCTGTTGCACCGTCTCCTTTCAGATGCAGAGAAACATGGGCAGCACATGGTATCCAACATCTGTTCAAATGACACTCACACAAGGAACTGCCGGCGTCTCTATTCTCTCCTTCTCTTACACACCCCCCCTCCCCCTCCCCCCCACTCCTCCCCTTCTGGGTGAATGACGGCCACCCCCTGCCTCTGGTGGTCGTCTCCCTCTATTTCCGCAAGTGGTAAGGCACGAGCCTTCTGTCTGCAATTCTTTCTCCAATTCCTCCTCCTCAGCTCCAGCAGCAACCAAAGAACAGCAAGATCAATTGGTTGCATCGCAAAAGCCATCCGAAGGGAGGAGCAGGACAGATGGAGAGGAGCGCATGTAGAGGTTAAGGAATGCTATTTGCCCCTAGTCACAGATCCCCCCACAATTCCCCCAGCCACATACTCCCCACAATCACAGTCCTTCCATTCTTCCAGTCACATGCTCCTCACAACCACAGTTACTTGCAAACTTGAGAGGCTGCAGCAGTGCAATTTGCAAGAGCTTTGTGCATATCCTTCAGTTGGAAGTGAGCTGAGTGTACAATGGCCCAGCAGCACCACAAGACCCAAGGTCAGTTCTGAGACTTAGGTCCATGCTGCAAGTCAGAGATCAGAGACCCTGCTGAGCAATAGCTCCCTCATCCCTCTCACAGATCGCTACCAATCCAAGACAGAAAATAGCTGCAACAAAAGAGCACCTGTGAGCAGCAGAGAGCCGTTCGATGTTATACACTTATCTCCTCATTAACCTTCACTGATGGAAGGTCTGAATTGGATTTGCATGGAGCATGTCTGTTTCGCACTGATACAGATTAGCAAACATTTTTTTTAGAGCAGAGATTACTGATATGGTGGTGAAGGTGGAAATACAGGTATTGGGCGTGTAGCCCATCAATTCAATTTAAATGTGTTCAAATTCCTTTTAGGCAAGTTTCTAATCGTGGTTATTTTCAGGCCTTGGTAAAGGGAAAACCGGCATGGAGACAGACACAGGTCACGCTATTCGCTTCATGCCAGACTTTACCAAGTTTTTGCACCCAAAAATAGGTGCAACTTGATGGTAAAATCAGGCCATATATCACCTTCACTGTGACTGAATCAAAGGTTGGAATAGTTTCTCCAACAGTTATGTAGTTCAAGAAGGCAATTCAACACCACCTGCCCAAGAGCAACTAATAGTGGACACTCACATCCCAGGAACCAATAAAAATAAGAATTACACCATTGTAGAATGTACACATTGTACACATCCACAGTTCTATAGTTTCTCAACATTATAGATACAAGAATGCAGTGAGAACACACTAGGTGATTGGAAATATTTGGCAATTACTCTACTACTGTTGGAATGGTTGTATGTGACATGACATTGATCACTGTTTACACTGTATTGTGAATATGTGTACCTTTCTCTGATAGGCTTCGAGAGTCATATTGGGTGGATCCAAAAGGTAGGTAGTAGCTTTTACATCATGCTGAAAACAGAAGGAAATGTCAGCCACCATGGATGAGGTATTCACTATTCTGATAATTTCCTTGTTTTCTGGGTATTGGCCCTCCTTGTACCTGAAATCAGAAATATCACAGTATTATAACAATTTTATCAACATTCAAGTTGAATTATTTTTTTCTTCCTGGCATATGTTTTCCATCCCTGAAGGTTCTAGGGTATAAGTTCCAGTGTAATTCCCTCCAAGCAGGGAATTGAATCTCGGTTCCTGGCGCTGTGAGGCAGTAATGGTGGCACCACACCACTCCAAGTGCTGGGGAAATTACTCTCTAATCCCAAGAGACTTCAAGGCAATCCTGGAAAATTATCAACTCAAACTCTGGATTAATTATTTATTGTTTCATCCAGTATTTACCTTTCTCTTGTTAGTCCACAGAGCAGTGGACCAAAATGAAATACTCCTGTGCTCATGATATATTTCTTTCTAGGAATTTCATCTGGCTTCAAGTTCTTCTTCCGATGTCGAAATACAACACTGGGAAATATAGGAAAGAGAAAGAGAGATTATCATTCAGGGAAGAAATTCCAGCGAGCCGACATTAGGCTTGCTCTCCAAACAGATTACTTACCGTCACTGCAACCTGAAAATTACTCTGTGCAATAATGTCATTCATTTTTATGAAGCTTCACCAGCTAATTTGACAATTTTTGCCCTTTTACAAGTTAAAGTTTTTCTTCCTTGTCACAACTTTGCAAAAATAATCATTACACTAGAATGCTGTAGTCTGCGCTCAAAAGTTGCTTTAGATGAATTAAGTGCTTAAGTTGGAGTTTGGTGAGTGAGGGAGTTCAATATTTTCATTTTTTACCTTTCTTTAGCTTCCAATAGCTGCTTCTTACTTTGCTACAAAGAAAGTCCATTCAGCAGCTGGAGTTCAGAGGCAGAGAGAGCCCATTAAGAAGTGAAACACTGGAGAGAGAAAAGGAGTTTGGAGAAAGAGAGAGTGAGACGGAGCACAAAGCAACAAAAAGAGAGAGCCAGGAGTCTACAGGTAAAATCTAAAAATGACATTAGAAGAAGCCCAGAAATTAATTGATTGTTAAATAAAGGCCATTCTGCACTTGGCAAAGAGGAGAGATGATTGTTAAGTGACAGGTGAGTTTTTTTAAATTGATTCATGGGACATGGGCATCACTGGCTGGCCAGCATTTATTGCACATTCCTAGTTACCCTATTGAGAGTTAACCACATTGCTGTGGCTCTGGAGTCACATGTAGGCTAGATCGGATAAGTACAGCAGATATCCTTTAGTAAAGGTTTTTTCCAATTTGACAATTGACAATGGTTTCATGGTCATCAGTAGATTCTTAATTTCAGATTTTTAAAAATTGAATTCAAATTCCACCATCTGCCAAGGCAGGATTTGACCCCAGGTCTCCAGGGCATTAGCTGAGTTTCTGGATTAATAGTCCAGCAGTGATACCACGAGGTCATCACCTTCCCTATTTCATTACATTATATCATACCATAGTAAATGCCTTATATGAAGCTTAAGATATGTCAGTGCAACTTAGTCATATGGAATATGCATTCTCAATGACTATCTCACTATCCAACCACTTTTCCATTTTGGATGCTGGCGAGTGAGCTGGCTCCTCAGAGGACTGCAGCAAGATCCAAGTTTGTGGCACAACGGGTGACTTAGCTGCACAAGGGGAGAAGGAGGGCTGGAATTGCTGAAGCAATAGTGGATAGTTAGGACAGCAGACAGGCATTTCATAGAAGCCTACAGTGCAGAAACAGGCCCTTCGGCCCATCGAGTCTGCACCGACCACAATCCCACTCAGGCTCTATCCCCATATCCTACACATTTACTGCTAATCCCTCTAACCAGGATACTAAGGGGCAATTTTAGCATGGCCAATCAACCTAACCCACACATCTTTGGACTGTGGGAGGAAACTGGAGCACCTGAAAAAAAAACTGAAACCCACACAGACACAAGGAGAATGTGCAAACTCCACACAGACAATGATCCAAGCCGGGAATCGAACCCAGGTCCCTGGAGCTGTAAAGCAGCAGTGCTAACCACTGTGCTACCGTGCCGCCCGTTATTTCTGAAGCCATAGGCATCACTCCAGAATGGTATATTGTCTCTTGGAGCCTAGTCAAGAATGGCAAAAAGTGACTACAGGAGATTCTTTTGGGGGAGGGTGTGGAGCCAGAGGTCGGGATCTACATTAAGACCAATGATATTGGCAGGAAAAAGGGATGACGTCCTGAAAGTAGGAGTCAGGAGTAAGGAAGGGAATAAAAAAATCAGAATCTCAAGAGCTGTAACCCCGGAATTGCTTTAATGCCACGTGCCATGTTAAAGAATAGAAAGTTTGACCAGTTCAACAGGTGCCTGGAGAAATGGAGTAGGAGTTGCATCTTTAAATTTTGGAGGTATTTGAACTGTTCTGGGGCAGGTGGCACCTGTACAAGAAGGACAGGGTACACCTTAACAGGAATGGGACAATGTCTTCACAGAGAAGTTCACTTGTGCTGCTGTGAAAGGATAAACAAATTTGGTAGGAGGATGGGAAACTGAGGGGAAATTCAGACCAGAGAGAACAACAATTAGAGAACTACTCAAAGTAAATGGAATATTTGGAGATATTTAGAGTATCAAATATAGAATATTTGATACTCTAAAAATCATTTACCTATTTTTAGAGTAGGTAAGTGATTAGATGGAGTTAGAATAAGGTAGAAAGTAAAAACGCAGACACTAGTGTAAACGCACGCCAAACTCCTTCTGGTGCTAACGTGGTAGTGCCAACCTGTGCCAAGGGGCAGGCCCTAGCGGGAGCTTCATATGGTAGGAGCTAGGAGAAGGCAGAGGAGCAGGGTATGCTGCATTGCATGACCACTGGTGGGGGAGGTGGAAGTGGGTGCCAGCTTCAACTGTGAATGGAAAGAGCTGATGATGGGAATGCGGGGGAAAGAGGCTGATGATTGAGTGGAAAGGGAGGAGGAAAGGGCAGAGGATCAGGAGGGAAGGGGGGAAGGGACTGATGATCGGGCGAAGATGGAGGAGAAGTGCTGCCTCTGATCTGAACTGGGGAGGGAACAACCCACTGCTTGGTATTGTTCCTGCTCTGTCCAAGATGGCAAGAAATTACAAAAGGGCATGAATGTGGTCCAATTCACCATATAAATCAGTCACCTTTCCATTGACTCTATCTACACTTCCCACTGCCTCGGAAAAGCAGCCAGCATAATTAAGGACCCCACACATCCTAGACATTCCACCTTCTTCTGTCGGGAAAAAGATACAAAAGTCTGAAGTCATGTACCATTCGACTCAAGAACAGCTTCTTTCCTGCTGCCACCAGACTATTCAATAGACCTACCTCGTGTTAAGTTGATCTTTCTTTATACCCTATCTATCATTGTAACACTACATTAAGAAAACAAAGAACAAAGCACAAACAGCACAGGAAAAAGGCCCTTCGGCCCAACAAGCCCACGCTGCCATCGCGATGTTCCCATCTCTACTCTTGATCCCTATCTACGTTTATAGATCAATGGATTGAAACCAAATTTGAGACAATTTAGGGAGAATTTGTTCTGCCAATTAGCCTAAAAGCACATTTTTGGGATGTGGGCGGAAACCGGAGCACCCGGAGAACACCCACGCAAGCATGGGGAGAATGCGCAAATTCCGACAGGCACAGGCCCAAATCCATGTATCTGCACAGCACAGCGATAGTCACTAAGCTGTCGTGTTGCCCATCAAATGGTCCAGGTCAAGCATACATTAACGATATTATTCGAGAGATTGAGTTTAGGAGTCGGGAGGTAATGTTGCAACTTTATAAGACCCTTGTCAGACCCCATTTGGAGTACAGTGCACAGTTCTGGTCGCCTCACTACAGGAAGGATGTGGAAACTATTGAGAGAATTCAGAGGGGATTTACAAGGATGTTGCCTGGATTGGGAGGCATGCCCTATGAAGACAGGTTGAGGAGCTAGGTCTCTTCTCTCTGAAGAGACAAAGGTTGAGAGGCGACCTGATAGAGGTTTATAAAATGTTGAGAGGAATATATAGGGTGGATTCTCGGAGGCTATTTGCCAGGTCTGAAATGGTCACCATGAGAGGACATAGGTTTAAGGTGCTGGGGAGCAGGTACAAAGGGGATGTCAGGGGTAAGTTTTTCATTCAGAGGATGGTGAGTGAGTGGAATCGGCTGCCATCAGTGGTGGTGGAGACAGACTCGCTGGAGTCTTTTAAAATATTTCTGGATGAGTACATGGGATTTAATGGGATTGGGAGTTATAGATAGTTCTGTGGCCTGGTAGGTATGGATATGATTGGCACAACTTGTGGGCCAAAGAGCCTGTTTGTGCTGCAGTGTTCTATGTTCTATATTAAAATAGCAGATGATCAAGAGGGCAGAATTGGCTTCAAATAGATGCAAAATACTTCAGAGCACTTCCAATCACCTTTCAATCAAAAATATTCTTTAACCTTACCTTGCTAGCAATTGGGTGCCTGGGTCTTTAAATAATGCTGCAATATGACCCAAAAAGCCAAATGCTTGTGCAGGGTAAATTATGAATTTGCTGCCAGAACTAACATTGCCAAATTCTGGCATTAGATCAATCAATTAAACTGAGTTTTTTTTATTATTCGTTCATGGGATGTTGGCAGCTCTGGCGAGGTCAGCATTTATAGCATATCCTTAATTGCCTTTGAGAAAGCAATAGTGAATTTCTTGAACTGCTGAAGTCCATGTGGTGCAGATACAGCCACACTATGGTTAGGAAGTGTGCCTTAATGACTGTCATCCAGTGGCTCAGACATGCATCATTATAGAACAAAGAACAAAGAACAAAAAGCATGGGAAACAGGCCCTTCGGCCCAACGAGCCAGCGCCGCCACCCCGATGTTCCCACCTCTACCCGTGATTCCTGACCATGTTTATAGATCTTTGGATTAAAAACCAAATTTGAGACAATTTAGGAAGAACTCGTTTTACCAATTAGCCTAAGAGCACATCTTTGAGATGTGGGAGGATACTGAAGCACCCAGAGGAAACCCACGCAAGCACGGGGAGAATGCGCAAACTCCCACAGACACAGGCCCAAATCCATGTATCTGCACAGCACAGCGATAGTCACTGAGCTGTCTTGTTGCCCATCAAATGGTCCAGGTCAAGCATACACTAACGACGTGAAGCACGGGGAGAATGCGCAAACTCCCACAGACACAGGCCCAAATCCATGTATCTGCACAGCACAGCGATAGTCACTGAGCTGTCTTGTTGCCCATCAAATGGTCCAGGTCAAGCATACACTAACGACGTGAAGCACTAGGATACTCTCAAAAAAAAAATCCAAGAGCAGCCCTCTCACAACCCATTGCGTGTATGCCCCTCGTTAGACAATAAGGTGGACCAAAGCACTTGTAGGATAAAAACAAGTACATCAATATCATCATCTATTTACACATTTCCCAGGGACTCCCAAGGGTCATGTTCCCTATTTTAAATCAGTTTTCTCTACCCCTCCATTCCCATTCTGTTCATGTGCCCATCTAAGTATTTCTTAAATAACTCCAGAATACCTGCCTCCACCACTTTACTTGGCAGTGCATTCCACACCCCCACCACCCTCTGCGTGAAAAAACTCCCTTGAGCATCCAAATTATACCTTACACCCCTCACCCTAAGCCCGTGACCCCTCGTGCTTTTCGAGTCCATCCTAGGAAAGAGTTTAACCCTGTTTACTCTATCTATCCCCCTCATAATCTTGTACACCTCTATCAGATCTCCTCTAAATCTACGTCTTTCAAAGGAAAACAGACCCAATTTGCCTAACCTCTCCTTGTAACTCAGACCTTCCATACCAGGCAGCATCCTGGTAAACCTCCTCTGCACTCTCTCCAGAGTCTCCATGTCCTTCCGGTAGTAAGGTGACCAGAACTGGACGCAGTATTCCAAATGAGGTCTAACCAACATTTTATACAACTGCAACATTAAAGGCCAGCTATTGTACTCTATACCCCTTCCTATAAAGGCTAACATACTATATGCTTTCTTCACAACCTTCTCTACTTGCTCTGCCACCTTCAGAGACTTGTTCACCTGCACCCCCAGGTCTCTCTGCGTTTCTATATTCTTAATAGGTATACTTTTTATCATATACCTCCCCCCTACATTCTTTCTCCCGAAATGCATCACCTCACATTTATCAGGATTGAATTCCATCTGCCATCTGTCTGCCCAAGCTACCAGCCTATCTATGTCCTGGTGCATTGTCTGACAATGCTCCTCACTATCCGCAAGTGCAGCCATCTTTGTATCATCTGCAAACTTGCTGATCACTCCACTTACTCCCTCTTCCAAGTCATTTATATATATATAACAAATAGAAGAGGTCCCAGTACTGAGCCCTGCGGCACACCACTAGTGACCCGACCTCCAGCTAGAAAAACACCCTTCCACTCTGTCTCCTATTACCAAGCCAGTTACTATCCATCTGTCCTTGTATCCCATTAGTCTTGACCTTCTCAACTAACGTCCCATGAGGGACTTTGTCAAATGCCTTACTAAAATCCATATAGACGACATCAACGGCTCGCCCTTCGTCTGTTTTCATCACCTCCTCAAAAAATTCTACCAGATTTGTAAGGCACGACCTCCCTTTAACAAATCCATGTTGCATATCCCTAATCAGATCGCAACGCTCTAAGTGCCTATATATCCTATCTCTAAGAATCCCCTCCAACAGCTTCCCTACCACTGACGTCAAACTCATCGGCCTATAATTTCCAGGGTTATCCCTACTACCCTTTTTAAACAACGGTACAACATTAGCTATTCTCCAGTCCTCTGGGACCTCACCTGTGTCCAAGGAAGACACAAAGATTTGCGTCAGAGGCCCAGCAATTTCACCTCGCACCTCCCTAAGTAGCCTGGGATAAATGCCATCAGGCCCCAGAGATTTATCAGTTTTAATGCTACCTAGAAGCTCTAACACTTCCTCCCTCGGCATGGATATTTCCCTCAACTGGTCCACAGCTCCCTCAGAGACAGGAACTGTCAACATGCCCCTCTCCTTCATGAATACCGATGCAAAGTATTCATTCAGGATAATTAAGAAGTGCTTCAAAAGGTTAGTCATGGCACAAATCAATTCCAGCCTCTTGGATTGTCTGGATTTACTATAGTTTGCTTACCACCACAAAAGGTCCAGAGCAAATGCCAACTTCCTGGACACCTAGATAACAAAGACACGTTGGCATGATAACTGTCCCCAATTTCATGATTACTGCCCATGTAAAACATGGTTTTAGTTGAAAACCTACCTAGGTTCTTGGCTAATACTTGGGAAGCTACAGACTCCTCTAAGGTACAATTTATAGCACCTTCGTGTTTCCAAGACTTCAAAATTCAATGTTTGATCAAATTTCCCAAGCACAGTTGAACTGAAACGCACTCGTAATGTAACCTCCTCATCAGGGGGCACAATCCAGCGGTAAGGAGGGATTCTGTAAGAAAGATGACTGTGATAAAGTGGATAAATATTCACAAAAATCAGAAGAATAGAAACATAAAGAATGGATCAACAGAAAGCCAACTGAACCATTGATTATACTGACAAGTGACTATCTGTATGATTATCCATACAAATAATCAGTGTTATCAGCATAATCAGAGGTATACTGATCAAATAAGAGCTTAATACAAACCAAATGGTCTTCCAGACATAATCTGATCATTGATGGTTACAATCATTCTCAACATTTTCAAGATGTTAAGGAAAGGAAAATACCACATGAAAGTTATTTCCTTCATTTCACGAATTTAACATCTTGGCATTCAACTGCACTCTTAATATCTCTAATGATCCTGTATTTGTCATTACCTCTGTCAGTTTATTCCAAACACAATGCCTTCCAGTCTGCTGAGGAACGCATAAAGAAAATACACTTGAGGAAGGTATCAGAAGGCTGCTGCCATCTGTTGAACTGCACACAGCAAGTCAAAGGATCCAATCAGTTTAATGGTGGCGCTCTCTGTCTACAACATTTCTATTAGAACGTAAGAACATAAGTAATAGGAGCAGGAGTAGGCCATAAAGCCCTCGAGCCTGCCCTGCCATTCAATAAGATCATGGCTGATTTGTAGTGGTTCAGTACCACTTTCCCGCTTTCTCCCCGTAACTCTTAATTCCCTTGTCAATTAAAAACCTATCCACTCTTGACTTGAACATATTCAGTGAAGCCTCCACCACCTCATCAGGCAGAGAATTCCAAAGATTCACCACTCTCTGCATGAAGAAACTCCTCCGCAACTCTGATCTGCCGCGCGCCCCCCCCCCCCAATCCCGAAGCTGTGCCCTATAGTCCTGCTATCTTTTTTAAGCGGTAAGAGTCTCTCAAAATCTACCATATCCATCCCCTTCATTATCTTATACGTTTCTATCAGATTCCCTCTCAGCCTTCTAAACTCCAAAGAGTACAAACCTAGCCTATTCAGTCTCTCCTCATAATCCAATGCCCTCATCTCCGGTATCAGTCCAGCAAACCTCTGCACCCCCTCCAAGGCCAATATATCCTTCCTTGAATGCGGCGACCAAAACTGCACACAGTACTCCAGCTGCGGCCTCACCAGTACCCTATATAGCTGCAACAGAACCTCCCTACCTTTATATTCTATCCCCCTAGCTATAAAGGCCAACATTGCATTTGCCTTCTTAATCACCTGCTGCACTTGCATACTGTGTTTTTGCGACTCATGCACAAGGACCCTCAGGTCCCTCTGCATCGTCGCATGCTGCAGCTTTTCTCCATTTAAATAGTAATCTTTCCTACCATTATTCTTCCCAAAGTGGATAATCTCACACTTGCTAACATTATACTCCATCTGCCAGGTCCTCGCCCACTCACTCAACCTATCCAGATCCCTCTGCAGGCTTTCCACACCCTCCATGCAATTTGCTTTTCCACTCATCTTCGTGTCATCAGCAAATTTCATCATCCTGCACTCTACCCCTTCCTCCAGATCATCTATGTAAATGGTAAATAGTTGAGGCCCCAGCACTGATCCTTGGGGCACTCCACTAGTCACCAGCTGCTAATCAGAATAGCTCCCATTAATACCTACTCTCTGCTTCCTATTAGACAGCCAATCCTCTATCCAGTCTAATACCCTACCCCCGACTCCCTGCACCTTAACCTTCTGCAGCAATCTTTTGTGAGGCACCTTATCGAACGCTTTCTGGAAATCCAAGAACACCACATCCACCAGTTCCCCTCTATCTACTGCACTCGTCACTTTCTCATAGAACACCAATAAATTCGTCAAGCACAACTTCCCCTTAACGAATCCGTGCTGCATCTGCCTGATCAACCCGTTTGTATCCAGGTGCCTCATTATTTCTGCTTTGATGACAGATTCAAGCATTTTTCCTACTACAGATGTTAAACTAACCGGCCTATAATGTCCTGCCTTCTGTCTGCTACCCTTTTTAAACAGCGGCGTAACATTAGCCGTTTTCCAATCTTCCGGCACTTTCCCGGAGTCCAGCGAATTTTGAAAGATAATTACCAGGGCATCCGCTATCACCTCTGCCATTTACAAGGTGGATGTACTGTGTAGACAGAGAACTCAGCACCAATATAAAAATTGGGAGTGGGTTGCTCCTCAATACAAAGTAGGGTGAATTAACTGACCTGACAACTTTAAAATCATCTTTAGTTGTTTCATCGAGGGCACTGTTGCGTTCCGGTTCAGACTGAGGTGAAATCATACCCAAGAAAAGTCCAGAGCGGGAATCACGGCGAGTTCTTTTGTGACCACCAGACCGACGTTTGTCACGTTCTGTCTCTCCTTTCTCTGTTTTGTCTTTTTTAGATTTTCCTTTCTGCTGAACCTGTGGCTCCTCCTGTGACAAAAAAAATGTTTTGTTTTATGTAAGCACAATTGTGATGGACTCTGTAACCCTTACTTAAGTTTTTAATTACGGTCGCCTCATTACCAGGAAGATGTGGAAGCTATTGAAAGGGTGCAGAGGAGATTTACAAGGATGTTGTCTGGATTGGGTGACATCCTTATAAGGATAGGTTGAGGGAGTTAGGTCTTTTCTCTCTGGAGGGACGAAGGTTGAGAGGTGACCTGATAGAGGTTTATAAGATGTTGAGAGGTATAGATCGGATGAATTCTCAAAGGCTATTTCCCAGGGCTGAAATGGTCGCTTCGAGAGGACACAGGTTCAAGGTGTTGGGGAGTAGGTACATAGGAGATGTCAGAGGCAGGTTTTTCACTTAGAGGGTGGTGGGTGAGTGGAATTGGATGCCGTCGGTGATGATGGAGGCAAACTTGTTGGGGTCTTTTAAGAGACTTCTGGATGAGTACATGGGATTTAATGGGACTGAGGGCTATAGATAGGCCTGGTAGGTAGGGATATGATCGGCGCAACTTGTGGGCTGAAAGGCCTGTTTGTGCTGTAGTGTTCTATGTTCTATGTAACCTATGAAAAAAAAACTGTTTATTTGTTCACAAGATGTGGGTGTCACCAGCAAACAGACCAGCACTCTATATTCATCTCTTGTGGCTCTTGGAAAAGTGACAGTGAACGGCTTTTGTGAGCCAGTGCATTCTATATAGTCCTGTGTTGCAGCTCCATCAGATTGGTATCTTACTTTTACAAATACCTGGCATGTTATTCTACCTGCTTCATCGAGCAGGTTTGATCCCCTACTTTGATGATAATGGTAGACTGGGGGATGTGTTGGGTCACGTGGTTAAAGATTGTGGTGAAATGCAAGTCTACAGCACTTCAGAGATGCCCAGATTTGGGCAAATCTAAATCTATCCCACAACGACAGAACCACAGAACACAATGGAAGGTGTCCTCATTGCAAAGACAGAACTTTGTTTTCACATGGACTACTGTCACGAACAACTGTATCTGCCAGGGGTCAGATTTGTGAAAAGAAAAAGGTTTTCCTTGGTGATCTAAAGTATGGATTAGTAAATTTGCGGATGACACTAAAGTAGGTGGAGTGGTAGATAGTGAAGAGGGGTGTTATAGTTTGCAGAGAGACTTGGACAAGTTGCAGAGCTGGGCTGAGAGGTGGCAAATGGAGTTTAATGTGGAAAAGTGTGAGGTAATGCACTTTGGCAGGAATAATAAATGTGTAGAGTATAGGGCTAATGGTAGGATTCTTAATAGTGTTGATGAACAGAGGGATCTTGGTGTGTATGTGCATAGATCCCTGAAAGTAGGCAGTCAAGTCGATAAGGTTGTTAAGAAGGCATATGGAGTCTTAGCTTTTATTGGTAGGGGGATTGAATTTCGGAGCCGCAACGTCATGTTGCAACTGTACAAAACTCTAGTGCGGCCGCACTTGGAGTATTGTGTGCAGTTCTGGTCCCCGCATTATAAGAAAGATGTGGAGGCATTGGAGAGGGTACAGAGGAGGTTTACCAGGATGTTGCCTGGTATGGAAGGCAGGTCTTATGAGGAGAGGCTGAGGGATTTGAGGTTGTTTTCGTTAGAAAGAAGGCGGCTAAGAGGAGACCTTATTGAAACATATAAGATGATTAGAGGTTTAGATAGGGTGGACAGTGATAGCCTTTTTCCTAGGATGGAGAAAACTAGCACGAGGGGACACAGCTTTAAATTAAGGGGTGATAGTTATAGAACATAGAACATAGAACACTACAGCACAGAACAGGCCCTTCGGCCATCGATGTTGCGCCAACCAATATAAAAAGCAATGCCCCTCCAAACTAAACCATTCCCTTCTCTTCCATACACTTATCAACTAACCTCTTAAACGCCACCAAACTTGGCACATCCACAACTGATGGATATAGGACGGATATCAGAGGTAGGTTCTTTACCCAGAGGGTGGTTAGGGAGTGGAATGCCCTGCCTGCGGCAGTTGTAGATGCGCCAAGTTTGGTGGCGTTTAAGAGGTTAGTTGATAAGTTTATGGAAGAGAAGGGAATGGTTTAGTTTGGAGGGTCATTGCTTTTTTCATAATTGGTCGGCGCAACATCGAAGGGTGAAGGGCCTGTTCTGCGCTGTAATGTTCCATGTTCTATGTTCTATGTTCTATGAGTGTGATTATGTCAGGCTGTTTCTAGACTGGCCAGTGGTACAGCTTACCCAATTTTGGCATAACTTCCCAGCTGATAGGGAGGAGGACATTGCGAGTCCAGCACTGAGATCGGTACTGGATCTTCTTCTGGTTTTATTTCTTGAGTGTGATCTTACGGCCTCATTTTGCCCATAGATTGACATGATGAGATTGTAAGATGGCATGAGAAGGAAAAAATAGGAATCACACCCAATTTCCTGCCTGTTTACATTGTACCAAAAATAATTTTCCAGGCATGATAAAAAATGCGCTCAAAATGAGAAAAACATCAATTTTAATGAAAATGCATGCATCTCAATATAATTAACACAGTCTGCACGTATTCATCCCCATTCACTTACTTTAATAACCTCACTGGCAAGGCATCGTGCTGGTGAGGAAAACATTTCCTTTGTAAAAGTCTGCTGCAGCTACAGCAGTATTAAAGGGGAGTGACAAAGTAAATCTCTTGATTGCCAGTCTCTGGGGTGTGGGAGGAGGGGGAGTCTCTGGCACAGCCATGGTACATGGTGGGGTGCATGGGCTTGTGTGGATGTTATTGTTAGGGGAGGGGGTGCTTTGTGCCAAGTGTGAGGGTGCAGAGCTCCATAGTCAGCGCTAGCTGTGGGGGATGAGTTGGTACTGCTCTGGAGCTGCAGAACAAAATTGAATGGGGCTTGGTGTGATGCAGGTGGGGGAAGAGGCTTGCGCTGATCTGAGGGCACACAGGTTGAAAGGTTGGCACTGAATGGGGCCTGGTCATGGGTGGGATGTGAAAAGAGTGGGGACCGGGGAGGGTCATGCTGATCCAGGGACCCCAAGATAGAGGGTTGGCACTAATTAAGAGCTGTTGTTGTGCGTATTCCCCCAGCTGCTGAATGAATTCTCCCAGGGGTTGCTTATGGGTGCAGACACCAACCCCAGTGCTGTCGTCATGGCACCCTTCCATCTGTCAGCTATAAAGATTCTCTGGCTGACTGCTGCGATACCATCTCAGTAACCCAACTAACACAAACAAACAGCAGACCTCTGAGCTGCTGTTCTAAGTAAGGGAGTTGTGCAGGTGTTAAAATAGATCCTCGTACAGCATGGGCTCAGAAGCACTGCCCTCAATAGGAACTCATTCCATGATAGTAACGAGGGTATCCCTCACTTATTTGTCTAAACTGCTGGCAATTCCTGGAAGCCACTGCACCAGACATCCAGGAGGGTGCACCCATGCCTATACCTCAAGCCTTCCCAATGGGCAGCCCTATATGCTCTCTGTACGCCCATGATGCTGGCTTGCCACCGTCCACATTCAGTTGGGACAGAGGCTCTTGAGTGGAAGTGTAGGTCCTAGGATGGTGAATCTCATGGAATTTCTCGCAGATCTTTGAAGAGCTAACGGACAGCATTAGTCACCACAGGCTTCAGCTCAGCAAGGACACCAATGTTAGGTCTTTGCGAATGTGGCACCTCATGGTACAGGGAGACACCCGCATCCGGTGGCAGTGAACGTCACAATGGCTCTCAATTTTTACGTCACTAAGTCCTTCCTGGCTACCAGCGGGGAATCTCTGTGGGATTTCAAGCCCTTAGTCCACAAGTGTGTCCACAAGGTTATGGATGCCCTGTTCACCCAGGCAGGCCAGAACATCAACTTCAATTTGGGCCAGACCCAGCAGGAAGCCTGGATTGCAGGATTTGCCGCCATTGTCGGCATGCCGAATGTGCAAAGGAAAATTGACGCATTGCAGGTTAACCTGCTGTCCGAAAACATCAGACCCCACTAGGGCGGAAGCAGGTAGTAATTGGCAGGACAGGGAAGGAGCAATGGGTGGTGGGCGGGCGGCAGTTCACTGGAAAATCAGAGATTTGGTTGTCTCCGAGACAGGTCTGGGTACTTCAGGTGCCAGGATTCAGATGTTTTAGGAAGGCAGGGCGAGTGGCAAAATAGTGGGGGGGGAGTAGCACTGTTGATCAGAGATAGTGTCACGGCTGTAGAGAAGTGGGCACTGTGGAGGGATTGTCTACAGAGTTTCTGTGGGTGAAGTTCAGAACAGGAAGGGGTCGATAACTTTGCTGGCTGTTTTCTATAGGCCACCCAATAGTGACAGGGATCTTGAGTTGCAGATAGGGAAACAGATCCTGGAGAGATGTAGTAATAACACAGTTGTCATGATGGGAGACTTTAACTTCCCAAACATCGAATGGAATATCCCTAGGGTAAGGGGTTTGGATGGCAGGTGTTAGGTGTGTTCAGGAAGGTTTCCTGACACAGTATGTAGATAAGCCTACGAGAAGAGAGGCTGTACTTGATCTGGTACTGGCTAATGAACTTGGACAGGTATCGAATCTCTCGGTGGGAGAGCATCTTGGGGATAGCAATCATAATTCTATCTCCTTCACAATAACATTGGAAAGAGATAGGATGAGGCAGGCTAGGAAAGTGTTTACCTGGAGTAAGGGGAAATATGAAGTCATCAGGCAGGAAATTAGACGAGCAAAATGGTCCGCCTTGTTGTCCAACAAGGGACATACACACGGTGGATCGTGTGAGGGCTGCTCTTGGATGTTGCTTTGAGAGTTACCTAATGCTTCACATCATTAGTGTATGCTTAAACTGGACCAGCTGATGGGCAACATGACAGCCCAGTGACTATCACTGCTTGCTGTGCAGATACATGGATTTGGGTCAGTGTCTGTCGGAGTTTGCACATTCTCTCCGTGCTTGTGAGGGTTTTCTCCAGGTGCTCCGGTTTCCCCAAAAACATGCTCTTAGGCTGATTGATGTTAACAAATTGTCCCTAAATTAGGTGTCCCTTAAACTGGTTATAATTCCTTTATGTGGAGTCCAATAGACGTAGACAAAGGTCATAGGTAGAAGAGGGCTTTCACAATGTTAAAATGGCGGCGTGGGCTTGTTGAGCCAAAGGGCCTGTTTCCTGTTCTATGTTGTTCTTTGTCCTTTAAATTGGAAGGAGGTATTCTTGGGGAAAAGTACCGAAGGAAGGCAGTGGATTTTCAAGGAACGTTTGTTTGGAGCTCTGCATGACAATGTTCCAATGAGACAGGGAGATTTTGGTAGGTTATGGGAACGGTGGTGCATGAAGGTTGTAATGAGCCTAGTCAAAAAGAAAAGAAAGACGTACAGAATGTTCAGAGAGCTAGGCGATGTTAAGGATCTAAAGGAGTATACGGGTAAATTAGGAGAGCCAGAAGGGATCATGAGAAGGCCTTGGCAAGTAAAATTAAGGAGAACCTAAGGCATTCTACAAATATGCGAAGAGTAAAAGAATGAGATGTGAATGAATAGAATCTAAAAAATGTGAAGGGAGAAAAGTTTGTGTGGAACCGATAGAAATGGCAGAGGTGCTTAATGAATTCTTTACCTCAGTATTCACAGTGGAAAATGATCGGTGTGGTTGTACTGCAGGTTTGCGGTGGACTGAAAAGATTGTGTATGTGGACGTTAAGAAAGAGGATGTTTTGGAAATTTTGAATAGCATCAAGATAGATAAGTCACTGGGACTGGATGGGATGTACCCCAAGTTACTGTGGGAGGCAAGGGAAGAGAGTACAGACCCTCTGGCGATGATCTTTGCATCGTCAATGGAGACGGAAGAGGTTCCGGAGGATTGGAGGATTGTGGATGTGATTCCTATATTCAAGAAAAGGAATAGGGATAACCCAGGAAATTACCGACCGGTGAGTCTAACCTCAGTGGTTGGTAAGTTGATGGAGAGGATCCTGAGGGACAGGATTTATGAACATTTAGAAAGTTTAGTATGGTCAAAAGTAGTTAGCATGGCTTTGTCAAGAGCAGGTCGTGACTTACGAACCTGGTTGAGTTCTTTGAAAATGTGACTAAACAATTGATGAAGGAAGAGCAGCGGATGAGTTTTAAATGGACTTCAGCAAGGCATTCGATAAGGTCCCCCATTCAGGAGTTCTTGAGAAGGTAAGAGTGCATGGGATCCGAAGAGCTGATGTCTTGTGGATCCAGAACTGGCTTGCCTGCAGAAGGCAGAGAGCGGTTATGGATGGGTCTTTTTCTGCATGGATGTTGGTCACCAGTGGAGTTCCCCAGGGATCTGTTCTGGGCCCCCTTGCTGTTTGTAATTTTCATAAATCACCTGGATAAGGAAGTGGAGGGATGGGTTGGTAAGTTTGCCAACAACACGAAGGTTGGTGGTGTTGTGAATAGACTAGAGGGATGTCAAAAGCTTTGCATGGTTCCATGTCCCTTCTCTTACGATTTCCGTGGCGAGTGGGGCTGGAAAATTCCACCCTCTGTGTCAGTACTACCCTATAAATTTCCGCTTAGATTTTGTGTTCAAGACTTTGGAGTTGGGATTGAATCTTCTGACTCAAGCAAAAATATTACAAACTGAGGCACAACTGGCACATGTAGCTCATCAGAATTTAATGTTTGCCATATTGTGCTCATTCAGCATAAATTTACACACTAATTGCATACGTACCTTAATAATCGGAACTGGGATTTCAGGCTCTGGTTCAAGCTCTTTCTTTTCTTCAAACAACAATTTTCCTTCTTCTGGGTTAGGTAAAAGTGAAAACTGACCCAGTACATTTTGTCTTGAACTGGGTCTTCGCTCCACTGGGTATCGAATCACTGCAAACAGGGCGGGGGGAGGAATAGGAGGGCCACTTGGGCCTAGGCCCAGACTATCTAAAACCTATGTAAGAGAAAGCAATAACAATAAATTTTCTTGAAATATAAATAAAAGGAAATATATCAATAGTACCAAAATCCTTGTTACTACTACTGGGTTGGGTCTCTCTCTGTCACCCAGTCGGCAGTACAACTATCACCTTGAAAGAGATTTCAGCGATCCCTTCTCCCTTCCCATGTTTGCTTTGCCTCTCCTAAAATAACTGACTTTTTCAAGTGGCAATTCCAGTTCTGCTTATAAGCTTTGCTGGATCACTTTTCTGACCTCTGATTTTCAGGTAAGCGTTCTTCACGAACACGCAGAGTTGCTGAGCAGAGACTGATAGCCAAGCTCCATAGACATGAGGTTGGCCTCAACTGGGATCTTAGGTTCATGTCACACTATCTGCAACCTCCATGACTTGCCTGTGCTTGCAAAATCTCACTAACTGGAGAAATACGTATCTCTTTAAACTGTGCTTAACTTTCTGGTCTCTTGCACATCCCCAATTTAAATTTTCCATTATTTGAATCCATGCCCTTACCTAAAGCTGTGCAATTCACTCCCTAAAATCGCTTTGCCTTTGAGTCCCTCCTTTCTTTCAGGCATTCCTTAAAACCTATCTCATTGATTAAGCTTTCAGCTATCTATCCTAATATTCCATATGTGACTAAGTGTCAAATTTTACTTAGAATGCTCTATGAAATACCAAGTTATTTTTATTATTTTAATGATACATAGAATCATAGAAACATAGTAGGATCAGGAGGAAGCCATTTGGCATTTCGGGCCTGCTCTGCCATTCATTATGATCATGACTGATCATTCAATTCAATAGCTTTCTCTCCATAACCTTTGATCCCATCCATCCCAGTGTTAAATCTAGCCGCCTCTTGAATACATTCAAGTAGTTTGACATTAACTACTTCCTATGATAATGAATTCTACAGGCTCATCATTCCTTGGGTGAGGAAATATCTCCTCACTCTTCCTAAATGACCTATTCCCAAATCACATTCTGTGACCCATGATTCTGGAGTTCCCCACCATTGGGAACATTCTTCCTGCATCTACCAATTTTTTAAGACTCTATGAAACCTCACCCTATCCGTTCGCTGAACTCCAGCGAAAACAATCCTAAGCTCATCAATCTCTCTTCATACATCAGTCCCATTATCTCTGGAGGTAGACTGGTAAACCTTAGCTCCCTCAAGAGCAAGAATACTCTTCCTTAGAAAAGGAGACCAAAACTGCACACAATGCTCCATGTGTCCTCACCAAGGCCCTGTACAATGGCAACAATGCTTTCCCGCTCCTTACTTGAAATCTCTTGCTATAAAGGCCAATATATCATTTGCCTTCTTTACTGCCTGCTGCACTTGCATGCTTAAATTCAATCATTGGTGCACAAAAACATCCAAGTCCCTCTGCACACTCCCTCTCCCATTTACAGTCATTCAGATAGTAATCTACCTTCTTGTTTTTGCTTCCAAAGTGAATAACCTCACATTTATCCAAATCCAGGTTCAGCACCCTAGCCTCTGAATCAGTTGCTTCACCATCCATCTGGATAAAAAAATTTTTACATGTTATGGTCACTTACCTCCAAGAGGTCTCACACAGTTAGATTGGCAATGATTCCCTTCTTAGACTCAGAATCCCATCTTAGACTGGATACACAGTACTCAATTTAAGATGGCCTGCTCTCCAGATGGTTTCTCCACATATTGGTCAAGAAAACTATTCCATCCACATATATTTCAAGAATTCCTCCTCTAGGGCATTGTGGCCAATTTGATTGGCCCAATCTCCATGCAATTAAACTTATCCAAGATCATCAATATTCCCTTATCACATACATCTTTAATTTCATGTTTAATACAATTCCCAACATCACCACTGCGGTTTGGGGTGATTATATATGACACCCACCAATGACTTTTGCTCATTTTTTGCCCTTACCTTTTAATTTGGTGAGGTTTGCAAAGTCATACTGGACTCAGAGTTCAAGAATCTAAATCATTTTTGGATGTGGTGAGAGACTGTGGACCTAGCACTGAATACTATGGGACATTACTTCTCATTTTCTGTGAGTCTGTGTAATTGCTTGTTTGTTTCATAACCAGTTTGCTATCTTTTCTGTTACTTGTTTCCTGACTCCATATGCTTAGTACTTCATTACAGAGCTACTGTGCAGGACTTATCAAAGAAACTCTGAAAGTCTATGCAATTATATCTTACTATATCAGATTGCTGAACAAGAAGCACAGGTTGCCAAATGAAATTATGATATTATTGCTGGAACAAATAACTGATTCAAAGGAGGGCAAGAATGGGTGTAAAAAATATTCCTTGGGTACAAAGTATTTGGGTAGGTCAGGGAAATAAAAAAAACAGGGGAATGACAGTATTGAGTAAAAGTGCTGAATGGAGAGAATATTCCAGGAATCAAGGAGAAAATCTTTCTGGCTTGCAGTAAGAAATGAAAAGGATGCAATAGCATTGATCATGTAGTAGATCAATGACTGGAAGAGGTACAAGGAAACATTTATAAAGAAACTACAGAGAACTGCAAGGATTTTAGTGTAATTATAATGGGGAGCTTCAATTGTTCAAATACAGTGTGGAAATGGAGAAGAGACAAAAGGGGCATATATTTCTGGAATATGTTGATGATTATTTTCCGCAGCAGTTTGTTTCCAATCCAATGAGAGGACAGGCACTGTTGGGCCTGGTAGGGGGGGATTGAGTTGGTCCAAGTGAATCAAATAACAGTAAGAGAGCATTTAGGGAAGAGTGACCATTGCGTCTGTTATGATGGCCATGAAGGCCATAGGGGATCATCAATAAATCTACCTATGAGCTTCATGGATTGCAAACTACCTTATTGAGCAAATGAAGGCTCACCTATTGGCAAGCACTCAGCGGAGGTTTTTAAACCCGTCGTTATTGGGCTGTTGTTGTAGATCCCAAGTCAGATAACCCGACTGTCAGCTGCAGGCACAGTCCTTTCTTTTGGTACACAATAAAGAAAGTTGGTGATGGGAAACTAATTTTTGGCTGAATTACTATGTTGGTTAGAAGGAAAAAAATTCTTTCTCCATATTTTTGTCCGGACAACCTCTATAAGTCAAGAATCTTTTCTGGTAAGAAAAAGCCATTATATTTCTTTTCAGGAACCCTTTGACACCGATAGGAAAGACTGGGTCCAAACACTGAGCACATGTTTTACTTCATGCTAACAATATTGAAGGACACAAAAAATAAAAAGTGGTATTGTCAACAGCATGCAACATTCTGATCTTTAACGTGATAAGAAGTCTGATCTATCTGGATGCTCCTGAACCAGTAGATCAAGTGAAAAACCATGACCTGAAGTGTCCTGTAATTCTCCAGAGTATGGCTTCAACATGGCTGGGCAAATCTCTGGGGAATCTGAATTCTTGTCTAGGTGGCAGAAATTAGCTGAATTTTGTGAATGTGGACTGCCTCTTAATGAAATTTTGTGATATAGATTGGTATTTGGCATAAGTGACCAACTCATCTAAAAGAAGTTGGCAGAACCTAATTTCAACTTTTAAAAAGCCATTTAAATAGCCTTGTCACTTGAGAATGCAAAAAAAGTTGATCAGGAATTACAAGGGGCATCAGGTAGCAATATCCCCCAACTGGGGGGAGGGACCTCATATAATCAGTCCTCAATGGAGAGTGCCTGTGTAAGTCAGATGGTAAAGAGCCCCATTTGATATAGGAACCCTAATGTCACCACTTAGTCAAGGAAAGACAGTGATGACCTGAAGAGTATTACAGAACATACTCCAAAAAGTTGCAGTTGTCAAATGACAAATTGTTGCAAGCACTGTCAAAGGACAAAGCCACGGCAAAGTTTCAGGCACAGGCAAGATGCATGCTTCAGAGGAAGAAAGCCGAATCCAGTATCAAATGTACCATGCAGGTAACCCCTCTTCCAGAGAAAGGGATCATACATATCAATTGTATTATTACAGTAAAAGTTGTTCTGATTACAGTAGATTTAATAGTGAATGGCCATTCCTTGAAGAGAAAAGTGACACGGGAACTGCAGTTTCCATTTCTGAAGAACAGATTTAACAGACCTCTAGTCAGGCATCCAACTCCTGAGGTTGAAAGACATGAAGGCCAGGTAAGCTACCTACATGGATGAACCTTTACAAATAAAAAGCATCACAATGGCCCATTACCTATGTGCAGCAATTAACTCATCTGCTATTCATTGTTGTACGGAGGCCTTTTGGGGAGAAGATCTGGTCAACTGGTTGGAGATCTTGCAGCTAGGTGTGGGGTGATTGAACAAAGTTATTAATTGATATCTTTGAGTTTTTTTAGGAGGGCCTGGAAAAAACTAAAAGGAGCCAATGCCAAGATCTATGTTGACCATGATGCTACACCTGGGTACTTCAGAGCCAGACCAGTCACTTATTCCATGCTGGAGAAAGTGGAAACTAAACAAGGGAGCCTTGGATACAATAAGGTCTGTGCAATTTCTGGATAAGCCATGCCTGTAGCCTCAGTTCTTAATTCTAACAAATTAGTTCTTCTTTGTGGGGACTAGAAACTAACAGTTAATTGGGTCTCTAAACTCGACAAGCATCCCACATCCAGAATCAAAGATTTGTACGCTAAGTTAACAGGTCATGATGTGGAAATGCCACCAACCCTCCAAAGAAATTAAATTGTAGCTCATTAAGAAAGCTGAACTCAGTGTTGAGGGCAGGATCATTTTTTAAGAGTCTGAGTAATTATTCCACCCCAGGACCATGTCCAATATTAATGGAACTACATAACTGCCACCCAGGAATATCAAAAATGAAGATACTGGCTCGGAATTACAACTGGTGGCCCAATCTTGACTCTGACATCAGAGGCTTGGTGAAGCAATGTGACCCTTGCCAGGAAATTCAAAAACTTTCACCCTCAGTCTCCTCCGCCCATGCAAGTGGCCTGGCAGGCTACTGGTGCATGTACCTTTGGAGCTGCACTATATGGATTCCATAACTTCTCAGACGATGATTGAGAAATTATAACAAAGCTTCAGTATTCATGGAATACTGAAAGTTCTGATTTCCAATGGCATGGCCTTTACCAACAGTGATTTCCAGAACTTCATGCTCTCTAGTGGTACCTGACATGTCCAAACTGCATCTTATCACCTGTTCTTAAATAGACTGGCAGAACGGAGTGGTTTAAACTGTCCAAAATGACAAGGAGAGGCAACCAGCAGCATTTATGGAAACTAAATTGGCACAACTTTTGTTAAGATTATAGGACTGACCACACACAACAAAAGGTGCTGCTTCTGCAGAGCTATAAACGGGATGAAGGCTATGCAGCAGGGCATAGATAGGCTGGTAGCTTGGGCAGATAGATGGCAGATGGAATTCAATCCTGATAAATGCAGGGTGATGCAATTTGGGAGAAAGAATGTAGGGGGGAGGTATATGACAAAGGGTAGACCTATTAAGAGTACAGAAAGACAGAGGGACCTGGGGGTGCAGGTGCACAAGTTTCTGAAGGTAGAAGAGCACGTGGAGAAGGTTGTGAAGAAAGCATATGGTACGCTAGCCTTTATAGGAAGGGGTGTAGAGTACAAGAGCTGGCCTTTAATGTTGCAGTTGTATAAAATATTGGTTAGACCTCATTTGGAATACTGCGTCCAGTTCTGGTTGCCTTACTACCGGAAGGACGTGGAGACTCTGGAGAGACTGCAGAGGAGGTTTACCAGGATGCTGCCTGGTATGAAAGGTCTGAGTTACGAGAAGAGGTTAAGCAAATTGGGACTGTTTTCCTTAGAAAGACATAAACTTAGAGGAGGTCTAATAGAGATGTACAAGATTATGAGGGGTATAGATAGAGTAAAGAGGTTTAATCTTTTTCCTAGGATGGGCTCGAATAGCATGAGGGGTCACGGGCTTAGGGTGAGGGGGGTAAGGTATAATTTGAATGCTAGAGGGAGTTTTTTCAAAGGGTGGTGGAGGTATGGAATGTGCTGCCAAGTGAAGTGGTGGAGGCAGGTACTCTGGAGTTATTTAAGAAATACTTAGATGGGCACATGAACAGAATGGGAATGGAGGGGTATAGAAAACTGATTTAAAATAGGGATCATGACCCTTGGGAGTCCCTGGGAAGTGAGAAAATAGATGATGATATTGATGTACTTGTTTTAATCCTACAGGTGCTTTGGTCCACCTTGTTGTCTAACGAGGAGCATACACGTGATGGGTCGTGAGAGGGCTGCTCTTGGATTTTTTTTCGAGAGTATCCTAGTGCTTCACGTCGTTAGTGTATGCTTGACCTGGACCATTTGATGGGCAACACGACAGCTCAGTGACTATCGCTGTGCTGTGCAGATACATGGATTTGGACCTGTGTCTGTGGGAGTTTGTGCATTCTCCCCGTGCTTGCGTGGGTTTTTTCTGGGTGCTCCAGTTTCCTCCCCCATCCTAAAGATGTGCTCTTAGGCCAATTGGCAAAACAAATTCTTCCTAAATTGTCTCAAATTTGGTTTTTAATCCATAGATCTATAAACATGGACAGGGATCGCGGATAGAGGTGGGAACATCGGGGTGGCGGCACGGGCTGGTTGGGCTGAAGTGCCTGTTTCCCGTGCTGTTTTGTTCTTTGTTCTTTGGTTCATATGAGGAACTTTGGGGTTGGTCCCAGATGCAGCCCTGGGATTATAATGGAGAAAACAGGACCAGTATCTTTCAGGATCAAAGTTCAGGATGAAACTCTAAAGAAGAACTTGGGCCATCTCAGACCCAGGGAGTCCTTGTCCAAGATTCTCTCTCCATTGCTAATGCCAACTTTCAACTTGGAGCTGATTCCCATCCAGTTAGTGAAAGTATGGACTCCAAGATGAAGTTGTAAAAGTGGGCCTCTGGGCTGAAGTGGAACCTGAGGAGGAACCCGCACCAATAACCCAAAATCACTTTCCATAAAAGAAGGTCCTCTGTTTGGTTTCTACCACCTGACCCAGCTTTGCCTTTGAGAGACCCCCAACAAAGGAGTCGGAATAGAGGAGCAGCATGATAGCATAATGGTGAGCACTGCTGCTTCACAGCTCCAGAGACCTGAGTTCAATTCCCGCTATGCTCTCTAATATTCTTCAGATCATCACTGTCTTTCCTTGACTCCTGTCTGTGTGGAGTTTGCACATTCTCCTCGTGTCTGTGTGACTTTCCTCCGGGTGCTCTGGTTTCCTTCCACAGTCCAAAGATGTGCAACATAGGTTGATTGACCATGCTAAAATTGCCCTCAGTGTCCTGCGATGCATAGATTAGAGGGATTAATGGGTAAATATGTAGTAATATGGGGGTAGGGCCTGGTGGATTGTGGTTGGTGCAGACTCAATGGGCCAGATGACCTCTTTTTGCACTGTAGTGTTTCTATGGTTTCTATGGAAAAGGCCACTGGAGGCAGGACATGGCCGCCATTTGCTGGGGAGGAAGGGAGGTGGGTGCTGTGCACAGGAGAAGAAGGGAGCAGAGACCCCAACAGTTCCACGTGTGAGAATCCTTCAAATAACTATCGGTCATTGCATGCCACCAACAGCTCCTCTGAAAGGAGACAGTAAACACCTCTGTCATTTGTTGCAGGATCTGGCATTTCACAACATGTTGGGGGGGGGGGGGGGTGCTCTCTCTCAGTGGCTGTGAAATTGACTGTCACTTTATGCCAGCGGTCCTTCCAAAAGTAACGACCTATGTGACATTTTGCAGTCAGCCATGCACAACTGTCTGAAGATCACGGATGCCGGGGCTGGCCAGTATCTTAAATTTGACCTGGACAAGGACCAGTAGGGGGTCTGGGCTGCAAAGACTTGAAGCAATCGCAGGGAAGCCAAATGTGCAGGGGGCTATAGATTGCACTGCGCCCATGCCGCCCTCAAGGCCATGTTGCAGTATTCATGACAATTCATGAATAGAAAGGGTTTCCATTCGCTAAACGTGCAATTGGTGTGTGACCATAAGATGAATATCATGCAGATCTGCACTAGACACCCCACCAGAGTGCATGACAGATTCATCTTGAGGAGCTCAGATATCCCAGAGGTCTTTGAGAAGATGTCCAGGATGCAGGGATGGTTCATGGGGCACATGAGGGACCTGCTTTATATTTGGCTGACGGTGCTTGCGCGGAGGTCTGAGACAGATGCGGAGACCAGTATAATGAGGCCCATGTTGCCACCTATTCAATATTGGAGCAGTGCATAAAGCTCTTCAAAATGCAGTTAGGTGCTTGGATCGCTCTGGTGGGGCCCTACAATAAAATCCCCTGATTTCATCCCACGTTCTGGTGGTGTGCTTGCCCTTCACAATCTGATACAACAGAGAGGAGACCTTCTGATGGAGAACGTGGAGGCCAACCAGCAGAAGGACAAAGAAAAAGAAGAGGACAACACTGAGCAACACCATCCAGGCACTGTAGGGCTGGCAGCAAGGACCAGGCATGCCAGGGCTGCAATAATCTGACCAATTAAACTAAGTATGCCTAATCCCTTCTTCACCATCCTGTCCACCTGTGACTCTAGTTTCAATCAGCTATAACCTGTATCCCAAGATCTCTTTATTCTATAATTCTTCCCAATGTCCTACCATTAATTAAGTCCTATCCTTGTTTGATCTGACAAAATGCATCATCTCATATTTATTTAAATTAAACTCCATGTGCCATTCATCAAACCATTGGCCTAAATGATCAAGATCCCATTGCAATCCAAGATAACCTTCTTCTCTGTCCCCTATGCCACTTATCTTGGTGTCATCTGCAAACTTACTAACCATGTCTCCTAAATTCTCATCCATATTATTAATATAAATGACAAATAACAACAGACCCAACACTAATCCCTGAGGCATGTCTCTGGTCACATGCCTCCAGTTTGAAAAACAGCCCTCTACAACCACCCTCTGTCTCCTGTCATCAAGCCATTTCGCTACCTCACCCTGGATCTCATAAGTTTTAATCTTTTGCAACAATCTACCATGCGGTACCTTGTCAAAAGCCTTGCTAAAATCCATGTAGACAACATCAACTGCACTGCCCTCATCTATCTTCTTGGTTATCCCTTCAGAAAACTCAATCAAATTTTTGTGAGACATGATTTTCCACTCACAAAGCCATGCTGACTGTCCCTAAACAGTCTTGCCTCTCTAAATGTCTGCAGATCTTGTCTCTAAGAATACTTTCCAACAACTTATACACTAGAGATGTGAGGCTCATGGCTGTCATTCCCAGTCTTTTCCCTGCAGGTCTTTTTAAACAAAGACACAACATTTGGCACCTTTCAATTTTCTGGCATCTCACCTGTGGCTGTTGATGATTCAGTTATCTCTCAACACCAGGTTAAAGTCCAACAGGATTAGGTAATGAAGGGCAGTGCTCCAAAAGCTCACGTTATCAAATAAACCTATTGGACTGTAACCTGTGTTGTAAGAATACTTATTGTGCCTACCCTAGTCCATTCTTAGCTTTTATTGGTAGGGGGATTGAATTTCAGAGCCGCAACGTCATGTTGCAACTGTACAAAACTCTGATGCAGCCGCGCTTGGAGTATTGTGTACAGTTCTGGTCCCCACATTATAAGAAAGATATGGAGGCATTGGAGAGGGTACAGAGGAGGTTTACCAGGATGTTGCCTGGTATGGAAGGCAGGTCTTATGAAGAGATGCTGAGGGATTTGAGGTTGTTTTCGTTAGAAAGAAGGCGGCTAAGAGGAGACCTTATTGAAACATATAAGATGATTAGAGGTTTAGATAGGGTGGACAGTGATACCTTTTTCCTAGGATGGAGAAAGCTAGCACGAGGGGACATAGCTTTAAATTAAGGGGTGGTAGTTATAGGACGGATGTCAGAGGTAGGTTCTTTACCCAGAGGGTGGTAAGGGGATGGAATGCCCTGCCTGCTGCAGTTGTAGATGCGCCAAGTTTGGTGGCGTTTAAGAGGTTAGTAGATAAGTTTATGGACGAAAAGGGAATGGTTTAGGTTAGAGGGTCATTGCTTTTTCCTAATTGGTCGGCGCAACATCGAAGGGCCTGTTCTGCGCTGTAATGTTCTATGTTCTATTTCTAAATATATCTGCTAGATGAGCCACAATTTCCTCCCTAACCTCTCACAATGTCCCGGGATAAACGTCTTCAGATTCTGGGGATTTATCTACCTTGATGTGCTTTAAGACTTACAAAACCTACTTCTCTGTAATTTGTAAAGTCCTCAAGATATTACTATAGCATTCATGCCTTTCTCAATAGTAAATATGGATGAGAAATATTCGTTTAAGATCTCACCCATCTCTTGTGGATCTGCACATAGATGATCTTGTTGATCCTTAAGAGGACCTATCTCTCCCCAGTTATTCTTTTGACCTTTATGTATTTATAGAAGCTCTTTGGATTCTCCTTTGCCTCATCTGCCTAAGAAATCTCATGTCCCCTTTTTGCCCTCTTGATTTCTGTTAACCTTACTCATACACTTTCTATACTCTTCAAGGAACTCACTTGATTCCAGATGCCTATACATGCCTATACCTCCTTCTTCTTTTGATCAGGGCCTCAATATCCTGAGTCATCCAGGGTTCCTTACTTCTACAAGACTGACCTTCACTCTAACGGGAATGTGCTTACCCTCCCTGAACCATGGTTAACATATTTTGAAAATTTTCCACTTACAGCCCTCCCTTTGCCTGCCAAGAGCAGCCCTCTCATGACCCATCGCGTGTATGCCCCTCGTTAGACAACAAGGTGGACCAAAGCACCTGTAGGATTAAAACAAGTACATCAATATCATGATCTATTTACACACTTCCTAGGGACTCCCAAGGCTCATGATCCCTATTTTAAATCAGTTTTCTATACCCCTTCATTCCCATTCTGTTCATGTGCCCATCTAAGTATTTCTTAAATAACTCCAGAGTACCTGCCTCCACCACTTTACTTGGCAGTGCATTCCATACCCCCACCACCCTCTGTGTGAAAAAACTCCCTCTAGCATCCCAATTATACCTTACCCCCCTCACCCTAAGCCCGTGACCCCTCGTGCTATCTGACTCCATCCTAGGAAAAACCTTAACCGTGTTTACTCTATCTATCCCCTTCATAATCTTGTACACTTCTATCAGATCCCCTCTAAATCTACATCTTTCTAAGGAAAACAGTCCCAATTTGCCTAACCTCTCCTCGTAACTCAGACCTTCCATACCAGGCAGCATCATGGTAAACCTCCTCTGCATCTAGAACATAGAACATAGAACATTACAGCACAGAACAGGCACTTCGGCCTTCGATGTTGCGCCGACCAATATAAAAAGCAATGACCCTCCAAACTAAACCATTCCCTTCTCTTCCATATACTTATCAACTAACCTTAAACGCCACCAAACTTGGCGCATCTACAACTGCTGCAGGCAGGGCATTCCACTCCCGAACCACCCTTTGGGTAAAGAACCTACCTCTGATATCCGTCCTATAACTATCACCCCTTAATTTAAAGCTGTGTCCCCTCGTGCTAGCTTTCTCCATCCTAGGAAAAAGGCTATCACTGTCCACCCTATCTAAACCTCTAATCATCTTATATGTTTCGATAAGGTCCCCTCTTAGCCGCCTCCTTTCTAATGAAAACAACCTCAAATCCCTCAGCCTCTCTTCATAAGACCTGCCCTCCATACCAGGCAACATCCTGGTAAACCTCCTCTGTACCCTCTCCAATGCCTCCACATCTTTCTTATAATGTGGGGACCAGAACTGCACACAATACTCCAAGTGCGGCCGCACTAGAGTTTTGTACAGTTGCAACATGACGTTGCGGCTCCGAAATTCAATCCCCCTACCAATAAAAGCTAAGACTCCATATGCCTTCTTAACAACCTTATCGACTTGACTGCCTACTTTCAGGGATCTATGCACAAATACACCAAGATCCCTCTGTTCATCAACACTATTAAGAATCCTACCATTAGCCCTATACTCTACACATTTATTATTCCTGCCAAAGTGCATTACCTCACACTTTTCCACATTAAACTCCATTTGCCACCTCTCGGCCCAGCTCTGCAACTTGTCCAAGTCTCTCTGCAAACTATAACACCCCTCTTCACTATCTACCACTCCACTGACTTTAGTGTCATCTGCAAATTTACTAATCCATCCTTCAATACCCTCATCCAGATCATTTATAAAAATTACAAACAGCAGGGGCCCCAAAACAGACCCCTGAGGTACACCACTTGTCACCGAACTCCACGATGAATATCTCCCATCAACCACCACCCTCTGTCTTCTATCTGCTAGCCAATTCCTAATCCAATTAGCTAAATCACCCTCTATCCCATACATCTGCATTTTCTGCAGAAGTCTTCCATGCACCACCTTATCAAACGCCTTACTAAAGTCCATATATACCACATCAACCGCCTTACCCCCATCCACCTCCTTAGTCACTTTTTCAAAAAACTCAATGAAGTTAGTAAGGCACGACCTACCCTTCACAAAACCATGCTGACTATCCCCAATCAATTCATTTCTCTCTAAATAACTATAAATCCTATCCGTAATAATTCTCTCCAATACTTTGCCCACAACAGGCAACTGAATGGCCTCTTTCTGCACTGAAGGGATTCTATGATAGGATATACCTTTTTTAGTTTCAATTTGATCTTTATCTCTATATTAATCCATGGTATCTCATTACTGGCTAGTTTGTTCTTTACTTGTAGTTGAATACATTTGTCTTGAATTCTATTGAACATCCTTTAAAATGTTTTCATTGTTGTTTTATTTGATTGTAAACACTTATTTCAGTTTATCATTCCAACTTCAAATTCATCTTATAATGAACTTATTCCTAATCAATTACAGCACTTTTATTCAGTTCATTATTATCTTTTCCATTCATTATTGTAAACTTTATCCTATTATGATCACCATTGGCTACATGTTCTTATCTTTTCTGATCTGGTTCATAGAACAATACAGCACAAACAGGCCCTTCGGCCCACGAGTTGCGCCGATCACATCTACCAATCCACAGTCCTATCTATAACCCCCTATCCTATTCTTTTCCATATACTCATCCAGAAGTCTCTTAAAAGACCCCAGTGAGTTTGCCTCAACAACCTCCGACGGCAGTCGGTTCCATTCACTCACCACCCTCTGAGTGAAAAACCTACCCCTGACATCTCCTTTGTATTTGCTTCCCTGCACCTTAAATCTGTGTCCTCTCGTATTGACCATTTCCGCTAGGGGAAATAGTCTCTGAGAGTCCACCCTTTCTATTCCTCTCAACATTTTATAAACCTCTATCAGGTCGCCTCGCAACCTACATCTCTCCAGTGAGAGACATATTCACTTCTGTCTCAGGGTTCACTTCCTGTCTCTAGATGAAACAATGATTTTTCTTGCTAGGCTTCTTAACAGTGGGTAAGAAAGGAAACCTGTGCATTCTATAAAAGTGCCATTCCATTTTTTCCTTGCTCTTGGTCCTCGTTTATTTGGAGGTGGATGCTGTTGCACAATTGATAGTTTTCCATGCATATTTCACCTTCTATTTCTTTTTCACTATTGGGTCATCTGTAATAAATATCTGCCATATGATTGATCCTTTCATGTTCTTTATTTTAATCTATTTTCATTCTGTTTTGAATTTGTTAGTTACATTGAGTGTGTTTTCTGGCAATGGAGGCAGCTCACCATTGGCTCGTCACAGGATCATTCAATCCTGCTGATATCAATGACATTGTGCATTGTTTGCCAGCTATGCTGATGGGTACTCTTTCTGGGAGGATCACATCAGCAGACTGAAAGATTCTATTCAATCTTTCAGAATTCAATAAAATTCTGCCCATTCTATTATTTAAATTTTAAATTAGTAGAGCTACCTAATCCAATTCCTCCTACTCAACTACTATATACAGTGTGGAAAATGTAATGGAAATTTGAACAGCATTCTAAATCACTATGTGTAACATATAAATTAACATATTAACTTATGTGTAATGTAAATTGAAATATTGAGTTTAATAAATAACCATATTAACTTGTGTGTGTATAATGTACAAAGGATAATTATAATATTCAAACTGGAATATAAACCAGTGCATAATATAAATGTGCATAATATAAAGATAATGTAATATATGAGGTGTCAGCCAGTATGTCATGGATAAAATATAAGTTTTAAATGAATACATATAATATATAGCACTGATATAAGCCAGTGTTTGTAAATTCAAATTCTAATATTCCCTACTGTCTGTGAACTTAAATATTAGTTTGGAATATGTCATATATTGCAAACTAATATGAATTTGTTTTCCACTATTTCCTAACTTTGAAGGCAGGCTTTTATGTACTTAAACCTGAGCGGCTCAGCAGTGAACCAGTACATGGCAGAAATGTAGAAAAAGGGTGGGCTGAGGGATTGTGCTGTAGAGACTAAGAACAATTGTATATGTTCCTTGTAAAAGTAGAGGAAGTCACAGAAAGTTAGCGATTATTGGACATAATTTTCTGCAATTCATCAACACTCCTTGAATCTTTACCTCTTCAACTAATGGAACCTTTCCAGTATCCAAAACAATTTTTCCATAGCACTCCTCTGGGTCAGTCACTTGCAGTTTAATGTGTGGCACTCCCAAGGTGTCTTCCTTCTCTGTACTTTCCTTGCCGTCTCCTTCAGTTACGACATCAGACTGCGGAGATGACGAACTCTTCTCCTCTTTCAACTTTTCTAGTCTGTCTTTTTCAGCTTTTTCTCGCTCTAAGCGATCTTTCTCAGCTCTCTCAGCTCTCTCTTTTTCATGGCGATCTTTTTTCCCTTTCTTCCCAGAGGGCGCAGGCCGTTCTAAACTATGTTCTTCTCCCAAACTTTGGACTTCCTCTAATGCTGGGAGAACCACGGTTCCTTGTGCTCTGTCCCAGAATTCAAGAATTTGAGAGATTTTCTTCTGACTGCGCTCATACTTTTGAAATCTCAGGAAAAGCTGTTTTTCTGGGCTTTTATACAATGCATCCTCTTGAATTGAGTCAGTTTTGTCCAAGATTGCATGATTGCTTTTACCCAAATTGCCCTTTTTCTTTTTAGGTCCTTCTTCTGTATCGAAACGGTCTATGTGGATTGATTCGCGATAATTATCGGCCCCAGTGACTTTTCCTTCAGGACCATCAGATTTCACTGTCGAAATATTGGTGCTCTGTAGAAAAATACGTAACAAAACCAACATTTAAATATTCCTCTATTTCTAAAGGTTTGGGATTGACCTTCCATCACCCAGCACACATCTGCCTCTGACTACTTACAAAACGTATTGGGATGTTAAACTGTTTCTATTTAAATCAAAATTCCACGATTGACCAGTTTGTCTTGCTTATGAAGGGCAGAAATTTGGAACCGGATCCCAATCCACAATCTTCCCTCTTTCTGCTCCAACCCAAAACCCGGTCTGGGGAGATGGCTCATTCATTCAGCAATGTCTTTGGATGTGCGTTGAACAAGTAGTGTTCCTGTGTTACCCCAAAAATTCCACCCAGAAAGTACATGAATGATCCTGCAGAAATTTTGATGGCTAACATAGATTTCCTTTATGAAAGTCATAAGACTTTACAACAGAAAGGTAGATGATTATGATTAATGTGTTGGTTTTGTCCCTTAATAACACAAGAAGACAAAGTTGCTTGAGTTCTACCACATTTCCTAGTCCTGAGCCCATGCTAGGTCAGCAGACTAGAAATCTGATAACTGCTAGCTTAAGTGTGCCATTGAATCCAAGGAATGTAGTTCCAGAACTTTCAACCTAAAGAATGCAAATCAGAAATTTAGCCCCAAGGAGTGTACCTGAAGATACTTTTCTCTCACTTTCTCCCTTGTGTGGCTTTTCCCTTTTAACATGGGTTTGCTACAATGCTGCATTATGACTCTTCCCCATCTCCATTCTCATCAGTCATCATTTTTGGATTAAAGCTGAATGTCCTTGTTGTTAATCCTCCCCATTAATCCAGGAATTGGCAGTTGGCATTTCTGTACCCATGGCTGGATTATTCCATAACTAGAAAGTCCTGTAATGGGACTTTAAAACAGAGTATTCTACTCAGAAGCAAGGATGTGATTGCCTGAGCCACAGCTAGATTCCAATGATTCTGCAGGTATAAACTCAGAGAATATAAGCCCAGAACTTTAAAATAAAGAATGTGAATCATGTCTTAAACCATACGAACTGAACCTCCCGTCATTGATTTATTTTTCTGTTATTCCAATTCATTGCTTCATTTTCTAACGATGCTGCCTGATCCTGGGGTGTCCACCACTTTCAGGCTAGTCATCCAATAAGCTTTTCTTTCTGTGCTAGTTATCTCAATAAATGTTATCAAGATTCTTGATCATAGAGGAAAACTGCTGAACCTAATCCTGTCATCACCTTAGATTCTTAGCGGCATGACTTCCTCCTAGAGTCACTAGCAGTTAAGAGTGCCTACCCCCAATGCATTTTAATCTCCTTTGCTCATTTCACTACTTCATTTGAGAAATTTGGGCCGAGAGTCTCCCAAAATAAATTAGAAGTGCCAAATTTGCGTAAAAACTGGAGTAAATCCTACTGTTTTCTTTAGCAGGATTTTCAAAATGTATCTTCCACACACTGCATTACAGAATGCCTTATTATGAATCACAATAAAAATCAGGGAATGAGGCCTCTTCCCACTGGAGAGACTGGCAGCATAGTGCTGAGTGGGCCACTGCACATGCATCAATCTGTCAGCTTCAAGATTGACACATGCATAATCCCTCCCGGTCGCTTGTCAGCTGATAACTGGCCAGCACAGCAAATTCCATCGTTGCCCTTGCCGACCTCTCACCCCCTCATCACTGGCCTTGTGGACATCTTCAAACCAGCCCCAACTCCAACCAACCCCCCCAACCCAGCAACCCTAATCTCCACTGGCAGCCCTGAAGCTACATGTATTTCTTTGTTCTCAGCTTTTCCAACAACCTTGTTACCATACCATTCTTGCACTTATTTGCAACTTTTTTGTATCGTCCTTGGCGCCAAAATCTTTTCTTCCTCTTTTGGACTTTTTCTTGAGTTCTTCCTCCTCCCGCAGCCTCTCCAGTTCTTCCTGCCATCTCTGCTGCTGCAGCTGTCGTTCACGTATCTCATTCAAAGCTCTGGACACAGAAACAGTGTTATCACATCTCGTGTCCTACAATTAATGCAACAACTGATTTGCATGTTACTGAGCTCAATAGTTCAGGTGATGGAGAATCAGTTGGTAAAGACTGTACATTAATTACTAAAAGCTGGCTGAAATTCACTCAGCTTCCACAATGTCACACACAGGCTTATTTGTATCTTAAGACTGTCCACTCATATTGGTTCCATAACCTGTAATCCCCTTGCATAGCAAAATTCTGTCAATCTCCCCTTCCCTAGAGGAAAGAGTAGCATTGCAGCAATAATACTGCACTAAGACCTGCAGAAATGAATTCCAATATTACCAGAATAGCTGGGAAATTTAAACTCCATTAAACAGATAAAATATAGGATATCAAGTTGTTATTCATAATGGCGATCACGAAACAGTTAGACTGTGATACAAATACATCTGATTCAATCACGTCCTTTAGGGAAGGAAATCTGTTATCTATACCTATTTTGACCTCATTATAGTTTCTTAATGGCAATTACATATAATCAATAAATGCTAGCTTTAGCCCTGATGTCCATATCCTGTGAATTAATTAAAAACAATTTTTATTTGTCTCCTGACCTCAACAGCTGTCTGGAGGGAGAATTCCAAATGTACTCTAATTCATAGAACATAGAACATAGAACATAGAACATAGAACAATACAGCACAGAACAGGCCCTTCGGCCCTCGATGTTGTGCCGACCAAAATAAAAAGCAATGCCCCTCCTAACTAAACCATTCCCTTCTCATCCATATACTTATCAACTAACCTCTTAAACGCAACCAAACTTGGCGCATCCACAACAGCTGCAGGCAGGGCATTCCACTCCCTAATCACTCTTTGAGTAAAGAACCTACCTCTGATATTCGTCCTATAACTCATACCCCTTAATTTAAAGCTGTGTCCCCTCGTGCTAGCTTTCTCCATCCTAGGAAAAAGGCTATCACTGTCCACCCTATCTAAACCTCTAATCATCTTATATGTTTCGATTAGGTCCCCTCTTAGCCGCCTCCTTTCTAACGAAAACAGCCTCAAATCCCTCAACCTCTCTTCATAGGACCTGCCCTCCATACCAGGCAACATCCTGGTAAACCTCCTCTGTACCCTCTCCAATGCCTCCACATCTTTCTTATAATGTGGGGACCAGAAATGCACACAATACTCCAAGTGCGGCCGCACTAGAGTTTTGTACAGTTGCAACATGACGTTGCGGCTCCGAAATTCAATCCCCCTACCAATAAAAGCTAAGACTCCATATGCCTTCTTAACAACCTTCTCTACTTGACTGCCTACTTTCAGGGATCTATGAACATACACACCAAGATCCCTCTGTTCATCAAGACTACTAAGAATCCTACCATTTGCCCTATACTCTACACATTTATTATTCCTGCCATAGTGCATTACCTCACACTTTTCCACATAAAACTCCATTTGCCACCTCTCGGCCCAGCTCTGCAACTTGTCCAAGTCTCTCTGCAAACTATAACACCCCTCTTCACTATCTACCACTCCACCGACTTTAGTGTCATCTGCAAATGTACTGATCCATCCCTCAATACCCTCATCCAGATCATTTATAAAAATTACAAACAGCAGGGGCCCCAAAACAGACCCCTGAGGCACACCACTCGTCACCGAACTCCACGAAGAAAACATAGAACATTACAGCGCAGAACAGGCCCTTCGGCCTTCGATATTGCGCCGGCCAATTAGGAAAAAGCAATGACCCTCCAACCTAAACCATTCCCTTTTCGTCCATAAACTTATCTACTAGTCTCTTAAACGCCACCAAACTTGGCGCATCTACAACCGCCGCAGGCAGGGCATTCCATACCCTTACCACCCTCTGGGTAGAGAACCTACCTCTGACATCCGTCCTATAACCACCATCCCTTAATTTAAAGCTATGTCCCCTCATGCTAGCTTTCTCCATCCTAGGAAAAAGGCTATTACTGTCCACCCTATCTAAACCTCTAATCACCTTATATGCTTCGATAAGGTCTCCTCTTAGCCGCCTCCTCTCTAACGAAAACAACCTCAAATCCCTCAGCCTCTCTTCATAAGACCTGCCCTCCATACCAGGCAACATCCTGGTAAACCTCCTCTGTACCCTCTCCAATGCCTCCACATCTTTCTTGTAATGTGGGGACCAGAACTGCACACAATACTCCAAGTGTGGCCGCACTAGAGTTTTGTACAGTTGCAACATGACGTTGTGGTTCCGAAATTCAATCCCCCTACCAATAAAAGCTAAGACTCCATATGCCTTCTTAACAACCTTATCGACTTGACTGCTTACTTTCAGGGATCTATGCACATACACACCAAGATCCCTCTGTTCATCAAGACTACTAAGAATCCTACCATTAGCCCTCTACTCTACACATTTATTATTTCTGCCATAGTGCATTACCTCACACTTTTCCACATTAAACTCCATTGCCACCTCTCGGCCCAGCTCTGCAACTTGTCCAAGTCCCTCTGCAAACTATAACACCCCTCTTCACTATCTACCACTCCACCGACTTTAGTGTGTCATCTGCAAATTTACTAATCCATCCTTCAATACCCTCATCCAGATCATTTATAAAAATTACAAACAGCAGGTGCCCCAAAACAGACCCCTGAGGTACACCACTTGTCACCGAACTCCACGATGAATATCTCCATCAACCACCACCCTCTGTCTTCTATCTGCTAGCCAATTCCTAACCCAATTAGCTAAATCACCCTCTATCCCATACATCTGCATTTTCTGCAGAAGCCTTCCATGGGCCACCTTATCGAATGCCTTACTAAAGTCTATATATACCACATCAACTGCCTTACCCCCATCCACCTCTTTGGTCACTTTTTCAAAAAACTCAATAAGGTTAGTAAGGCATGACCTACCCTTCACAAAACCATGCTGACTATCCCCAATCAATTCAGTTCTCTCTAAATAACTATAAATCCTATCCCTAATAATTCTCTCCAATACCTTGCCCACAACAGAAGTAAGACTCACCGGCCTATAATTCCCCGGAAGTCTCTCTTCCCCTCCTTGAACAATGGGACCACATTCGCCATCCTCCAGTCCTCCGGCACTATATCCGTAACAACGACGACCTGAAGATCAGAGCCAGAGGCTCTGAAATCGCCTCTCTCGCCTCCCAGAGAATCCTAGAGTAAATCTCGTCCGGCCCAGGGGACTTATCTAACTTCAAACCCTCAAGAATATCTAGCACATCCTCCTTATCTACTTCAATACTTTACAGTTTGCAACCCTGTATCACAGTATTCTCTACATTTATATCTCCCTGCGTATGCATGAAGATGTGTTGTTTGAACAACCAAACTTAAATTTTAAGGTCATGTCCTCTTGTTTTGGATTATCTCCACCTCCATCCCCACCCCGCCCCCTCACCCCCCCAACACACACACACTGAAGGAAATCATTTTTCTTTAGCTATTGGCTCCATGATCAAGATCTAAAAAGAAAAAAAAAACTATAGTTGAAATATTTGGTAGACCGTTGTGTCTTGTTTTTGGATTACTTCAGCTCTTAGTCTGTCCACCTTAGTAGGGCAATAGACAGAAATTATGAGCAAAGACTCTCAATTATCTTCCTGTCCGGCACAAAGCAGTGAGGATCATGAGAACTGCTCAGCTGAAAGCCGTAATAGCTTGGCAACCCTCGGGCAACGTCAAGACACTTTAGATTTTGTTAGGAAGGATAAAGAGAAAGCAGATACAAAGGATTGCAGCTCATGGCTGTTTTGGACAGAGCCCCAGTTCTCACATGTTTATTGCATGGTTATTCAATGATTGTGCTTGAGAGAGGACTCCAGGGTGATCATTCACATTCCATCCCCAGTGGTCCTTCAAGCCAGGGGACCATTTTCTGCTGTGCTGTCTTAAAAAGATAGAGTAGTAGTCCAGCCTTCTGATCTGAATACCTTAGCAACAATGCAATTGATGCATTTATCCATTGATTCCTTGCAATTTTACACTGGGGTAAGCAAGACTTTGAATGGGCTGCCTGTCTTTACCCCAATTTAAGGGTCTTAAGTGACTATTTATTGACTACTTAAGGATCACTTCTGTTTGGTTTCAATTTGCAGGCTGGTGGGAAATTTCCTTGGTTTGAGGAAAACCCAAAAATGATTGTGCTTAGGTCTCAGATGGGAAGTGGAGCTGTACCTCTATCTGAAGACCCTCCCCCGTCCCTTAACATCTTATAGGCACTGGTATTTCTTCCCTGCAGGCCTCTCTCATGACACTCCAATTACGTACTTTCCATCTCCCAAGCCTTCTCTACCATCTCCACTCTGAGATCTGAAAACATACCTTTTCATCCTACCCTGGGAATTAGGCTCCCTCATCTTCATACACTTCCCCTTCCATCCAATGCAGCTCCTGTCACTGCAATGATCTGAGATCTGCCAACCAATTGGGGTAAGGAAACCCTGCCATGTGTAATATCCTGACCTATCTATAGCCTCCTCACAGTTCACAATACACGTTTTGATATGTCTAAAAATTTTGAAGTTGTACCCTGTACTCTCCCAAGTCCAAGTTATTATAGATCAAGAAAAGCAACTATATGAAATAACAAATTTTATCAGGAAGCACATGTTCATAGAAAGGTTAATGGAAATTGAGAACTCTCTCTCTCTCTCTCAAAGCTGTTGAGGCTAGCTCATTTTAAAAATCAATCTGAAACTGATAGATTTTTATCAGGTGTTATGGGATATAGAATGAACGGGATAAATTGAGTTAATATACTGTCTTGCCATGATCTAACGGAATGGCAGAACAGGTTCAATGAATTTTATCATCTTCTCCTGTTCCTTTAGAGAAGTGGTGAGTGCACCTGCAGAATCTAAACAAATACTTGTGACAATATTCACTCACTTTTCCCTGCGTTTTTTAAATAAGGAGGTACGTTTCAGGTCGAATTCTGCTTTTGCTTCTTCTGACAAAGCTTCATATTCCTCTTCACTCAATTCTTGCAGATAAATTTTCTCTTTCTCTTCTTGCTCCTTCGCTAGTTTCTCTGTGTTTGGTTCAAAGAAATAAGTATTTGTCTATGCAATATAATTTATGGTAGGACTATATTAAATTCTGTACATATAATTTTAAACTTCCTGAATAGATCAACTTACACTAGCTCCATTAATAGAAAAAATACAGGCAAAGGTTCTTCAAAGGTATAATAAAAAAAAGCAAAATACTATGGATACTGGAACCTAAAATAAAAACACAAAATGCTGGAAAAACTCAGGAAAGGAACGTGGTGGCACAGCGTTAGCATTGCTGCCTCACAGTGCCTGTATCCTTGGTTTAATTCCAGCCATGGGTGACTGGCTACGTGGAGTTTGCAGATTTTCCCCATGTCTGCATAGATTTCAGGTGCTAGAGCTTCCTCCTACATTCTAAAAATGTGTAGTTAGGTAGATTAGCCATGGTAAATATGCAAAGTTACGCAGATAGGGCAGGGGGGGAGGCCTGAGTGGGATGCTCCTTTGCAGAGTTGGTGCTGATGCAATGAGCTGAATGGCCTCCTTCTGCACTGCAGGGATTCTATGGATTGTATGTCTTAGCAGTATTTGTAGGGAGAGTACAGATCTAATGTTTTGCATCAGTATGACTCTTCTTCTCTAAAGAATTTCTCTTTGTTCTTACTCTGAAGAAGAGTCATACAGACTTGAAGCGTTGGCTCTTTTCTCTCCTACAGATGTTGCCAAACCTGCTGAGTTTTTCCAGCATTCTCTGCTTTAGGGCTATAATCATTCAGACCAATGAAAAATCATTCAGACCAATAATTATTGAACAATGTTCAATAACAATGGCTGTGTTAAGTCAGCAGTTACCAATTGTTTCAGTCGCAGAATAATTGTTACAGTTAACTCAGCAATAATGCTTCCTCAGCAATAAAAAATAATTTTTTGGGGCAAGGTAACCAATTACACATGTAGAACAGTTCAGGTAAGGATAACATTTTCAAAATAACACAAAATTAGAAAACAGGCAAGAGGAGACCAAAATTCCAACAACAGGGAGATAACTCCTACAAAAACTAATTATATGCATTTATATTTTGCCATGCAATTGACAAACTCTTTCAAACTTGTAGGAACAGCTAGTACACCTGCAGATTCAAAGCATGACAACTAGGCAGATCTTTTCTTGAATCTTGTTCTCTATTGCTCTCAAATATACATACCATGAATGAGATTTCACCAGTTCACCCCAACCATCGATGGGTGGAGCAAGCTGGTAAAATTGCGCATGAGCTGAAAGATCACGCCTGATTTCTCAGCTCTTTCAATCTTTCCAGAACCTGATTTGCAATGAGGTCAACCTCTCACCCATTTTCAGTTAAATAATTTATTCAAATGTATTTAAATATTAATTAGCATTTTTTTAGTGAGCCCAGTGCTCAGTCATCTGGACTCAACTTGCCCTTATGTCCTTACTGGGAGAGGTTCTCTGAAAAGCAACAGTCATTCTGGCCTCATCAGTAGAACCAGGAACCACTAAAGCCCCTTGGGCAGGTTGAGGGGAAGGGGAGGGAGGTGGTGCCCTTTCCAGCCTGGTACCTTGGCAATGCCCACATCACATCTTGGTACCACCTTCTGGGCAGTGCCAGGGGTAAGCTCTATAAAGAGGGGGCTGAACGGTGTATGGGGGTAGGGGCTTTGAGGGGGTGAGACATATGAAGTGGATCCTGGATCAGGGATGGAGGGGGCCTGATGTGCACTCTGCATCAGATTAGTGGGGAGAGGGAGGGAAGGAGGGGAGGGGAGGGGTGAGGGGTGAGGGAGGGGAAGGAGAAAAAGTGTAGAAGGGGGAGGGAAGAGGAGGGAGAACAGGGAGGAAGGAGAAAGGAGAGGAGGAGGGAGGGGAAAGAAAGGGGGCAGGAGGAGGTGGAAGAGGGGGGAGGGAGGGGAAAAGGGGGGAGAGGAGGGAAGGGGGAGGGCCCCCCCTGCACGCTCTACAGTTGAGATCAGGGGAGGCAAGGTATTGGAGGTTATTATGTTCTAATCAGGATGCCTTTTAAAGATGGCACCCTATTCACAGTGCAGTCAGGCTTTGCTGCTGTGTTTAGGCCCCACTGCCAACATAATGGCGTGAAACATGCCCACCTGTTCTTTGGCAGATCTGGGGAGAAAACTGACCTGTTTTTCTGGACACTAGTTTTCTCCATGGAACCAACGGTCTGCCAAATTCTGGTGAAATTACTCCCAGTGAGTTGGAATAAATGAGTCATTTTCAGGTTAACAGGCTTTGATTAATGGGGTACAATGAGAATCAGAACTTGGGCTCAAGTTATTCACAATCCATATGAATGAATTGGATGTTGGGATTAAAGATAATTTTTCAAAGCTTGAAAATGATACAAATGTAGATGTGAGTGAGAATTGTGAGAAGGATGCAAAGATACTTTACAGGGAGTTGGAGGGCCCAAGTGAATGGGCAGAAATTTGGTAGGTGGAATACAATGGGGAGAAATGTGAGACTGTCCACTTTGACTAGAAAAAACAAATGAGAGATGGGAAGTATTTAACTTCAAAAGGACCTGGGGTTCCTTGTCCATGAGACACTGGTGGAAGGAAAATGGTATGTTGATCTTTATTGGTCTGGGAATAAAGATGTCTTACTGCAATTATACAGAGATGTGGTAAGACCATTCCTGGTCTCCTTACCTGGAGAAATTATGCTTGCAATGGAAGGAGTACAATGAAGGTTCACTAAATTAATTCTTGGGTGGAGGGATTGTATTTATGCAGAAAGATTAAATACATTGGGCTTATATGCACTGATGTTTAGAAAAATGAAAGGCAATCTCATTCAAATGTATAAATGTTTCCTGGCCACTACAGAGTAGATGCAAGAAGGATGTTTCCTTTGCCTAGCGGTTCTAGAACCAAGAGACACAGTCCTAGAATAAGGGCTAGGCCAATTTAGGAACGAGGTTAAGAAGTTTTTTTTCATGAAGTTTTTTTTTCATTTCGCTGGCCATCAATCTTTGAAATCTCTAGTCAGAAGGCCATAGAGGCTCAGTCATTACTTATTTTCAAGCCTAAGATCAATAGATTTCTGTATATTAAGAATATCTAGGTCTACATGGGATCGTGGAAGAAAATGATGTTGAAGTAAAAGATTAGTCATGGTCGCATTGAATGACAGAACGGGCTCGAAGAGCTGAATGACCTACTCATGCTCCTATTTCTTATTTTATGTTCTTCAATTTTCCATTATCAAAGGGTGTAAATAGAAAGCCTAAGATCGACTACTTAAGTGTTCCACTACAAATTATCATTTTGAGAGTGGCAGCCATGGTTCAATGCCACTTGCCTCTGAGTGAGTAAGTCGTAAAGTCAAATCCTAGCCTAGAGACTTCAGCACATAATGCAGATTGATACTCAGGTGTGATACTGGTTTCAAGTCCAGCCAAGTTTAACATCTCTTCCTGTTGTTTGATCCCTTAAAACTTGATCGTGTTTAAACATCGGCTTCCAGTTTAAAAGAAACAAACTGCCATTAATGTGGCACGGAATACCAGTTTCATTCAATGAGGCCAAATATGATTAGTATGAAAACTGAAAAAAGTGCCTCAGATGGTAGTTGGGAGCACATCTGCTAATATTAGGATGAAGGTACTTTTAGAAACAATGCAGGGTGCTCTTTATGATTCAGGATTATTGTAAAGCATATTGTAAGACTTCTTGAGAAGGTGAGAGGGCATGGGATCCAAGAGGCTTTGGCCTTGTGGATCCGGAACTGGCTTGCCTGCAGAAGGTATAGAGCGGTTGTGGATGGGTCTTTTTCTGCATGGAGATTGGTCATCAGTGGAGTGCCCCAGGGATCTATTCTAGGACACTTGCTGTTTGTCATTTTCATAAATGACCTGGATGAGGAAGTGGAAGGATGGGTTAGTAAGTTCGCTGATGATACGAAGGTTGGTGGTGTTGTGGATAGTCTGGAGGAATGTCAGAAGTTGCAGCGGGACATAGATAGGATGCAAGAATGGGCGGAGAAGTGGCAGATGGATTTCAATGCGGATAAATGTGTGGTGGTCCATTTTGGCAGGACCAATGGGATGAAAGAGTACAATATCAAGGGTAGGAGTCTTAGCAGTGCTGAGCAGCAGAAGGATCTTGAGGTCCGGGTCCATAGGACTCTCAAATCGGCCTCGCAGGTGGAGGATGTGGTCAAGAAGGCGTATGGTGTACTGGCCTTCATTAATCGAGGAATTGAGTTTAGGAGTTGGGAGGTAATGCTGCAACTTTATAAGATCCTTGTCAGACCCCACTTGGAGTACTGTGTGCAGTTCTGGTCACCTCACTACAGGAAGAATGTGGAAGCTATTGAGAGGGTGCAGAGGAGATTTGCAAGGATGTTGCCTGGATTGGGAGGCATGCCCTATGAAGATAGGTTGAGGGAGCTAGGTCTCTTCTCCCTGGAGAGATGAAAGTTGAGAGGCGACCTGATAGAGGTTTATAAAATGTTGAGAGGAATAGATACGGTGGATTCTCGGAGGCTATTTGCCAGGGCTGAAATGGTCGCTACGTGAGGACACAGGTTTAAGGTGTTGGGCAGCAAGTACAGAGGTGATGTTAGGGGTAAGTTTTTCATTCAGAGGGTGAATGGAATCGGCTGCTGTTGGTGGTGGTGGAGGCGAACTCATTAAGGTCTTTTAAAAGACTTCTGGATGAGTACATGAGATTAAATGGGATTGGGAGTTACAGATAGTTCTATGACCTAGTAGGTATGGGTATGATCGGCACAACTTGTGGGCCGAAGGGCCTGTTTGTGCTGCAGTGTTCTATGTTCTAAATGATATTGCTGACAGCAATGCTCAAAACTCAAAAAATACTGATATGCATAAAATTTAATTGAAAAAAAATCGAATATTAAACAAAACTGTAAGCATGTTTTGCAGAACAGTTTAGTACAGTAGTTACCTACCCTCTTCGTCTTTCTTGGCTTTTTCGTTGGCTTTCAGTGCAGCATATTCTTGGCTAAGATTGATGAAATAGATGTGACGTCTGTTGTTAACTGCTTTAAGTACAGTTGTAAGGGTATATGCATCACTGGGACTGTACGTACTTTCCAACCCATCAAATACAACCCCTCTGCAACAGTCATTCAGCTATAGCAGAAAATGGTGAAAAAAGTACTGGTTAAACAATGAATTAAACACTATAAGAAATTAGACCTGTGTTGATTCTAACCAAAGACCTAAATCTCAATTAATGATAATATTGATTTTACATTACTTATCCATTCATAAACAGAGGTGTAAATCTGATGATTTTTTTTGCCACCAGACAAAACCTTAACTGAGCCATTATTAAGCAAGGACGAATTTAATTGATTTATATTATCCTGAATAATCTAGACAGAAATTGGGAAACTATAGAAGAATTAGACATGACATTTGGGCCAGGCCATTACAAAGCTTGCAAAACCCGATATAAATCAAGCTGTTTCACAAATGTCGATTTAAATCGAATAAATGCATAAATAACACTGTAATTAAGATTTTAAATTAGTAAGGGGGAGGAATCTGGCAAAAAGTAACATATGCATAAAGATATAAGAAATAGGTAGTGAGAATAAAGGTCAGGTAAGATAAGAAATAAATCTGATATAAACAGTCAGTAAACAGTAAAGAAATTTAAGAGGGAAAGTGGAAAATAATTGACAAGTTTGTTAAACGTTGGATAACAAGCCAGATTTCTGCTAAGTCCAGATGCCCCCAGTTTTTGGTGGCACAGGATAAGGTTTTGGGTGGGAATCCAACACTCTGCACTCCAAACCTGGCCAGCTGTATTACAAGGATAGAGATCTCTAAACTGTGTGCAAATGTCATGCAGTCAGGCACACTTCTCTCTGACTTGTGACCCTCAAAGGAGTCATGAGAAATAGTGTGGAACAGGGTACCTTTTGAAAGTTAAGATCAAAATACACATGTATCCAGCATGTGTAGAGCAGCATTCTGCAAGGAAGCTGTGGCAGAGTGGAAATGTAACTGGACCAGTAATGTCAAGCCCACAGTAATGCTCTGAGCACACAGAATCAAATCTCACCATGGCAATTAGTGGAAATTAAGTTCAATTAATAAATCAGTACTGGCAGGCAAATTGATGGAAGTAACACTGAGTCCTCTTTACTGATTTATCAAAAGCTACTCTTTTACTTTTCCAATCTTACATTGGTCTTTTACTCAATGTCTCAAGGCTATGCAGTCTTCCAATAGCATAGTATCTCTTCTTGTGCTATTGGAAGGGATACAAGAAAAAACAGGTTGCTCTTGGTCATCACTGGATTAGTGGACATGTCTAACCTCAATCTATATTCCAGTCTAAATTAGCCCATCACAACACGGCAACTTCAATTTACCTTAGCATCCCTGGCCTATAAAGAGGGTAAAAAAAATCAGCTCAAGCCATCAGCCAGAACCTTGATAGAAAGTGAGGGAGTACAGCAATTTGGGTAAGGATAAGATTTAACTTACTGTGACATTTGCACTCTCATCATCAATGAATAGTAGAAGCATCTTGTCTACCAAGATGCACTGCAGGAACTCACCATGGTTACTTCGAAACCACAATCCAGAAAGGCAACAGACTCCACAACCTGGGATTTTCCCTCCAAGTCAGTCACCATCCTAACTTGGAAATATATTGCTGTTGCTCCACAGTGACTGGATCAAAGTCCTGGAACTCCCTCCCTGGAACAGATTTATTTGGTAGCACAAACTTTCGGAGTGCTGCTCCTTCATCAAATGAGTGAGGAACTCTGCTCACAAACAGTGCATATATAAACACAAACTCAATTTACAAAGTAATGATTGGAATGCAAGTCTTTAGAAGTAATTAAGTCTTAAAGTTACAGACAATGTGAGTGGACAGAGGGTTAAGCATAGGTGAAAGAGGTGCGTATCCCTTCAGTCAGGACAGTTCGTGAGATTTTGCAAGCCCAGGCAAGTCGCGGGGATTACAGATAGTTGACATGAATCCAAACTCCTGGTTGAGGCTGTCCTCAAGTATGTGGAACTTGGCTATAAGTGATTTTGTGTTGTCTTGTGTCGTGAAGGCCACTTTGGAGGACGCTCACCTGTAGATCAGACTGCCTGTGACTGCTGAAGTGTTCCTCAATAGGAAGAGAATACTCCTGCCTGTTGATTGTCGAGTGGTGTTCATTCATCTGTTGTCATAGTGTCTGCATGGTCTCCCCAATGTACCGTGCCTCGGAACATCCTTTCCTGCAGTATATCGTTGGCCAAGTCACAAGAGTGTGTACTGTGTACCTGGTGGAAAGTGTTCTCACATGAGATGATGGCATCCATTTCAATGATATAGCACACCTTAGAGGTTGCTGTGGCAGGGTTGTGTGGTATGGTCACTATTTTCGTGAAGGCTGGATAGTTTGCTGCGGACAATGGTCTCTTCCAGATCGTGCAGTTGTTTGAGGAAGTGGGGGTGTGGGGATGGCCCTGGTGAGATGTTTATCTTTGTTGATGACATGCTGAAGGCTCCAGAGAAAATATCATAGCTTCTTCGCTCCGGGGAAGTACCGGACGATGAAGGATACACTATCCACCGTGTCCTGTGTTTGCCTTCTGAGGATGTCAGCGTGGTTTTTCGCTGTGACGCATCAGAACTTTGATCAACGAGTCGAGCGCCATATCCTGTTTTTATGAGGGCATTTTTCAGCATCTGTAGATGTCCATTGTGATCCTCCTCATCTGAGCAAATTCTTTGTATATGTAGGCTTGTCCATAGGGGATGATTTCTTTAACATGAATTAGAAGACATACACGGGACACAACAGACAGAATATCCTTTGTCACCTAATACTTCACAGGAGCAAAGAAGCTACGACATTTTCTCCGGAGCCTTCAACATGTCATTATTAAAGATGAATATCTTCTTGCCTTCAAACAACCGCACAACTTCAAACAGACCATTGCCCACAGCAAACTACCCAGCCTTCAGGAGAACAGTGACCACACAACCCTGCCACAGCAACTTTTGCAAGATATGCCAGATCATCAACACAGTTGCCATCATCTCACACGAGAACACTGTCCACCAGGTACACAGTACATACTCTTGCACTCGGTCAACAGTGTCTACCTGATATGCTGCAGAAAAGAATGTCCCGAAGCACGGTATATCGGGACCATGCAGATACTATGACAATGAATTAATGAACACCACTTGAGGAGTGTTCTCTTCCTGTTGGGGAACACTTCAGCTGTCACGAGCATTCAGCCTTTGATCTTCAGGTAAGCCTTCTCCAAAGCGACTTTCATGACACATGACAATGCCAAGCAAAAACTGATAGCCAAGTTCTGCACACATGAGGACGGCCTCAACCAGGATCTTGGGTTCATGTCACAGTATCTGTAACCCCCACAACTTGCCTGGGTATGCAAAATCTCACTAACTATCCTGGCTGGAGACAATACACACCTCTTTAACCTGTGCTTAAACCTCTCTCCACTCACATTGTCTGTACCTTTAAGACTTGATTATCTGTAAAGACTCACATTCCAACCATTATCTTGTAAATCGAGTTTGTGTCTATATATGCCATCACTCACCTAATGAAGAGCAGCGCTCCAAAAGCTCATGCTATCAAATAAACCTGTTAAACTTTAAGCTGGAGTTGTGGGATTTCTTAATGTGCTAGCCAATGAAGTTTCCATTTCTTGAATGAATAAAAGTAACTGAGATGAAAAAGGGTGTATTTGCATTCCAATAAGTACAGTGTCTTTGATAGGAAGGAATGTGAGAACTAAATGATCATATTGTGGCACAATATTATATGAAATGTATATAATGGATCAAGGCACATTGCTGCATAGTGTCACACTGTACCTGCAACCTCTCTGTCAGAATTTCCACTATAACATCTTCTGGCAATTGGCAGCCCATTAGGTTCGACTCTCCAATCATGCTTGTAGTGATACTCATAGGCTGCTGCATTGAAGGACCCACAATGGAAATCTATGGATTTCAGAAAATAGCTAAGATTAATTTCAATTAGAACAAAATACATTTCTATACAAATTCTTTGCATTAACCCTTAGCCTTGGAAAATTACTCACTGATCATGTCACAAAATCTCACTTTGAATCTTCTGATGTGCTGACTTCGAATAAGAAATAAAAAATCTTCCACTTTACAAACAATAATATGGAGTATGTACATACATGCCTTACTTTGGACAGTAGAGTTAGTAGATAACTGCCATAGCAATTTTGAGGAATGAAAAATATTCAGAAACAGTCTAGGATTTCCTGCAACAGATTTTTGAAATAAATTCCACCCCACCCTACTTCTCCATCCTACATGGATATGGAATGAAGAGAGGTGAGAACTGCATTGTCAAACAAGAGTTGCCTACTCTCTCACCCCTGAAAATAACAGCATTCTCATCAAATTAACCTACTCTGCCAAAAATATCTGTATTAATTTTCAGAAAATACACTCAATTATCACATTTTGTAGGCCTCCACATTGTTTGCAGGAGTGCCCTGGAATATGTGTTAGTAATGTTTAAAGCAGACAGATTGTTGAACATAGATGGTGTATATTAACTTGGCATCATTATCCATCTTCATTCTAATAGTTGTCCACTTAACTTTGGAGTCATCCAGAATCTGCATGGTTCACCTTGTATGGACAAAACATTCAATCGGAACTCTTCATCATATTTTTGGACATTGTCTTCCTCACAGTCGTAACTTTTTTCTTCCATGTTGTAAATTCCTTTTGGAGAATGCAATTGTATTTCTTCTTGAAGGCACCCAGGTCTTTCTTCTGAATATTTTTCTTAGGAGAAGATGGTGTAATCCTGCAAGGTTTTAGAATGTGATCCATTTTGCTACAGATCTTGCCTTGACTATTCTTGCTCCAGCATTCACTCATTGAATGGCACATGACATGCTTGTTGCTGTTCTGACTTCTTTTGGGCAGTTTCCAACTTGTGGATCTTCATTCTTGCACTAATTTGTGAAGCCTCTTTAGCAGCCAGTACTTTCGACACTGTGACTTGTACTGCTGTCTTTGGAGTGGAGGCATGTTCAGTAAGCAATCTACTTTGGACAGTCTTATTTTGAAGGCTACAAACTAAACAACTTTGAGAGAATTTTCTAATGACTCACCAAACTCACAACATTCTGCCAGCCTTTTTTAAGGTGACCACAAACACCTTCCATTTGATTCCTTCAGTGAAACCTGAAGTGTTCCACAATGATCAGTGGCTTTGGAGACTAATGCTCTGTATCAAGATATCATAAGTTCTGGTTCCTGGATTTTCAGGATGACCCAATTTCCAGAGGAAATTGAAGGTCTTGCATCCTGTTGCACTGAGAAAAACTGATACAAGCAACTCATCTGCAATTTTATTCTCTTTTCATAGGAACTCCATGATCCATTTTCTTCATTGAAAGGGCCATGGATCCTAATTAACCCACCATTTCTCTTGCAGGACATGGCAGCTCAACACTGTTCAGTATACTTTCTTTTACTGTCGTTCGAGTATTTACTTTTTTACCCTGGAGACTGCAGGATAATTGAAGATTTATTTGCTGGGTTATCAGGTGGGCAGAAATACAGCAAAATTAATTTCTCACAAGCGCATTTATCAATGAATGTAGCCACTGCTTACTATCATTACTCATAAATGTATTCTTCTTTATAAAAGGTTGCCTTTTGGATATACATTCTCACCATTCCTTCCAAAGATTGATGGATCAGATTTTAAGTGATCTTTCTTGTGTACAATGTTACATGGATGCTATTCTAATATAGGGTCCAATGAACAAGAGCACTTGAATAATTTCAAAGTAACATTGGAACATCTTCAAGTACATGTTTTGAGTATTAAGAAAAAGATGACTTCTTCCCTACGTCAGTCCAGTATTTGGGATATATTATTGATAAAAGGCCTATATAAAGCACCTAAAATTGACTCTACTTCAGCAGGACCATGCCTGATGAATTTGTTGCGACTGAGGTCCTTTCCAGGATTAGTAAACTATTATGATACATTTGTCCTAATTTAACTTCATTATTAAAACATTGCATAATTTACTATGGGTGAAGCAGTCATGGAACTGAATAACAGTTTGTGAGAAAGCACACAAGGATGTCAAAGATGTTGTGCAGAAGTCTGAAGTATTGTTCAATTTAACACAAAGTTACTATTAATGCTTTCTTGCAACACTTCGGAGTTGTTTCAGTAGTTTCACGTATTATGTCTCCAGAGAAGCCTAATATTTGTATTTGGAAAGTGCTGGTGGTGAGTGGCTGAATACCTGTTTATTTCTCGAGTATTTTTTTCCTTTTCCGGTTCGTGGGGTTTGTTTTTTCTCTCTGTAACAGAAATAGGCGTGGCAGTAGTCGGGATGGTAGCGCAGAATATAGAAAGAAGGCCGCAGTAGACAGCGGGCAGCTTTGGGAGTGGGCAGCAGAGTGAGCTGGGAGAGAGTGAAAGCTGTAAAGGCTTTGGCTCATCGGGCTTTGGCAAGACCAGGCATGCACAAGACAGATGGGTATTTCTGTTATTGCCTTTCTTCTTTTCCCTTTTTGTGTTTTGATCCCCAAAGGTATCTAGATAAATGGCAAACTCAACTGGGAGACGAATTAACTGCATTCAGTGTCATATGTGGGAGTTTCTGGGGACAACTCGTCTCCCGAAAGTCCACATCTGCGCTAAGTGTTGGGAGCTGCAGCGTCTGAGAGACCAGATCAGGGAATTAGAGCTGAGGCTTGAGGATGTATTTCTAGTAAGGGCAATAATGGATATGAACCACAGTCAAATGGAGATATCAGGCCCTAAGGATGGGGACAGGTGGGTAACAGGTAGGAAGAGGAAAAAGAAGAACAGTCATGATCCAAAGGCTATCCCAGTAGTAATCACCCAAAACATCAAGGGAAGGCCAACAAATGGGGGAGGTGATCTTCCAGAGAGAAGAAGGAGGACTGGAATGCCTTAGAGGGAAGGAAAGGGATTAGAAGTGAGATAGTGGTGGGGGATGTGAGGGTTAAAAGAATAGATAGGCAGTTCCGTGGGCAAAAGCAAGACTCCAGGATGGTAGTCTGCCTCCCTGGAGCAGGGGTAAAGGATGTTTCTGAGAGGGTAGAAGGAATATTGAATGGCAAAGAGAACCATGCTGACGTAATTGTGCATATAGGTGAAAGGATATAGGAAGGAAGAGCAGGGAGGAAATACATAGGCAGTTTAGGGAGTTGGGTGCCAGGCTGAAGAGCAGGGCCTCCAGGGTGGCAATCTTTGGGCTGTGACCAGTGGCTAGTGATGGTGGGGCTATGAATCCTTCAACTGAATGCTTGGCTGAAGGATTGGTGCAAGACTAAGGGTTTTACATTTGTTAGTCATTGGGAAGTGTTCGTGAGAGAAGGGCACCTGTATAGGAGGGATGGGGAACACTTAAATAGGAAGGGCACGAATATCTTAGCTGGGAGGTTAGCTGGAGTGTTTCAGCAGGGTGTAAACTAATGTGGAGGTGGGGGATGGGGATGAAACCGATAGCTCAGTCGGCACTGGGATTGGGAGCGAGTTGGGTGACAGGGTAAGATTAGAAAATCATCTGGGAGAAGGAGAATCCAAATGGGCCTGGAGGTCTGGAATGCATCTGTTTTAACATGAGGAGGGTAACGGATAAAACAGATGAACTTAAGGCCTTAATGTTTGCAAGGAATTTAGATGTGGTTGCAGTGACAGAGACATGGTTAAAAGAAGGGCAGGACTGGTAGCTAAATATTTCTGGGTATAAGTGTTCCAGACGTGACAGAGGAGGGTCAAAAAGAGCAGGGGGAGTGGCATTGTTAGTTGGGGATCACATTACAGCAGTGCAGAAGGAGGATAATTTAGAGGAGTCGGGAAATGAGTCGCTGTAGGTGGGTGGAGTTCAGGAATATGAATGGATCAATCACTTTGCTAGGGGTATACTATAGGCCACCAAATAGCCCGCAGGAAGTGGAAGGAAGGATATGTAAAGAAATTCTGGATAGATATAGAAAAAATAGGATTGTTGTAGTGGGAGACTTTAACCTCCCCGGGGCGGACTGGAAGATGCCTAGGGCTGGGGGTCCTACACATTTTGTAAAATGTGTACTGTAAGGGTCTTTGGAGCAGTATGTAGCTAGCCCGACTAGACAGGATTTAGTTCTGGGAAATTAACCTGGTCAGGTGATTGAGGTTGCAGTAGGTGAACATGTGACAAACAGTGACCACAATTCAGTCTACTTCAAGATACTAATGGAAAAAGATGAGTGCTGTCCGAAGGGGAGGATGCTAAATTGGGGGAAGGCTAGATACAGCCGAATTAGGCAGGAAAATTATAGATACTGATTGGGAGAGGTTGTTTGAGGGTAAGTCCACGTTCGGCATGTGGGAGTCTTTTAAGGGACAGTTAAAAAGGGTACGGGAAAGACGTGTTGGTTAAGAGGAAGGATGGGAAAGGTAGGATCAGAGAGCCGCGGATAACTAGAGAGATTGAGGACTTGGTTAGGGGGAAAAGAGAGGAGTATGTCAGGTCTAAGCAACTGGAAACGGAGAGAGCATTGGAGGAATACAGAAAAAGTAAGAGAAAGCTCAAACAGGGAGTTAGAAGGGCAAAAAGGGGAGATGAAATGGTCTTGGCAGACAGGATTAAGGAAAATCCAAAAGCATTTTATTCCTATGTTAGGAATAAAAAGGTGGTTAGAGGGAAAATCGGCCCTCTTAGAGACAAAGGAGGGGAACTATGCTTAGAGTCCGAGGGAATGGGGGAGATCCTGAATGAATACTTTGCATTAGTATTCATGAAGGAGAGGGACTTGTTGTCAGATACTGTCTAGGAGGGAGTTGTAGACCCATTAGAGGAAACATCTGTTATGAAGGAGGAAGTTTTAGGATTTTTAGGTAGTATTATCCTACCTATCTTGGCATTTATCGTAGGCTGCTTGGGGAGATGAGAGATGAAATTCCTGGACCTCTGACGCAAATCTTTGTCTCTTCTTTGGACACAGATGAGGTCCCAGAGGACTGGAGGATAGCAAACGTGGTACCGTTGTTGAAAAAGAGTAGTAGGGATAACCCAGGTAATTATAGGCCGGTGAGTTTGATGTCAGTGGTAGGGAACTTGTTGGAAAGAATTCCTATTCTTAGGAATAGGATGTATACACATATAGAGTGTGGCAATTTGATTAGTTTAGACAGCATGGCTTTGTAAAGGGGAGGTCGTGCCTTACAAATCTGGTAGAATTTTTTGAGGAGGTGACAAAAATGGTCAACAAAGGGCGAGCCATGAATGTCGTCTACATGGATTTCAGTAAGGTATTTGACAAAATCCCTCATGGTAGGTTGGTGGAAAAGATTAAGGCTCATGGGATATAAGGACAGGTGTCTAGATGGATTGAGAACTGGCTTGGTAACAGGAGACAGAGAGTAGTAGTGGAAGGGTCCTTTTCTAGCTGGAGGTCTGTAACTAGTGGTGTGCCACAGGGCTCAGTACTGGGACCTTTGTTATTTGTAATATACATAAATGACTTGGAAGAGGGAGTAAGTGGTGTGATCAGCAAGTCTGCAGATGAAACAAAGATGGCTGGACTTGCTGATAGTGAGGAGCAGTGTCAGGCAATAGAGCAGAATATAGAAAGGTTGGTATACTAGGCAGAGAAATGGCAGATGGAATTTAATCCAAATAAATGCAAGGTGATATATTTTGGAAGAAATAATGTAGGAGGGAGTCATATGATGAATATAGGCCAGTTTAGAGTATAGAAACGCAGAGGGACCTGGGGGGGCAAGTACACAAGTACTTGAAGGTGGCAGTACAGGCGGAGAAGGTGACGAAGAAGGCCTCTGATATGCTTGCCTTTATAGGGAGGGGTATAGAGTATAAAAGCTGGCGTTTAATGTTGCAGTTCTATAAAATGTTGGTTCACCTTACTACCAGAAGGACATGGAAACCCTGGAGAGAGTGCAGAGGAGGTTTACCAGGATGTTGCTTGGTATGGAAAGACTGAGCTATGAGGTGAGATTGAGCAAATTGAGGCTGTTCTCCTTAGAAAGGTGGAGAATGAGGGGAGATCTAATAGAGGTGTATAAGATTATGAAGGGTATAGGTAGAGTGAATAGTGGTAAGCTTTTTCCTAAGTTGGATACAATAATTATGAAGGGCCAAGGGCTTAGGGTGAGTGGAGGGAGGCGAGGTATAATTTGGATGTTAGAAGAAGGTTTTTCACACAGAAGGTGGCGGGGGCCTGGAATGCACTGCGAAGGAGGGCGGTGGAGGCAGACACGCTTGGGTTGTTTAGAGTGTGACAGGCACACTCTAAACAACTTATTTAGATTGGACTATAGATGGAGAGATACAGGAGACTTTTCTAAAGAAAGATCAAGAGCCTTGGGACATCCCTGGGAATCAACTGATTCCTATGGACCTTCCAACATATTTCATGGCTCATTTGCTTTATTTCTGCATTTCTGGGGATTCTGTAAATGTCTAAGTTGTGCATGTTTATTGATGTCTTTTCTTTTACTTCACAGGTGATTCAGTCCACCTTGTTGACCAACAAGGGGCGTACACGCAGTGGGTCGTGTGAGGACTGCTCTTGGATGTTACTTTGAGAGTTGCCTAGTGCTTCACATCGTTAGTGTATGCTTAAACTGGACCATCTGATGGGCAACATGACAGCTCAATGATTATCACTGTTTGCTGTGCAGATACATGGATTTGGGCCAGTGTCTGTGGGAGTTTGCACATTCTCCCCATGACTGCATGGGTTTTCTCCGGGTGCTCCGGTTTCCCCCCCACACCCCAAAAACATGCTCTTAGGCTGATTGGTGTAACAAATTTTTCCTAAATTAGTTTTCTCTCAATCTTCCCCAATAGGTGTAGACAAAGGTCATCGGTAGAGGAGGGCACTCATAATGTTAAAATGGCGGTGCGGGCTCGTTGGGCTGAAGGGCCTGTTTCCCATGCTGTATTGTTCTTTGTTCTAATAGCTTTTGTCTTTCGTACTATGATTAGTGCTGAGTCTAATTATGCTCAGCTGGAAAAAAAACATTGAGTATAATGTTTGGCTTACGAAGGTTTCATTATTTATCTCGTCATCATTTCACATTATTGTCTCATCACTGATCCTTTGCTATTTTTGAGCCATATAAATCATATCTTTGCTAGCTGCTAGCCAATTACAAAGATAATTTCTGATATTATCTGCACACTTCTACGATATAAAGTATCATTAATTTGAGTTCCATGCTAATGCTGATGCATTATTATGTTTACCTTTATCTACTGAGTAGGTGCTACTGACTAGTTTTGCAAATAGCCTTTATTTTTCACTAGTAGATCATTTGCCAGTGACTGCGTCTCAAGTTCAGAGACATAACAGAAATGATCCTATGAGGGGAAGGTAATGGATATAATATTGAAAAGTTTATTTGTCACAAGTCGTCTTAGATTCACATTGCAATGAAGTTGCTGTGAAAATCTCCTAGTCATCACATTCCGGTACCTGTTCGAGTGCACTGAGGGAGAATACAGCATGGCCAATTCACCTAAACTACATATTTTTTCTTCTGTGGTAGGAAACTGAAGCACCCGGAGGAAACCCTTGCAAATACAGGGAGAACGTGCAAACTCCACACAGACAGTAATCCAAGACGGGAATCAAATCTGGGTTCCTGGCGCTGCGAGGTAGCAGTGCTAACCACTGTGTCACTGAGCCATCAAGGAATGATAACTAGGATGCATCATCTGCATCCTGAGTTGAAATCATATCAGTCAAGAAAACCTGAATTGACCTTTCAAGGTATGCATCCATTGTGGGGAGTCATAGTGATCAAGCCTTCAAAAACTACATGAAGGACATCCTGGTATAGTCCATATGAAGGAATTAACATGTAATTATTTTTGATGGCCAGGTTTTGATGCTCAGATTAAAGAAAAAGTGGGTCAGTGTTAATCCTTTGCACTAATTAGAAATACACCACTATTATCTCCTTCGCATGCGTAGGAGAGGCCTAAAATGCCAAGATTGTGTTTGCATGTAGGTCTTGCTGGTCCATTTGAGAGTTACATGTTCTTTGTCATAATTGGTGCACTCACAAAGCTGACAGAAGTTGTTCTTATGAGATCTATTACATTTGAATAAAACATTAAAAACTGGACAGATTGTTAGTGATAATAGTTCACAATTTACTTCACAAGATTTTGAAGATTATCGCAAAGTAAATGATACACAGTGTATAAAATATGCACTGTATCATTCATCAACCAATGGATTGGCTGAAAGATTTGTACAATCCTTGAAACATCTTTTAAAAGACTTGGATGACTCAGGATTCATCCAAATCCCTGAGACTTGGATGACTCAGGGACAGGACTGGTTACTTCAAGTGCTAGGTTTCAAATGTTTCAGAAAGGACATCTGAGGGAGGGAGGCAAAAAAGGTGGGAGAATGGCATGTTGGTAGTGTCACAGCTGCAGAAAAGATGGACACCATGGAGGGATTGTCAATGGCGTCTCTGTGGGTGGAGATTAAAACAGGAAGGAGTCAATAATTTAACTGGGTGCTTTCTATAGGCCGCCCAATAGAAACAGAGATGTTGAGGGGCAGTTTGGGAAGCAGATCCTGCAAAGGTGTAATAATAACAAGAGTTGTCGTGATAGGAGATTTTAATTTCCTACATATTGATTGGGTAAAGAGGGTTAGATGGGGAGGAGTTTGTTAGGTGTGTTCAGGAAGGTTTTTTGACACAATATGTGGATAAGCCTACAAGAGGAGAGTCTGTACTTGATTTGATATTGGGAAATGAACCAGGTCAGGCGTCAGATCCCTCAGTGGGAGAGCATTTTGGAGATAGTGATCATAATTCTATCTCATTTACAATAGCATTAGAGAGAGGTAGGATCAGACAAGTTAGAAAAGTGTTTAATTGGAGTAAGGGGAATTATGAGGCTATCAGGCAGGAAATTGGAGGCTTAAATTTAAGAGGTTTTCTCAGGGAAATATATGGAAGAAATGTGGCAAATTTTTAGGGAATATTTGTCTGGAGTTCTGCAGAGCAACGTTCCAATGAGACAGAGAAATTTATGGTAGGTTACAGGAACCGTGGTGTACAAAGGCTGTAATAAATCTCATCAAGAAGAAAAGAAAAGTTTCCAAAACGTTCAGAGAGCTAGATAATGTTAGAGATCTAGAAGAGTATACAGCTAATAAGAAGGATCTTAAGAAGGAAATTAGGAGAGCCAGGAGGTGTCATGAGAAGGCTTTGGCAGGCAGGATTAAGGAAAACCCCAAGGCATTCTACAAGTATGCGAAGAGCAAGAGGATAAGATGTGAAAGAATAGGACCTATCAAGTGTGATGGTGGGAAAGTTCGTATGGAACCAGAAGAAATAGCAGATGTACTTAATGAATACTTTACTTCAGTATTCACTATGGAAAAGGATCTTCGTTGTAGTGCAGATTTGCAGTGGACTGAAAAGCTTGAGATGTAGATATTCAGAAAGAGGATGTGTTGGAGCTTTTGAAAAGCATCAAGTTAGATAAGTCGCCGGGACTGGGTAGGATGTACCCCAGGCTCATGTGGAAGGCGAGGGAGAAGATTGCTGAGCCTCTAGTGATGATCTTTTCATCATCAATGGAGACAGAAGAGGTTCCAGAGGATTGGAGGATTGCGGATGTTGTACTTTTATTCAAGAAAGGGAGTAGAGACAGCCCTGGAAATTATAGGCCAGTGAGTCTAACCTCAGTAATTGGTAAGTTGATAGAGAAGATTCTAAGAGACAGAATTTATGAACATTTGGAGAGATATAATATGAATGAGAATAGGCAGCATGGCTTTGTCAAAGGCAGATCATGGCTTTCGAGCCTGACTGAATTTTTTGAAGATGTGACTAAATGCATTGATGAAGGAAGAACAGTAGATGTAGTATATATGGACTTCAGCAAGGCATTTGATAAGGTGCTCCATGCAAGGCTTATTGAGAAAGTGAGGGGGTATGGGATTCAACAGGACATTGCTTTGTGGATCCAGGACTGGCTTGCCCACAGAAGGCAAAGATTGGTTATAGATGGGTCATATTCTGCATGCAATAGTAGACTGCCCCAGGGACCTGTCCTGGGACCCTTACTCTTTGTGATTTTTATAAGTGACCTGGATGAGGAAATGGAGGGATGGGGGGGTAAGTTTGCTGATGACACAAAGGTTGGAGGTGTTGTGAATAGTGTGGAGGGATGTCAGAAATTGCAGCAAAACATTAATAGGATGCAAGACTGGGCAGAGAAGTGGCAGATGGAATTCTACCCAGATAAGTGTGAAATGGTTCATTTTGACAGGTCAAATAGGATGGCAGAAGATAATATTAATGGTAGGACTCTTGGCAATGTGGAAGGTCAGAAGGATCGTGGGCTCCGAATTCATAGGAAGCTCAAAGCAGCTCCGCAGGTTGAAGCTGTGGTTAAGAAAGTGCATGATATGCTGGCGTTCATTAATTGAGGAATTGAGTTTAGGAGTTGACAGATAATTTACAGCTATATAGGACCCTGATCAGACCCCACTTAGAGTACTGTGCTCAGTTCTGGTTGCCTCCTTACAGGAAGGATGTGGAAGCCATAGAAAGGGTGCAGAGGAGATTTACAAGGATATTGCCTGGATTGGGGACCATGTTTTATGAGGGAGCTTGGCCTTTTCTCCTTGGAGAGACGAAGGATGAGGGGTGACCTGATGAGGTGTATAAGATGTTGAGAGGTAGTGATCGAGTGGATAGTCAGAGGCTTTCTTCCAGGGCTGAAATGGTTGCCATAAGAGTTCACAGATTTAAGGTGCTAGGAAGTAGGTACAGAGGAGATGTCAGGGGTAAGTTTTTCACTCAGACAGTGATGGGTGCGTGGAATGGGCTGAGGCGGATTCGATAGGGTTTTTTAAGAGATTTTTAGATGAGTACATGGAACTTGTAAGATCGAGGGTTATAGGTAAATCTAGTAATCTCTAAGGTAGGGCCATGTTCGGCACAACTTTGTGGGCTGAAGGGCCTGTACTGCAGTAGTTTTTCTATATTTCTATGTTTTTATGTAAAAGCTTCAAGAAAATTAGATTAGCATTTTGGCATCTTCCTCAGAAACACTGCTCATGCTTCTTGGGCATATAGTAGCATTTTGGTTAGCACTGCTGCCTCGCTGCACCAGGGACTCGGGGTCAATTCCAGCCGCAGGTGACTGTGTGAAATTTGCATGTTCTCCCCATGTCTCCTCCAGGTGTTCTGATTTCCTCCAAAGATGTGTGGGTTAAGCTGATTGGCCATGCTAAATTCTCAAAAACTTGGTGTCAAAGGGACTAGCAGGGTACAGGGTTAGGTCCTGGCTGGGACTGTGGTCGATGCAGGTTTGATAGGCCAAATAGTCTCCTTCTGCACTGGAGGGATTCTATGATTCTATGAACCACCCAAAATTTACTTGCATTACTACTTGTAAAGAGTGAGTTGAGAACTAAGATTGAGGGCGAAATTTTACAAAATGTTTTCTAAGTGTCCAGCTAGCATGAAAAAGGGGAGTTCCAGATCTGATTTTGTGCAAGTTTTCTTTCCCAATCTTATAGACTTAGACTTTGAAAATGTGGGCTTGACCATTTCTAGCCACTCAAGACAATGGGCTGGGCTTAAGTTACCAGACAGCCTGCAGATCAGATCAGAGCCACAAACTGTATGTGTGCAGAAAAAGCTCACAAACACTCCTGGATTCCTGTCCCTCCCTTGTACTTAATTTTGTGTCCAGTGTTGCAGGGAGGGATGCAGCCGGACCATCTGGCCCACCCTGTTGATCCTATCCATCCTCCATATGCCAGCCAGGAAGACTCCTCGGAAGAAGCCAATGATGGGACCTCCAAGGTATGTATGAGGTGAGGGACACCAGTAGTGTTCCTGCTGATTATACCTGCAGGAAGTGTGCCCATTTGCAGCTCCTTGAGGATCGTGTTAAGGAGCTGGAGCTGGAATTAGAGGAACTCAGGATAATTCAAGAGGTTGAGGAGGATATTGGCAGGAGTAACAAGGAGATAGTCACTCCTAAAAATGATTCTTGGGTAACTATTAGGAAGAGGGGTAAGAAGCAATCGGGGAGACAATCCCCTGGGGCTGTTCCCCTCCAAAACAAATTTTCTGTCCTGGAGGCTACAGTTGAGGAAGAATCAACTGAGGATGACCAAAGGGAGCAGGTCTCTGGGGGTGAGCCTGCTGAGAATGCTCAGGTGGGTAGGGGGAATAAGAGATTGGGCCTAGTAATTGGAGACTCCATAGTTAGCAGAACAGATAGGAGAGTAAGTAGTAATAAAAGGGACTCAGGGCTGGTGTGTTGCCTCCCAGGGGCTGGGGTCCAGGATGTCGCGGAGCGGGTTTTTAAGATTCTTAAGGGAGAGGGGAGTCAGCCCCAAGTCATAGTTCATGTAGGGGCACATGATATAGGTAGGATAAGGGAAGGGGATATTAAACAGAAATTTATGGAGTTGGGGTGGAAGCTTGGGGCCAAAGCTGGCAGAGTGGTTATCTCTGGACTCTTGCCTGTGCCAAGGGCTGGTTTAGAGAAGAACAGAGAGAGGGAATGTTTGAACTCATAGCTGCGGGGATGATGCAGGAGGGAGGGGTTCAGGTTCCTGAAGAATTGGGACTCATTCTGGGATAGGTGGGACCTCTACAAGAGAGATGGTTTACATCTGAACCAGAGTGGAACTAATATCTTGGGGGGGAAATTTGCAAAGGCTATGCCGGGGGCTTTAAACTGATTCAGAGGGGGGTGGGATCCTGAGTAGTTGGGGTGCTAAGAGGGATGAGAGTAGGGGGGTCATAGAGGAAAGCTGTAAAACACAGCAGCGTACGGGTGGAGTAGGGCATGGTTTGAAATGCGTATACTTTAATGCAAGGAGTATTCCCAATAAGGTGGAGGAACTTGCAGCTTGGACCAATACCTGGAACTTCAATGTTGTGGCCATTTCAGAGACTTGGGTAGAGCAGGGATAAAAATGGATGTTGCAGGTTCCGGGGTTCAAATGCTTCAGTTGGAGGAGAAGAGGAGGTAGAAGTGGGGGAGGAGTGGTATTATTAGTCAAAGACTGTATCACAGTGACAGAAAAGAAGTTTGATGAGGACTTGTCTGTTGAGGTAGTATGGGCTGAGATTAGAAACAGGAGAGGAGAGGTCACCCTGTTGGGAGTCTTTTATAGACCTCCTAAAAGTTCTAGAGAGGTAGAGGAAAGGATTGCAAAGTCAATCCTGGACAGGAGTGAAAGTAATAGGGTAATTGTTATGGGGGACTTTAACTTTACTAATATTGATTGGAATAGCTATAGCTCTAGCTCGTTAGAGGGGTCAGTTTTCGTACAAAGTGTGCAGGAAGGTTTTTTGACTCAGTATGTAGATAGGCCAACTAGAGGTGAGGCTACATTGGATTTGGTGCTGGGCAATGAGCCAGACCAGGTATTAGGCTTGGAAGTTGGTGAACATTTTGGTGATAGTGACCACAATTCGGTTCGTTCACCTTAGTGATGGATAGAGATAGGCATGAAGCTGGGGACAGTAGTTATAGCTGGGGGAAGGGTAATTGTGAGGCCATAAGGAGAGAATTAGGGTGCGTAGATTGGACTAGGAAACTATAGGGACTGGGAACATCTGAAATGTGGAGCTTATTCAAGGAGCAGCTTCTGCGAGTCCTTGATAAGTATGTCCCTGTCAGGCGAGGAGGAAATGGTCAAGTAAGGGAACCTTGGTGTACGAAAAAAGTTGATTCGCTGGTTAAAAGGAAAAAGGAGGCTTATGTCAGGATGAGGCTTGAAGGCTCGGTTAGTGCAATGGATAGCTATAGATTAGCCAGGAGAGAGCTAAAGAGTGAGTTGAGGAGAGTTAAGAGGGAACACGAGAAGACTTTGGCTGATAGGATTAAGGAGAATCCTAAAGCTTTCTTTAGATATGTTAAGAGTAGAAGATTGGTTAGGGCAAGATTAGGGCCAGTCATTAACAGCAGTGGGAAGTTGTGCGTGAAACTTGAAGAGATTGGAGAGGCACTGAATAAATATTTCTCTTCGGTATTCACGCAGGGAGATGTAAATGTAGTTGTGGAGAACACTGAGGTACAGGGTTGCAAACTGGAAAGTATTGAAGTAGATAGGGAGGATGTGCTAGATATTCTTGAGGGTTTGAAGTTAGATAAGTCCCCTGGGCCGGACGGGATTTACCCTAGGATTCTCTGGGAGGCAAGAGAGGCGATTGCAGAGCCTCTGGCTCTGATCTTCAGGTCGTCGTTGGTTACGGGTATGGTTCCGGAAGACTGGAGGATAGCGAATGTGGTCCCATTGTTCAAGAAGGGGAAGAGAGACTTTCCAGGGAATTATAGGCCAGTGAGTCTTACTTCTGTTGTGGGCAAAGTATTGGAGAGAATTATTAGGGATAGGATTTATAGTTATTTAGAGAGAAATGAATTGATTGGGGATAGTCAGCATGGTTTTGTGAAGGGTAGGTCGTGCCTTACTAACCTCATTGAGTTTTTTGAAAAAGTGACCAAAGAGGTGGATGGGGGTAAGGCGGTTGATGTGGTATATATGGACTTTAGTAAGGCGTTTGATAAGGTGGCCCATGGAAGACTTCTGCAGAAAATGCAGATGTATGGGATAGAGGGTGATTTAGCTAATTGGGTTAGGAATTGGCTAGCAGATAGAAGACAGAGGGTGGTGGTTGATGGGAGATATTCATCGTGGAGTTTGGTTACAAGTGGTGTACCTCAGGGGTCTGTTTTGGGGCCCCTGCTGTTTGTAATTTTTATAAATGATCTGGATGAGGGTATTGAAGGATGGATTAGTAAATTTGCAGATGACACTAAAGTCGGTGGAGTGGTAGATAGTGAAGAGGGGTGTTATAGTTTGCAGAGAGACTTGGACAAGTTGCAGAGCTGGGCCGAGAGGTGGCAAATGGAGTTTAATGTGGAAAAGTGTGAGGTAATTCACTTTGGCAGGAATAATAAATGTGTAGAGTATAGGGCTAATGGTAGGATTCTTAATAGTGTTGATGAACAGAGGGATCTTGGTGTATATGTGCATAGATCCCTGAAAGTAGGCAGTCAAGTCGATAAGGTTGTTAAGAAGGCATACGGAGTCTTAGCTTTTATTGGTAGGGGGATTGAATTTCGGAGCCGCAACGTCATGTTGCAACTGTACAAAACTCTAGTGCGGCCGCACTTGGAGTATTGTGTGCAGTTCTGGTCCCCACATTACAAGAAAGATGTGGAGGCATTGGAGAGGGTACGAGGAGGTTTACCAGGATGTTGCCTGGTATGGAGGGCAGGTCTTATGAAGAGAGGCTGAGGGATTTGAGGTTGTTTTCATTAGAGGAGGAGGCGGCGCTAAGAGGAGACCTTATCGAAGCATATAAGATGATTAGAGGTTTACATAGGGTGGACAGTGATAGCCTTTTTCCTAGGATGGAGAAAGCTAGCACGAGGGGACACAGCTTTAAATTAAGGGGTGATAGTTATAGGACGGATATCAGAGGTAGGTTCTTTACCCAGAGGGTGGTTAGGGAGTGGAATGCCCTGCCTGCGGCAGTTGTAGATGCGCCAAGTTTGGTGGCGTTTAAGAGGTTAGTTGATAAGTTTATGGAAGAGAAGGGAATGGTTTAGTTTGGAGGGTCATTGCTTTTTATAATGGTCGGTGCAACATCGAAGGCCGAAGGGCCTGTTCTGCGCTGTAATGTTCTATGTTCTATGTTCTAAGGTTGGTGCCAGTTTTGTGTCAGCTTTCATCTCATAATTCACCATCTCAGAAACTCTCACATCCATGAGTCAAGTTAGTGGCGAGGCATCTCATTCACTCCCTGGTGCGCATGACACATCTGATGTACATCTGGTGGAAGAGGAATATCTGAGGCTTCTGGAATGCAAGGGCCTGCCAGAGGCAAGGACTCACCTAGTCCCAGGCTACTTGTTGGGTCTCAGATCAATTTTCTCATCAGCTGCTGGAGATGTAACAACAGAGCCAGGAAATGCAGGACAGGTTTACAGCAACACTGAACCCACTGCGAGGCTGTTAGGAGGAGTCCCAAAGCTTTTTGCTGGATCAGTTATTACCTACATTGTGTGGTTCCCAGACCAACAGAGCAAGGTTAGAGTCCGTGGTGGAAAGCCTGGGACAGGGAATCCTCACCAAGAAAAGAGGGAAGCCAGGTCACTCTCTGGTTGTTGCTGGGTGGGGGTTGGGGGTAGAGAGGCCCGATCCAGTAGGGGAGGGCAAGTGGGGGCAGAGTGGAACTGCTGCCACTCTGCAGGCGATCGGGGGAAGAGGGGCAGAAGGTCATGATCAGTCTGGGTAGTGGGTGGGAGGGTGGGGGCAGGCATGTGGATGGATAAGGGGGATCATTATGTTTTGGGAGTGGGATGATGTCAGTGAGGGCCATTGCTCCCCCTTTTTGCTCCCAGGCTGCTTTATCTGCTTTTTGCAGCCTGGGAGTGATGTGACAGTGGCACGTATTTCAAATTTTTTTTCTCACTGGCATGCACAGTTCAAAGCTCTGATCGTTTTGGGCGCGATAAGTCCTGCCACAAAACAATTCAGACCCGTGATTTTGTTTTCAGGCTAAGTTCAGAGTGCGCCTGAGAATAGGTTTATAAGTCAGATCTGAATTGTGCCCAGATTCAGCACTTCGAATCAAAATGGTAAAATCAAGCCCCAAGTTAGCTATGCCACGAGTGAGAAATGGATACCTTCCATGTTTTTCGCAAAAACAGGTCCAGTTTCTTATATGATTCAAACTGAAAATGAACTAGTTTAGTAATATTGTTGTCATCTCAAAATGATTTATGAGGAATATCTCCAAAATTACCAACTTCTTTAGCCTCTAGTGTTGTGAATATTAGTACAGAAGATTTAGTTGAATCTGACTTGCCTGATGATTGAGTCCATGTTACAATACAACATGAGAGCGATACAGAATTAATTCCAAGAGAGGAAGTGTCCAAAGAAGTTCCAGATAAGACCTCTAGAGTCAAGGATGACCAGATCCAGAAGCATGTATAGAATTGCCATCTTACTTCCTTACATACTAATCTACCCTCCTCCTTTACATGCTTACCTGATGTTCTTAGCTTTTTAAGGAAGCTTTGAGCATTTAAACTGTTTACTTAACAAAATACAGAAGCTGGTGCCATTAAAAGGGAGAGTAGGGGCATTCCAAATGACAGGATGTGACCAAGGATTTCACCCAAGGAATGTATTAAGCCAATAATATTAATTAATGGTCCAGTAATGGGACAGAAAACCAAGGGCTGGATTTCACAGGCTGCCATGCTCTCTGCCACCTTAAGCAAAAACTAGACGTGGGGGACACAATCCTCATGGCTGCTGTGCAGCAATTTAACATTGGGAGCAGTGTTAATTGTTTTAAGGTAATATTTCTGCTCCTTTCTCAGCAGGAGGAGATTCTTAAAGAGCTGCTTGCTATCAGCTCTGTGGTCCTGGCAGCAATGGCTTGTGTAACTGCTACTGGGATTACATAGTCCCAGCACACAGGGGAGCCCTAATTCCAGGTTTGGGGATCTTGGCAAAAAGGGTGAGAGTGTTGTGAGGGATTGATTCAAGAGGCTGAGGAAGGAGAGAAAGAGGGAGGAATGATCTTTGTTTGGGGTGGGAGCATGGGGGTTGCCTCCATGGGCCCAAGGACTCAGGAAAAGGTTCCCCTCATCCTATCCTTGGTCAATATTATACCACACAGCTAAAGCTGCCAGGCTTCCCATCACATGGGCCTCGTCCTGTTAATGGGGCTGGGATGAGGTCCTTCACTGGTCATTAATTGATCACTTACGGCCTTCAGTAGGCCCAAGAAAAATGGCCAAGCAAAATGGCCTATCCATTGCCTCCCCCTGTAAAGTTTCAGAAAGGTTGGGAGGAATGGGTAGGCAGTGGAGTGGGACGTTCACCCACTGGATTTTCCTTGACCATCCACATTCCAATCTGCCAGTGGGGAGCATAAAATCAAGCCCCACATATCCAAATTTTCTGATGACACAGCCCAGAAGAACAACTTACGTTTATATGACTTTAACATAATCCGAAATGTCATGCAGAATGCTGATGAACAATTAACTCATCAGTAGCTCAAAATTGAGGAATTGGTAATTCTGAATTTCAGATGGTGCTACTGATTGAAAGATCCTGATATCTGCACAGAGCTGGGAAGAAAGCAAAATAAAACAGTGGGGTTTACAACAGAATCCTGAAAGTACAGATTTCTGGAATGTTTTGCAGAAACTAACCACAGAATGTCTTCATTTTGTTTGGCCACTGAGAAGGAGAACAAAACATGTTTAGGATTTTTTTTACTTATTTGTTCACAGGATGTGGGCATCAATAGCTAGGCCACTATTTGTTTGCCCACCCTTAATTGCCTTTGGAAAAGTAGATGAGTCGGTTTCTTGAAGCACTGCAAGTACGTTGGTGTTGGTACATCCACAGTGCTGTTCAGAGGGAAAGTCATCTTCATCCTCCTGGAATGTAGGGCAGCTACTGTGACCATTAACAGAAGTCTCATCACAGAGAGTATGCGCTGCAATCTGTCAGACAAGAGAGCAATGCTCACAGATGCCATAACACCCTCCATGATACTAGCAGCAATGACTACATCCAAACTCAACGACCTTGTTTGGATACATCCATTGGCTCATGGCCGATATTGTCTCCCTCAAGGACCTCCTCAGTTTTATGCTCATCAGTAGAGACATGCCATTTCTCCAATTCCTCCTCAGACGAGTCTTATCCTCATTGCAGTGCCAGGTTGTGTAAGTCACAGCAAATGACCATGACGCGTTACACTTTCTGCAGATTGTATTACAGAGCTCCAACAAATTGGTCCAGACATCGGAACCACATCTTCATTTGCTCCATCAAATAGCAAGTTGCAGCATGAACTTCATTGTATCTGGTCTTAGCTGCGCTCTGTGTCCTCCACAAAGGCTTCATCAGCCACTCCTCAATGGGTAGCCCCTTCCCCTGAGGAACCAATTTTGCAGCGTCTGACAACCCTGAAACATATCAGGGATCTGAGAGTACTTGAGAATGTAGGAGTCATGCACAATCCCTGGGAATTGAACATACCCTGAGGAGGCATTTGATATGTCCACAGGCCAGCTGAATATTCAGTGAGTGGAAGCATTTTCTTCAGAGCCTGATGCCACGGAAATCTGAGTGCCACACAAGTCCAGTCCATGGCACTCTGCGACTGTGAAAAACCTGAGATTCGTTCTTGTGTCCTGGCTTGCCTGACTCCTGGTCAAAATGGACAAAGTTGTCTGCTCTCACAAAGATTGTGTCCATGACCTCCTGGATACAACTTGTGTGTGGACACTTTCAAAATCTCACAGAGGGATTGGCATAAAAAATGAGTGTGGCAGTAGCTTTTGGCATTACTGGCAGTGGGTGTGCTCCAAATCCCCTGTGTCAAATCCTGCAGCAGGTGGCAGACCTGGATATGTGGAATTTTCAGCAACACTGGTTCTTGGACGTCTGCAGGTATCTATATAACCTGGCTCTAACAAGGTACCTCCAAACAGTAGTTCTGTGGGTTCATAAATTATACATAGAGAAGACCTATCTTCTGTGCCTGCCTTTAATGAGCCATGTGCCACCATTGACGTTTTCTTTTTACTCTCCCCTGCCCATGAGCAAGAAGAATAGCAACAAAATCACCCGGTGCCATGTTCCTGATATTCTCCTCGCTGCAGTATCAAAGAGAGAGACTTGATGGTGAGCATTTGTCTTCCAAGGACCATTTTTTGTCCATTCAATGTTTGAAGCTGCCTCTAAAAGTTCACTGACCCATATCCCAGTTTGATACGCCTACTTTGCACAGTCCTGAGGTGAGTTAACTGGGTGGATATTGAGAGGATAATTTCCCTAGTGGCACAGGCTAGCACTGAGAGACACAATTGAAAAATAAAGGGTTTACCAAGGTGCGGACAGGGAGGAATTTGTACAGTGTGTTTTAGAAGGGTCCTTGGAGCAGTATGTGGATAGCCCGACTAGAGTGGGGGCTATACTGGATCTGGTTCTGGGGAATGAGCCAGGGCAGGTGGTTGACATTGTAGTAGGAGAGCATGTGTCTAATAGTGACCACAACTCTGTCTGCTTTAGGGTATTAATGGAATAAGATGAAGCCTGCCCTAAGGGGAGGGTGTTAAACTGGGGGAGGGCTAGATATAGCCAGATTAGGCAGGATCTTAGGGATACCGACTGGGATAAGCTGTTCGAGGGTAGGTCGACACTGCACATGTGGGAGTCTTTCAAGGGAAAACTAAAATTTTTGCAGGAAAGACACGTACCGGTAAGGAGGAAGGATGGGAAAGGTAAGATTAGAGAACCGTGGGTTACTAGGGATGTTGAGGACTTGGTCAGGAAGAAGCAGGAGGCGTACGTTAGATCCAGGCAACTGGGGACAGAGGCAGCGCTTGAAAAATATAGAGAGTGTAGACGGGATCTTAAAAGGGGTGTCAGAAAGGCAAAAAGGGGCCACGAAATTGCTTTGGCAGGTAGGATTAAGGAAAATCCTAAGGCATTTTACTCCTATGTAAGGAGCAAAAGGATGGTTAGAGGGAAGATTGGACCTTTCGGGGACAGAGGAGGGGAACTATGCTTAGAGCCTGAGGGAATGGGGGAGATCCTGAATGAATACTTTGCGTCGGTATTCACGCGGGAGAGGGGCCTGATGTCTGATGCCGGCTTTGAGGAATTTGAGGACCCGTTGAAGGAAATAATCATTACAAGGGACGAAGTGTTGGGGCTTTCAGGTAGTATAGAGCTCCGGGGCCTGATGGTATTTATCTCAGGCTGCTAAGGGAGGTGAGAGATGACATTGCTGGGCCTCTGACGCAAATCTCTGTCTCCTCTTTGGACTCAGGGGAGGTCCCAGAGGACTGGAGGATTGCAAATGTAGTACCGTTGTTTAAAAAGGGTCAGAGGGATAACCCAGGGAAGTATCGGCCGGTGAGCTTGACTTCAGTTATAGGTAAGCTATTGGAGAGGATCCTCAGGGACAGGATGTATGAGCATCTGGAGCGCTGCGATCTGATCAGGGATACACAGCATGGCTTCGTTAAGGGGAGGTCGTGCCTTACGAATCTAGTGGAATTTTTTGAACAGGTGACAAAAACGGTTGATGAAGGACAAGCCGTTGATGTCGTCTATATGGATTTCAGTAAGGCGTTTGATAAGGTCCCTCATGGTAGGCTGATAGAAAAGGTGAAGGCGCATGGTATACAGGGCCAGGTATGTAGATGGGTTGAGAACTGGCTTGGGAGGAGGAGACAGTGGGTAGTAGTGGAAGGATCTTTTTCCAACTGGAGGTCTGTCACTAGTGGTGTGCCACAGGGCTCTGTACTAGGACCCCTTCTATTTGTGGTGTATATAAATGACTTGGAAGAGCGGGTAGGTGATGTGATCAGCAAATTTGCTGATGACACTAAGATGATTGGATTAGCGGGTACTGAGGAGCAGTGCCTGGCAATACAACATGACATAGATAGGCTGGTAGATTGGGCAGATAGATGGCAAATGGAATTTAATCCGGATAAATGCGAGGTGATGCATTTGGGCTGGAATAATGTAGAGGGGAGTTTTAGGATAAAAGGTAAAACTATCCGGAGTATAGGGATGCAGAGAGACCTGGGGGTGCAAGTTCACAAGTCTCTGAAGGTGTCAGTACAGGTGGAGAATGTGGTAAAAAAAAGCGTATGGTATGTTAGCCTTCATAGGAAGGGGTATAGAATACAAGAGTAGGAGTCTGATGTTGCAGGTGTATAGAACGTTGGTTAGGTCTCATCTGGAGTACTGAGTCCAGTTCTGGTCGCCGTACTACAGGAAGGATGTAGAGGCCCTGGAGAGAGTGCAGAGGAGATTTACCAGGATGCTGCCTGGTATGGAAGGGCTGTCTTACGAGGAAAGATTGAAAACAGTGGGGTTGTTTTCCCTTAAAAGACGTCGGCTGAGAGAGGATCTTTTAGAGGTATATAAGATTATGAGGAGTATAGATAGAGTAAATGGTGGTAAGCTTTTTCCACCATTAGAAATGAATAGAACGAGGGATCACGGGCTCAGGGTGATGGGTGCTATGTATAAGACGAATATTAGAGGCCAGTTTTTCACACAAAGGGTAGTGGGGGTGTGGAATGCACTGCCGAGTAAGGTGGTGGGAGCAGGCACGCTAAGGGTTGTTTAAGGGTCTCTTGGACAGCCACATAAGCGGTCTGCAGATAGAGGGATATAGCAGGACTGTTTGAATATCGGGAGGACCAAATAGTAGTAGACTATCTTTTAGTTTCGTCTCGGGAATGTCTTAGTTTTTTTTTTAGTTTTTTTTAGCATGTTTAATTAAGTCTTATTTGTTTCCGCAGGCAATTCGGTCCACCTTGTTGACCAACAAGGGGCATGCATGCGGCATGTTGTGCAAGAGCTGCTCTTGGAGGTTGCTCCAGGAGTTGCCTAGTGCTTCACATCGTCAGTGTATGCTTAAACCGGACCATCTGATGGGCAACATGACAGCTCAGAGACTATCGCTGTTGCTGTGCTGACACATGGATTTGGGCCTGTGTCTGCGGGAGTTTGTGTGTTCTCTCCGTGGTTGCGTGGGTTTCCTCCGGGTGCTCCGATTTCCTCCCACATCCCAAAAATGTGCTCTTAGGCTGATTGGGTAACAAATTGTCCCTATATTGGGCCCTATATGGGAATCTTCAACAATAGGCATAGCCTAAAGTCAAGGATATGTCATTAAGACGTTAGGACGGCGGCGTGGGCTCGTTGGGCCGAAGGGCCTGTTTCCCGTGCTGTGTTGTTCTTTGTTCTTTGTTCTTGTTCTATGACAATATGACAATATTGTCTCTTCCTCAGACTGCAGTGGAGGCTAGTTCATTGAATATTTTTCAGGTTGTTAGATAAATTCTTATTTGACAAGGGAATGAAAGGGTATTGGGGTTAGACAAGATAGCAGAGGGGAGGCCACAATCAGATCAGCTATGATCTCATCAAATGGCCAAGTAGGCAAAAAAGGCCGCTGACCTCCTCTTATTCCTAATCATATATTTCAATGTTCTTCAAGCTGGCAAGATTCCCAACATCTGGTGATTCCAGCCTCCCTGAGATAAAAATAAAAATCCTGTTATAATAAAAGCACACAGGCTCCTTATAAGCTTCTACTTGAACCTGGCGCCTGAGAGTGAAACATCTATGACCCTATGGCATTATGTGTGGATAGGTTGGAGGAGAGTTTGAGGTTCAGAAAATATTTCTTATATGCCTGAACCCCTGTGCCTGGGAATTAAAGCTTCTCTCAAAGGTTGGATACATATCTTCAAAAGCAGATGTATTATAATGTTAACACATCAATTGATTGGTTAAAAAAAGTTGATTTTACCTCTGATTATTCTAAAGAAGTAGAGCATTTAAACAAATACTTTATACCAATTTCCTTTAAGTTTGTGCCAGTATCCTACCTGTGAAGCTCCTGTTTCATTTGGCTGCTTCTGTATCAGGTGACTTGACTTGACAACAGCGCTCATGCTGGTTTTGCGTACAATTGCTGAATTAGGTGCAGGTTTATTTTCAGAAGTAGGGCTACCTTCAGGCGTTGCCTTGTTCGTCCCTTCAACAGCAGTGCCTCCAATTGCAATGGATGAATGTGACACTGAAATAATAAATGATCACACTTGAAAGCATAGAACCAGCTCAAAAATTGCACGTTTGTACTCAGTTAATGCTTCCTGCCTGCCTTCCATTAAGAGCATAGCTGCTATTATAGTTCTGTGAAATGTTAACTATCATTTAAGTTACAGATTCAATCCTCTAATTCCTAATTTTAACAAAGACAGGAGTATACTTGCTTCATTTAATTCATTATATAAGCCGTCTGTGTAGCTGCTGATTTATTATCCAAGATATAAACAACCAAGTACTGAGATGAACAGGATGGTGTAGTTATTCAAACATGACTTAAAAATCTTTCCACTGCAACCGAAGCTGATTCTGATTGGAAAGTCTCCTTTGAGTCCTGGTCTTAAGCATTCTATGTGAATAAGTTTGAGTAATCTCAGTCCAATAACTAATGAGGAATGATGTAATTGAACTAACTTGGCACACACTGATTTACAGAGGGGATAGAAAATTATCACACTAATACTGAGGAGGGCCGACTAAGCTCAAAATATCCTGCTGCAGTGGAGGAGACTTCACTCTTAAACTTGCTGCACCTGACCTATTAACGGTTGTACCAGGAATGCCCTGAGGTCTTCAAGAATTAAACAGATCCAAGATCCAATTGCAAGCAACTTTGTAGAAAAGTCACAGAGCCTTAAAAAATGGTGTGGTCTCAGTTTTCTTTGCTTACTTGTATGGTTTGTTTTAAATTATCTGAAATGAGGGAAAAAAATTGCATTGACTGACAGTGAAAAGTCATCCAATCAAGTCACAAGGAGCCGATTCACTTTCCAATTGGTGAGGGCAACAACAATCTGCTGAGATTGGATGGCCAATGGAAGCATGGGAGAAGACAGATCACACAATGAAACATCTAGGAACAGATCAAGAATAACAGCCCCTAGACCTGGGAATGCTGGATATTGCTGATGATAATATCATCAAAATGTTGTCATATATTACCTTCAGCATCCCTCAGCATTTGCTCCAGAGCAGCCTTTGTACACAATTCCCGAGCCCGCATGGCCACAGCTGTGGTACCACTTGAAACTGCTTCCCGTATTACAGCATCAACAATCAAATAGGATGCTTGGTAATACTTTGCGAGGAAGATTGCAGTATTTGTCTTTCCTGGAATAAAACATACAAAAGCACATTACATGATCACAAGCTGTCAAAACAATTAGATATTGGAGTGTCTATAAAATCAATCTCTTCAAACTCTCTACATCTCATTCCTCAATGGCTCCAAGGGAAGTGCACTGAACCAGATGGATTACATAGAACATAGAACATTACAGCACAGAACAGGCCCTTCGGCCTTCGATGTTGCGCCGACCAATATAAAAAGCAATGCCCCTCCAAACTAAACCATTCCCTTCTCTTCCATATACTTATCAACTAACCTCTTAAACGCCACCAAACTTGGCGCATCTACAACTGCTGCAGGCAGGGCATTCCACTCCCGAACCACCCTTTGGGTAAAGAACCTACCTCTGATATCCGTCCTATAACTATCACCCCTTAATTTAAAGCTGTGTCCCCTCGTGCTAGCTTTCTCCATCCTAGGAAAAAGGCTATCACTGTCCACCCTATCTAAACCTCTAATCATCTTATATGTTTCGATTAGGTCCCCTCTTAGCCGCCTCCTTTCTAACGAAAACAACCTCAAATCCCTTAGCCTCTCTTCATAAGACCTGCCCTCCATACCAGGCAACATCCTGGTAAACCTCCTCTGTACCCTCTCCAATGCCTCCACATCTTTCTTATAATGTGGGGACCAGAACTGCACACAATACTCCAAGTGCGGCCGCACTAGAGTTTTGTACAGTTGCAACATGACGTTGCGGCTCCGAAATTCAATCCCCCTACCAATAAAAGCTAAGACTCCGTATGCCTTCTTAACAACCTTATCGACTTGACTGCCTACTTTCAGGGATCTATGCACATATACACCAAGATCCCTCTGTTCATCAACACTATTAAGAATCCTACCATTAGCCCTATACTCTACACATTTATTATTCCTGCCAAAGTGCATTACCTCACACTTTTCCACATTAAACTCCATTTGCCACCTCTCGGCCCAGCTCTGCAACTTGTCCAAGTCTCTCTGCAAACTATAACACCCCTCTTCACTATCTACTACTCCACCGACTTTAGTGTCATCTGCAAATTTACTAATCCATCCCTCAATATTAGCAATTATCTATCAATACCTAGTCATTTGATAAAGCTGAAGCAATCACAATTGTCTCAACACCTCCAACTTAGGGAGGAGAAGGTTAGCCTCAGGTTCTGCTTCTGACTATTATCCAATATTTCCTCCTAGAAAATTCAAATGGGTAAAAGTTGGCTGAATGCAGAATTGGACCCTTCACAATTGAGAGCATTCCAATATTCACTGCCTAAGCTCACACCTGTGTCACTTGAAACCAATGTAAACATCACAAAGGGAGAAGGAAAAAATCCCCAAAAATTGAGCTTTAAAAAAAGGCTGATAATGTGAACTGTGCTGGAAACACAATAGCCTGTGTTTCATGTTCAATAGTGAAGAAAGGTACTTGCAGAGATAGAACATAGAACATAGAACAATACAGCACAGAACAGGCCCTTCGGCCTTCGATGTTGTGCCGACCAAAATAAAAAGCAATGCCCCTCCAAACTAAACCATTCCCTTCTCTTCCATATACTTATCAATTAACCTCTTAAACGCCACCAAACTTGGCGCATCTACAACAGCTGCAGGCAGGGCATTCCACTCCCTAATCACTCTTTGAGTAAAGAACCTACCTCTGATATCCGTCCTATAACTCATACCCCTTAATTTAAAGCTGTGTCCCCTCGTGCTAGCTTTCTCCATCCTAGGAAAAAGGCTATCACTGTCCACCCTATCTAAACCTCTAATCATCTTATATGCTTCAATAAGATCCCCTCTTAGCCGCCTCCTTTCTAACGAAAACAACCTCAAATCCTTCAACCTCTCTTCATAGGACCTGCCCTCCATACCAGGCAACATCCTGGTAAACCTCCTCTGTACCCTCTCCAATGCCTCCACATCTTTCTTATAATGTGGCGACCAGAACTGCACACAATACTCCAAGTGCGGCCGCACTAGAGTTTTGTACAGTTGCAACATGATGCTGCGGCTCCTAAATTCAATCCCCCTACCAATAAAAGCTAAGACTCCATATGCCTTCTTAACAACTTTATCCACTTGACTGCCTACTTTCAGGGATCTATTGACACATACACCAAGATCCTTCTGTTCCTCAACACTATTAAGAGCCCTACCATTAGCCCTATACTCTACACATTTATTGTGCCTGCCAAAGTGCATTACCTCACACTTTTCCACATTAAACTCCATTTGCCACCTCTCGGCCCAGCTCTGCAACTTGTCCAAGTCACTCTGTAAACTAAAACACCCCTCTTCACTATCTACCACACCACCAACTTTAGTATCATCTGCAAATTTACTGATCCATCCCTCAATACCCTCATCCAGATCATTTATAAAAATTACAAACAGCAGGGGCCCCAAAACAGACCCCTGAGGCACACCACTCGTCACCGAACTCCACGATGAATATCTCCCATCAACCACCACCCTCTGTCTTCTATCTGCCAGCCAATTCCTAATCCAATTAGCTAAATCACCCTCTATTCCACACATCTGCATTTTCTGTAGAAGTCTTCCATGGGCCACCTTATCAAAAGCCTTACTAAAGTCCATATATACTACATCAACCGCCTTACCCCCATCCACCTCTCTGGTCACTTTCTCAAAAAACTCAATGAGGTTAGTAAGGCATGACCTACCCTTCACGAAACCATGCTGACTATCCCCAATCAATTCATTTCTCTCTAAATAACTATAAATCCTATCCCTAATAATTCTCTCCAATACTTTGCCCACAACAGAAGTAAGACTCACTGGCCTATAATTCCCTGGAAGGTCTCTCTTCCCCTTCTTAAACAATGGGACCACATTCGCTATCCTCCAGTCCTCCGGAACCACACCCGTAACCAACGAGGACCTGAAGATCAGAGCCAGAGGCTCTGCAATCTCCTCTCTTGCCTCCCAGAGAATCCTAGGGTAAATCCCGTCCGGCCCAGGGGACTTATCCAACTTCAAACCCTCTGGTGATCTCCATGCTATGATTTCTCATCAATCTGAATTTAGTGCTCGGTTGAGGGATATTCAGCCAATCAGCAAGAAATATGACATCAAAAGGGGTAACTGGCCAATCACATCAAAGTAAAAGCAAAATATTGCAGGTGCTGGAAATAAAAAGAGAAAAGATTGAAAATACTCAGCAGATCTGACAGTTTCTCTCTCCACAGATGCTGCTAGTCAAACTTACATAGAACACTACAGCACAAACAGGCCTTTCGGCCCACATGTTGCGCCGATCATATCTATACTTAGCAGGCCATAGAACTATCTGTAACTCCCAATCCCATTAAATCCCATGTACTCATCCAGAAGTCTCTTAAAAGACCCCAGCGAGTTCGCCTCTACCACCACTGACGGCAACCAATTCCATTCACTCACTGCCCTCTGAGTGAAAAACTTACCTCTAATATCTCCTCTGTACTTGCCCCCCAGCACCTTAAACCTGTGTCCTCTCGTAGCGGCCATTTCAGCCCTGGAATATAGCCTCCAAGAATCCACTCTATCTATTCCTCTCAACATCTTATAAACGTTTATCAGGTCGCCTCACAACCTTTATCTCTCCAGGGAGAAGAGACCTAGCTCTCTCAACCTATCTTCATAAGGCATGCCCCCCAATCCAGGCAACATCCTTGTAAATCTCGTCTGCACCCTCTCAATAGCTTCCATATCCTTCCTATAGTGAGGCGATCAGAACTGCACACAGTACTCCTAGTGGGGTCTGACAAGAGTCTTATAAAGTTGCATTACTTCCCAACTCCTAAACTCAATCCCTCTATTAATGAAGGCCAGTAAACCATATGCCTTCTTGACCACATCCTCCACTTGCCGGGCAGATTTAAGAATCCTATGGATCTAGACCCCAAGATCCTCAACACTGCCAAGGCTCTACGCTTGATATTATACTCCTTTATCCCATTGGTCCTGCCAAAATGGACCACCACATATTTATCCGCATTGAAGTCCATCTGCCACTTCTCTGCCCAGCCTTGCATCCTATCTATGACTTGCTGCAACTTCAGACATCCCTCCAGACTATCCACAACACCACCAATCTTCGTATTGTTGGCGAACGTACTAACTCATCCCTCCATTTCCTCATCCAGGTCATTTATGAAAATGACAAACAGCAAGGGTCTTAGAATAGATCCCTGGGGCAGTCCACTGGTGACTGACCTCCATGCAGAAAAAGACCTATCCACAACTACTCTCTGCCTTCTGCAGGCAAACCAGTTCTGGATCCACAAGGCCAAAGCATCTTGGATCCCTTGCCCTCTCACCTTCTCAAGAAGTCTTGCATGGGGGACCTTATCAAATGCCTTGCTGAAATCCATGTAAACCACATCCACTGCTCTTCCTTTGTCAATGTGTTCAGTCAGATTTTTGAAGAACTCAACTAGGCTCGTAAGGCACGATCTTGCCCTTAACAAAGCCGTGTTGACTATTCCTGATCATATTGAATTTCTCTAAATGCTCATAAATCTTATCTCTCAGAATCCTCTCCGGTCAGACTCACTGGTCGGTAATTGCCTGGGCTATCCCTGTTCCCCTTCTTGAAAATAGGCACCACATCCGCAATCCTCCAATCTTTCGGAACCTCTCCCGTCTCCATCGACAACGCAAAGATCATTGCCAGGGGCTCTCCAACCACTTCCCTCACCATCCACAGTAACCTGGGGTACATCCCTTCCGCACCGGCGACTTATCTACCTTGATGGAATTTAACAGTTCCAACACCTCCTCTTTCTTAATGTCCACATAGTCAATCTTTTCAGTTTGCTGCAATCCTGTAGTACAACCCCCCAGATCACTCTCCACTGTGAATACCGAGGCAAAGTACTTATTAAGCACCTCTGCCATTCCTTCTGGTTCCACACAGACTTTTCCCCCTTCACCTTTTATAGGTCCTATCCCTTTTCTTCTCATCCTTTTACTCTTCACATATTTGTAGAATGCCTTGGGATTCTCCTTAATCCTACCCGCCAAATCCTTCTTGTGACCCCGTCTGGCTCTTCTAATTTCCTTTTTAAGCTCCCTTCTACAAGTCTTATACGCCTCTAGATCCTTAACATCCCCTAGCTCCCTGAACTTATCATACAACTTTCTTTTCTTCCTAACTAGGTTCATCACAACCTTTGTGCACCACGGTTCTTTCGACTTACCAAAACCTCCTTGTTTCACCGGAACATTGTCGTGCAAAGCTCCAAACAAACATTCCTTGAAAATTCGCCACCTTCCTTCAGTACTTTTCCCCAAGAACACCTCCTTCCTGTTTACTCTTCCAATTTCTTGCCTAATGATTTCATATTTCCTCCTACTCCAGATAAATACCTTCCTATCCTGCCTGATCCTATCTCTTTCCAATGCTATCGTGAAAGAGATAGAATTATGATCACCATTCCCGAGATGCTCTCCTACCAAGAGATCCGACACCTGTCCTGGTTCATTAGCCAGCACCAGATCAAGTACAGCCTCTCCTCTCGTAGGCTTATCCACTTGCTGAGGTTTTCTTGCATTTTCTGTTTTTAAATCATTTGAAGTTTATTTTTATTCTTTCATGGGATCTGAGCATTGCTGGCAAGCTCAGCATTTATTTCTCATCTTGAACTGTCTTTGAGAAAGTGGAGGTGAGCTGCCAGCTTGAACCACTGCAGTCCAGCATAGGTGTAAATGCCGTCAGGACACGCAACAAACCAGGAAATTAAATGCACTGAATTTGACACTCAATTAAAATTTTAGATGAGAGTGAAATGAATATTTACGTCATATGCAGTGAATTATGTAGAAGCTGAAAAAGCAAATTAAAGAGCCAGCACAGACACAGTCGGTCAAATGGCCTCTCTCTAGCTAAAATAGTTCAGTTCCCATTTCGTTTAACTCTATAATTTTCATTACAAGGAATTTTAATATCACTTCAGTTCAAACTGCTTCGGAGCCCAGACCTCATTGACACTGCCTGTATCCATTTGACAGCGTGCTTAACAGACCTGGGTCAGTGCAGAGGAGTCCCCAATGAATGTGGGGATTTCTCAGCACTCGTTGCAATAAGAAACTGTAGACCATCAAGAAGAGCACAGTACAGGCAACAGCAAAACCCCGCTCCAAGCTTTGCCATACCTTCCTATCTTAAATAGGATATAGAGCACAAGGCTTTAACAATGGCATACATTTACAGGACTTCAACACGAATAAAGATTAGAGAGCTTTAAGGGGGGAATGTAAAATAGGGTTTCAATAGCAACAAGTAATTCATGTCTTCGACAGATGAGGAGAAGACAAGTTGTCAGCAAGGGCAGATAATGCAGGCATCAAGAGGGACAGAGCTCAGGATTTTATAAGTTGCCAATGGTACTTCCCATCAGCAAGAAAGTTGAAAGCAACTCTGCCTCAGCCAGTTCTGGGAGACCTGACTAGATTTTACTATAAGTCGGCAACTAGCTGTCTGCAATTGATGCTCCCATCTATAAGAGCTGCCTGCCAGCTCTTCAGACATTGCAGCACCACCACAAGAAGTGCTCACTGTTCAAACTTTATGGCAGGACCAGTATTAACAAAGAATGTGGAACAGCAATGGGGTATGCTGGTATCATTCAGACAGGCTCTAGTGAAGGGTAAGGTGGGTCATCTGTGAAGGAAGAGTGGGGTGTTACTGAAGGAATGACCCTTGTCACTAGGTGCTTCTGTGGGTCTCTCTATGAGCCAAAAGGTGTTCAATCAAGATGGCACCTCAATAACATAAGGAGATATTCAGCGTATTCAAAATTCCTCAAGTGACAAATACATTTAAGTGGTTCTTAAGGATTTTAATTCACCTAAGGGCCATCAGCCACCTTTCCCACTGCAAGAAAATACCAGTATTGGTGGAGTGGCAACAAGCACCTCATCTAATTCTTCATTACCCCATGCCCATCTGCCTGCCCACTTTTAAGGGCCCTGTAAAATATGAGACTTACAACAGGAACATTTAAGATGAGGCTCCAATGGGAACAAAAAACCCAGAACTTAAAGAGTCATATAACCCAGGATTTCATTTAGGACATATAATGCTCCAAGACAGACACAGTACAAAGGTTTTGGGCTGAGTGCAATGTAGAATGTCAACAAGGTGTATGGGGTGTCAGGGAGGGGTAGTATCTCTGGTGGGGGAACATGTCACGTCTTTTTCAGGGCGGTTTGTCCACCCTTTGTCCCCACCTGACACTCAGCTCTCATCTGTGGTTCCCCGTAGCTGTTTGCATGCGACAGTTGCCTCACCTGGGCAACAACTTTGACAAGCCGGCTAAATCAGGTAAAGTTAACCGACAGGTCTCAACCCTTGGTGAGATAGGTAGATGTCAATCCCAGCATATGAAGGTGGATTGAGCAGACCAGACCAATGGAAAATCCAATGATCAAGAAGGTGGTCTCTGCAAGCGCCGTGGAATGCGAAGAGCAGGACAAGATATAGAAGACATCCTGGTCGTCCACTATGCCTAGTCCCATCTCCAGCCATCATGACTCGAGTCTTGCCACTGGATCCAGATGGGAATTGGGAAGAGAGAGTGAGGCTGACACTGCGCAACTTTCCCTCACTTTAATCTAAATCAAGTGCTAATCTCGACACTATCATCATCATTATCGTCCTGTTCAACTCTTGAAGTCCTGTGATGATGGACGGATGACGAAGCAGTAGGTGCCGATACACTGGGAGCTATAGTCACAGACCTGCACACAGGCGGCTCAGGTCTAATGGTCATTTTCTGCTGACCGTAGCAGCAATGAAACTCAGCATCTACCTGGGTGACTGAGCAGTCCTCTTCAGGAATGCACTGCTCACCTCCATAGAATGAGGAAGGGACTAGAAAAGGTGCCCTAAACATTGCCTGCTTCACCTCACCCTGGCCAGTTTACTGTGGCTGGCGGGGATCCCATCTTGCGGTCAAATAAATAAAACAAAACACAAGGTGAGACCACTCACAACTGGCACTGGGAACATGCACAAGCCTTTGGATAACCCTACAGCAGACAGACCAGAGAGAAGAACAGCCTTAGTTGCCAGACAGCATGCAAGATATAACATTGACATTGCAGCCCAAAGTGAAAATCGTCTTGCCAATATAGGTCAGTTGACTGAAACTGGAGGTGGCTTCACTCTTTTCTGGAGCGGTTACAATGGCGATGGGCATCATGATGCTGGAGTTAGATTCGCTGTCAGGAGTCACCTTGTTTGGAAACTGGCTAGTCTATGCAAAGGTGTGAATGACCTGCTTATAACATTACAGCTTCCGCTACAGAGCAGAAGTCAAGCCACCCTGATCAGTGCCTATTCTCCCACAATGAACAACCCGGATGAGATGAAAGACAAGTTCTACGAAGAACTAGTACCAGCAATGAGCAGTAGCGACAAGCTGATTTTGCTTGGCAATTTCGATACAAGAGTAGGGTGTGACTCTGCAATCTGGCAGGGAGTCATTGGGAGGCACAGAGTGGGCAAGTATAACAGCGGCAGCCTACCCTTAATGAAGACCTGTGCAGCATACGACGTCCTCATCACCAACACAACCTTTCATCTGCCGACTCGTAACAAGACCTCCTGGACATATCCCTGCTCTAAGAATCGGCATCTTACCGACTATGTCATTGCCAGCAGAAAAGACAGACCAAATGACCAAGGCCATGTGTCATGCTGACTGCTGGACAGATTACAAGCTCATTGTCTCCAAAATGAAGCTCTGAGTCAGACCTAAGAGGCGACCAGAAGGAAGCAAGATTATGAAAAGAATCAACGCAGCCAAGCTAAAGAACCCCAACAGAGCTTCAGCATAAGGTGAAGACTTAGAAATCAAGTTTGCTGACCTATACCTCGCAGATAGTGCTGAGGACGACTGGAAATGTTTCAGGGATGCTGTCCATTCATCTGCACTGAAGATGCTCAGGCCCTCACCTGCAAGCAGCATGACTGGTTTGATGAGAATGATGAGGAGATACAGGCTCTACTTGTTGAAAAGCACTGTCTTCATCGGGCCTGTCAGAACGACCCTTCATCTGCTGCCAAGAAAATCCAGGAGTAGAATTGTGAGCTCTACACAATCTCTGTTGACCTCGCGAAAGCCTGTGACAAGGCTTGTCAGCTGACAGGCCTTCCACAGGCTTGTCAGCTGACAAGGCCTGTGAAAGACAATGTCAAAGTTCGGCTGCCACCCTCAAATTCATTCAGTTGGTACACCAGTTCCATGATGGCATGATGGCCAGAATATTGGAGGCAGAGAATCCTCTTGGGCATTCCCAGTCACCAATGACATCAAATTTGGCTGTGTACTCACTCCCACACTGTTCAGCATAATACTTACTGCCACGTTGAATGAAGCCTTTTAGGATAGTGTTGCTGGAATCAGCCTCAAGTACTGAGTGGATGGGAAGCTCTTCAACCTGAGGAGAGTCCAAGTTATTACCAAAGTGAAGGAGACTGTTCTAAGACATTTCCTCTTTGCCGATGTCTGCACCCTGTGTACTGGCTCAAAGCCAGAGATGCAAGTCAGCATGGACAAATTTTCCACGGCCTGTGACAACTTTGAATTCACCATCAACATTAAAAAGACTAAAGTCATGCATCAGCCTGCTTCTCATGCACCGTACACAAACCCATAATCACAAACAAATTATAGCAGCGGACCAGTTCACTTATCTTGGCATCAACCGCTCCCAAGCAGTGACTATCAATACGGAAGTTAACTGCAGAATAACAAAGGCAAACTCTGGTTCCATAGACTGTGCTCCACTGTATGCGAACATTGAGAAATCAGCCCAGCAACAAAACTGAAGGTCTACAATGCCATGATACTCACTGCCCTCCTGTATGCCTATGAAACATGGACTGTGTATCGAAGGCATGCAAGACAGTTCAATCATTTCCACATGACTTGTTCTTCGCAGAATATTATGCATCAGGTGGCAAAACGAAGTACTAGACACTGAAGTTCTCTCTAGAGCAAATCTACCATCAGTCTACATACTGCAGATGAGAGCACAGACTTGGTAGGCAAGACACGTCATCCATATGCTGGATGAGTGAATACCCAAGCAGCTCCTTTCTGGGGAACTCTGATGGGAAATGCTCACATGGAGGGCAGAAAAAGCATTACAAGACACACTCGAGGCCTATCTGAAGTTGTTTGACATAGACATGACCACCTGGGAACCGCTGGCACAAAACTGGTGCTGCCTCATTCACAAGGGCTGTCAAGCATAGAAAGCAAGATGCATTGCTGAAGCACAACTTAAGCACGAGCTGAACAAGTCCAGAGCCACTAGCACAACAACTATAAATCCTACACAAGTCTGTCCAATATGTGCCAGGACATTCCGTGCCCAAATTGACCTGATCAGTCATCTTCAGACACATCGCATCCAGCCTCAAAATGACTAATGGTGCCGAGGTCCTCATCGATGGTGATGGATGAACAACATGTCAACAGGAACATAAAAAATATAAGTCAGAATTGGCTCTGTGACCCTGTGAATCTGCTCCACCATTTAATAAAATCATGGCTAACTCTCGACTATAACTCTCCCACTATTCCCTACATCGTTTGATTCACAGCTTCCAATTTATTAAACTACTGAACATTCCTAACTCTCGCAGTAAAGAATTTCAAACATTTACAACCTTGCAAATTAACAGATATCTTCTCATTTCAGTCCTAAATAACCATCCACTTATCTAAGATTGAGGTCCAGACTCTCCAACAGAAAAATCATATATTTTAACAAAATCCCCTTTCAGTTTTCTATGTTTCAGACATCATTGGACCAATGTCTCCTCATAGATCAATCTTCTCGCCCAAGGAATTAATTCAATTAATCTTTGCTGCACTCCTCTAAGACAAGTATACCATTCCTTAAGTATGGAGATCAAAATTGTACAACAAATCGTGTCTCAAAAGTCTTGTACAATTGCAGCAAGATCAATCAGTTATATCAAACATTTACTTCTTCCATTGCTAACACAGAGGTAACAGTGTGTAGTATCTACATGATAACTGTAGCAACTAAGGTTCCTTTGACAGCACTTTCTAAACATGTGACTGCAACCACCTAGGACACTAAGCAGTAGATGCATAGGAACACAACCACCTGCAAATTCCACAATAATTCACAAACTGTCCTGACCTGGGACATTCTCAGTAAGAAGTCTCATAACACTAGGTTAAAGTCCAACAGGTTTATTTGGTTTTCAATTGGATTTGACTTTGTTATTGACTTTATTATTGACTTGTTATTTGGATTTGTTATTGACTTTAACCTGGCACAAAGAACAAAGAACAACACAGCACCGGAAACAGGCCCTTCAGCCCAACGAGCCCGCGCCGCCATCCTAACGTCTTAATGACATATAGGGACCAATTTGTTACCCAATCAGCCTAAGAGCACATTTTTGGGATGTGGGAGGAAACCGGAGCACCTGGAGAAAACCCACGCAACCACGGGGAGAATGCGCAAACTCCCGCAGACACAGGCCCAAATCCATGTGTCTGCACAGCAACAGCGATAGTCCCTGAGCTGTCATGGTACTGTTAGACTTCTTACTGTGTTTACCCAGTCCCAACACCATCATCTCCACATCACTGGGACATTCTCACTATATCACTATGAGTGTACCTATACTAAATGGACTGTAATTCAAGAAGGCAGCACACCACCACCTTCTCAAGATTAGTTAGCGATGGACAATAAATACTAGTCTGGCCAGTGATAATCATACCCCTCAAATGAATAAATAAAAATATTTTCTTGCCCTTGTATTCCAACATCATTCCAATAAAGGCCAACATATCATTTGTCCTCATAATTGCCTGCAATGTCTACTTGTTAGTATTCTGTGTTTTTTTGTACAAGGGTGCTCAAATCCCTCTGATCATCAACATCTAATGGTTTCTCTTTCTTTAAATAATACCCTGGGGGGCACAACAATGGGTTAGGAGACAACAGTATGGCCATTTCGCAGGCTTCTCACTGGACGCCACAGCCTCCACGAGTTTCAATGTTGAAATTAACATTTGCATCTGATTAGCAGGCCCGGGACTGAATTCTCTGGAACTGCTACGTCTCCCCACCTGCCAGGAATGGCTCCCTCCAGTGGGATTTACTCCTGCTCCTGACTAATAGGGAACAGGCAGCACAAACCACCTGGAGAGAAGTGGTGCCATTGAGACCGCTTCATGATGGTTGGAGGAAAGGGAGGAGGAAGGGTATCCTTTGGGCAGCACCAGCCTGGCACTCTGGTATTACCCAAGGGGCAAAATGGCCCTGCCCAAGGGGTACCTTGGCACAGTCCACTGGCCATCAGGCAGCTCCAAGGAGGCCGACCAGAAGGGAGCAGAGCCTACTGGGAGTCGTCCTGCTGCCATTCTGCAATCAGGATCGGTGAGAAAGGGAAGGCGATCGGGGCTGGCCAGTGGTGATGGTCATGGGTGGAATGGGGAGGGTTTGGGATGGGGACAGAGAAGGGTTATGAGGGGTCTAGATGGAGTGGAGAGAGAGAAAATATTTCCATTGATGGGAGGATTGACAAACAGGAAACACTGATTTAAGGCAGCTGGCAAAAAAAAGAACAACATGAGGAAAAGGTTTTTCACACAATATGTAACTAAATGGGTAGATTTCCTAATCTGCTACTTGCTGTAAATCTGAAAGGTACAAATTGAACAGTGACACAGACGATTTGCAAAGACAGGCTGCATGACAAGTTGATGTAGCTGTAGGAAGTTGAAAAAATAGATTGAGAAAGTTCTCTACTGTGTCATTAAAACAGTAATGCCATGGCTGCATCAATGGTTGCAGGCGCTACCATTCATGTACATTCAGAAAGTTCCAGGGAATTCACGGGGGAATTATCTGCCATTCATGCTGGTAACATTATCTAGCTCCCTCTCATGAGGTTTGCAGTGGCATGATTTGACATCAATGGGGAATCTCACCGACAGCGGCAGAAACAGAGAATCCCGCCACCAATAAACAGCATACGACCTCCCACTTCCAAGAAACATGTGACTTGGAGGCTGGAGATATGTGGCTAAAATATTTTCCCTCTTCACTGCACCGGTGTAATGCTAATTATCGAGATACACGAAAGAACAAAAACTACATACTGAAGAACAAAAACTATCTCAGGTATGTTTTCGGGGAGTAGGACTTATTCATGTGCTTCATTAATTTCCAGAAATGGTCTATAACATTGTAGACTAGTTTAACATGTATGTTAATGTGCGCAGTGTAATGTACTTGTATTAGATGTTTATCATTCTACTGCCATTTTACATGAGGAGGTGAATTAAAAATAATTTTAGTATGAAAAAATATAACATAGCAGGAAACATGAAATAGCCATGGAACAAAGCGATCTGTTTTAAATCCAAATTTTGATTTGATTTATTATTTGATTTGATTTATTAATTTCACATGCATTAACATACTATGAAAAGTATTGTTTCTTGCACACTATGCAGACAAAACATAGAAAAGGGAACGAGAGTGCAAAATGTAGAGTTACAGCCATAGCTAGGGTAGAAAAAGATCAACTTAATGCATGGTAAGTGCATTCAAAAATCTGACAGCAGCAGGGAAGAACCTGCTCTTGAATTGGTTGGTACAATTCAGACTTTTGTATCTTTTTCCCCAAAGAAGAAGGTGGAAGAGAGAATGTCCAGGATGTGTGGGGTCTTTAATTATGCTGGCTGCTTTGTCGAGGCAGCGGGAAATGTAGACAGAGTCAACGGATGGGAGGCAATTTGTGCAATGGATTGGGCTACATTCACGACTTTTTGTACTTTCTTGCAGTCTTAGACAGAGCAGGAGCCTTACCAAACTATGATACAACCAAAAAGAATGCTTTCTATCGTGTATCTGTAAAAATTGGTCAGAGTCATAGCCGACATGTCAACTTTTCTGTGTCCTCTGAGAAAAGAGAGACGTTGGTGGGCTTTCTTAACTACAATGTTAGGACAGGTTGTTGGGGATCTGGACACCTAAAAACTCGAAGCTCTCAACCCTTTCTACTTCATCTCCATTGATGTAGACAGGGACGCGTTCTCCTTTATGCTTCCTGAAGTCGATGACAATCTCCTTCATTTTGTTGACATTGAGGGAGAGATTATTGTTGCCACACCAGTTCACCAGATTCTCTATCACATTTCTGTACTCTGTCTCAGAATAAATCAGGACAAAAGGACATTGGAGGAATTACTGATGGTTAATTGAACATGTCAATGTCAAGCTATTAACTAGATGAATGAAGTGATAGGATGCTATGGGAAAGAAATTAATTAAAACAGGTATCGTATCAAACACTCCTGATCAGCTATAGCATGCTGATGGCAGAGCAAAGTCTCTCCCTATCCATCTGTTGAATACCCTATCCTTTTCCATGCTATGTTTAAGAACCTTCCCCAGAAGCCCTCAGGCAATTGCTGGGGACATTTAATTCCCCTTCTCCCCATGGGGCCTCCCAAGCCTTCCCCTCCCAACTGACCACCCCCTTGAGCATTTGACCCCCTTAATGACTACCTGATGCCCTTAGCACTCAGACCCCCCCCATCAATCACTTGACTCTCCTTCCCTTAACCCAATTGCTAATCTTCCCCATTTAATAACAAACGTACCTTCTCTCTGACTTCTAAAGTGGCTGAACTTTTAAACCTATTCACTTTGTGGCAGCCAGTACTGTAAAAATAGGGCCGTGGCTTTCTTACCTCTGAGTTAGCTGTCCTCTACAAGGCCTCAAGAACTGTACTATACTCTTCTTGCCCAACCTGAGTCAGAAGTTCGGGTAAGAAAGGAGTTTCATTTCCATTTGAGTAAGTAGGATCTGAGAGACAATCTGACTCTGAACAGCCATAGAGTTTATGGGCTTACATATCTCCAAAAAAACAGAATGCAAGAAATAGGAGCTGGATCTGAATATTCTCTGTTAAAAACTACACTGAGATATTAATAAGACCTCAGACCAGAGGAAAATAGACATTTCTGGGACTCAGGATACTAAGTATAAAAAATATGTGCGACCTTGCAAGTCAGAAGCCAATGTAGTGAAACATTAATGAATAAGGTGAAGTCATTGTGACATTAATATCTAATTTGCAGGGGTCGCTTAGAATGTTCATATCAGAGTTTCCCTCTGTTCATTGTCCCTCTAATTATTGAATTATACATCTTAATCAAGTCCTTTTCTTCATGTATAATTACAGCACTGTGAGGAGCGGACTCATGATGGAGTATACTTGTACCTGATTGAGGAGCTCCATATACAATAAAGGCGATGCCTCTGCGGTTTCGAGCAGCACAACCTTCAGGTGATAGGTCAAGTCCAAGATATCTGCCAATGGCCATAGACACAGGGGTAATTTCCAGTTCCCCAACTCCCACATTGACAACAGCTTCTGGTTTCTCTCCTACTCCAAACACACAAACATTACAAATGAATATTTTTCCACAAAATAATTTATATAGCCTTACTGCTTCCTCACATTTACAGGAAACTCCCTGATTAGGAGTCTTAGATTATGTTCTTTCCAGTAATCTAATCCCATTACTTACCTGATCACTTCTAATTTTCAGCATCTTCCTAAATAGAGTTATCCTTTCCCCACTTTTCACCACTTCTCTTGTGGGATCCAATTAAAACTGACCCTAATTAGTGCAAAGTATTACAATCCTAGGTGAGACCCACAGGATGGGTTTTTTTCTGCCTCTGCCCAGTGTATATCATGGCAGAAGGGGCAATGTGCTGCTTGCTGGTGGTGGGATCTTATGGTCGTGCCACTGTCAATAAGGTTTCTCATTGAAAGCATCCCTCACAATCAGGAAACTCGCAGTAGGGATGCATCATCTGTGGAGCCATAAGATCCCGTGAATGACAGACAGCAAGATTTCAATGACAGTTTTTTCATGATTTGGTCTGAGATCAGAATGTTTATTGTAGAGCAGACAAAATTTGAAAAATCAGGTATTTACTAAGAAAAAAAAGCCAAAAATTCCACAATTTTAAAGAAAAGGAAGTCAACAAAGCACACAATCAGAACTATCTGATATTCTTACAGAATTAACATGGAAAAACATTAATTAACTGGCAAATTGTGGTCAGAACATGAGTATACATTGCATATAAAATGTCAGAAATAACCAAAACAGATCTCATCAATTTCTCAGAACCCATTCAGGGATTGGTGATCACTAAGACACAGAAAACCATTAAAATCCTTTCTTGCTCACAAGGGATTTTAGATTTCAAGAATATAGATTCTGATTTTCTTCAGCAGCCACTCCAACTCAGACTGACCCACCAATTGCTTGCCTCTCAGTTGCTCAATCTTTCTCCTGAGACTATGTTCCACTAGATTTACAAAGCTGCACCCCAATATCTAATTACTGGCACAATCCAACCTTTCTAAATGCTCTGAGCTAAAAATCATTGCTCTTCAGCTTCGTTGAGTCCAACTCTCAAATATGAAGCTTTCAGGGCTTTCCTGAGCCTTAACTCACCAAGAAATAAGCCCAAGCTGTAATTGAGCTGATGACAGCCCATGAACTGTTGCCTCTTCAGCTCTTGACTAAACTTGTCACATACGATCACTTTCGTGGCACACTTAGGTTTCGTCACTGTTTTGTGCCACACCCCCAACTCAGGTACATTACCCAATTCAGCAGCTGAAAACAAAATGTTGGAACTGAGCATGCACAAACTGTCATGCTTTATGCTTACACTGGAAATTCTAGGCATGCTCATTTGTAATCCCCAATCTCCAGCTAGAAATCCAACAAAAATTCGAAGACAGATCTCCTTGCATTATGATTCAATACAAACATGTAATAAATGAGATAGAGGATTCTTATGCTCTTATGACCTGGTCATAGCTCAACAAGCAAAAATCACTTTGGACATTGCTTCATTTAGGAAATTGTCCCACTAGAATATTAGATTATCTTTCTATATCATAGCATTAATCTATGTTTGTTCCTATTATCATTTCCTTGTTCAGCAGAGGTAGTCAGTAAAATCACCAAAGCAACCTTGAACATTTTTTAAAGAAATGCTCATAAAATGATTAACTGTCCATATCAAGTCAGAAAGAGAAAAATCTTATCTGTTGTGTCAGATATGTACACAACTACTTTGTAGCAATTACTTTGAGTTTTTAAAAAGGTATTAGTGGCTTAAAAGCATGTGGATTGATTCTGATACTTCTCTTGCAGGTGGCTTTGAGAACAACTTCGTGCTTTTTGGGTCAAGGAGTGGCCATCCGACAAACAGAAAAAACTCTATTGTGATTTTTTTTAAACTACTCATCTAGTTCAAAGTACAGCACAACTCTTCATAAATCTAAGCTAATAGGTTAAACCTTGTGATTTCCGGGGAGAAGCAAAATTCTTTTCTGAGAAAGAATGGGAGTGAAGATGATCAAATCTGAATTCTCAACTCAGAAGGCGAATCATTTTATCTTCCCATGCAACCCACTCCAGCCCTGCATTGTGACTTCAAAATCCAGCCCCATGTACCTTTAGACTCTGATACTTTCTCAGTCACTTCATTCTCAGAGTCCTTTCTGTCCTCTGCCATTGGGCTTACTGGTACCTTTGAAGAAGAATCACTTTCACTGGGTATTCCACCAATGTCAGAAGGCAGCAGGGATTCCTGCTTATCCACCTGATCAGACAGCTTCTCTTCTACTTCATTGTCTTTTAGCTCTAGTGGGGAATAATCACATTTCACATTTCATATCAAAATTAAACAGTTATAGAATGATATAGCATTTTTGAAACAAGTTGATTTCAGATTTCCTCAAATTAAGCACAAATTTATATCTTAAGTTTAATATAGTGATCAGTTAGTAATTGTGTGAAGTTAGATGTCGGGGCTGATATTCCTCTTCCTCAGTTGTCCAGGAACAATGATGGCATAGTACACTCCTCTAAGTGGGAGGAACTGAATCAATCTTCTTTTGTTAGGCTCTGAACCAGGCGATCATGGTTCAAGTCCACTTCAGAGACATCAAATGTAGGCTCACACATCAGTGCAATATTGATGGAGTGCTGCCTTTTCAGGTGATCTTGAAAAATAATGGGGAGTGAGGGATAAGCAGGGGAGTGGGGGAAGGCGGAGATATTGCTGGAAAATTCTATCTGAGACCTGGCAAAGACTAATATTTATCCTTCAACCAACATCCCTAAAACTGATCATCTAGTCATTTCTACTTGATACATCTTAAATTAGCTTACACACTGCCTATGCTATAATGTAACTATTTCACTGTCTGCAGATAATCCCAAGTCCTGAAAGATGCTCTATGAATGCAAATGTTTTGCTCTTTCACTCAGTTAGGTGTACAATAATGCTTCATTGGGTGATAATGAGTTCCATTTATAATAGAAATATTGGCCAGAATTCTCCCAAAAAATCTAAGTGATGAATTCATGGGAGAACTGCAATAATTCAGATTTTTTTCAGCGGGAATTCACACTAGAATCTCTCACACTCTGCGCAACACAGAGGCCATCAGCACGAATATCCTTAAATAAAAAGAGTAAGGGCCCATTCATGCTGGAAAGGCTGAAACTAGCCGACCTTTGCACTTGCGCAGTGTCTCTGACTTGTCAGCGTTGTATTTGCTGTCCCCATGGTCCGATCGCGGCCTCCTGGACCAAACCCAGACCAGACTCGGTTATTCCGGAGCACCCTGATCTCCAGTCCCACCCTTGGTTTCCTCCCTCCCAGTAGTCCTGACCCTTCACTAGGCAATGCCAACCCCTCACTGGGCAGAACCTCCCCGTCAACCTGCAGTGCAGATGCCCTGGGAGGCAGACACCACCTCCCCGGGATATCTCCACCCTCCTTCCCCTGCAGACCCAACACAACCCACCCCGATCTCCTTTTTGTCCCCATTGATCCTAGGCAAAGTGGCAGCGTGAACCCACCCCACCCCCATCCTCATTGATTACCTCCAGCCCCTCCCACCATCAGGTCTTGCCCCAATAGACCCCACTTAGCACTGCCCCATGCCCAGTGGGCAGTAATAAGGTGCCCCCTGGGTCTGGGCACTTTGCCTGTTAGGAAGTGCTGGGCCACAGGCTGGCACTGTCAGGGTGCCCATGTCCAGAGGGCATCACCCCCTGCCGTTAGACAGGAAGGAGCGTGCTTGCCCGCCCCTTCACTCCAATGGGGTCCTCAGTTCCCCAAAAGTGGGGACCTACTGTAAACCCCGCTGGAGTGAAACACTCTGACGGGATGGAAAAGGCTAGCAGGCCCTGAGATTTCAGTCCTGGGTCCACTAATTACATTTAAATTATAACAATAGATTGAAATCACTTACCTTGCCTTCCAACTGGTTTACAGTGCAGATCTGATGGCACCAGAAATCCAGCACTGGGAGATATACTCACAGCAGGAACGCATGCACAAATTCCACACGTGCCTGGCTGCGAGATTCTCTCACACAGCTGCCCTAGAAAATTAGTGCTGCAGGGTGAGAGAATCACCCTCAACTGTTTGTTGGAAACCTTAATCAGGATATCAACCTTCAAGGAACAATCTAAAACAGTGTAGGTAAATTGCTAACTATCAAAATTCTTCCTGGGGATATGGATGTCACTACTAAGTTGACAGTTATTGTCGACTCTGTGAGATCCTTCTGAAGGCTGTGGTGGACCTTTTGCTCTAGTTCTGTTCATTTCCACGCCGGAAATAAAATTTAGGAGAAGCAAAAGCTGATCATGTTGAATAATATACTTGTTGTCAATTCTGTTTTGCTCATTGAATATAAGATAAATGTTCCTGTTGGGAATATTAGCATACAAACACATTATGGTAAATCTTGTCCTTTAACACAAGTTAAAAGTTAAGACAAACAACCAACCAATGTAGCTCAGTGTCAGCATGAGAACGACAACTTGCATTTACTGGTGACTGCAAGCTGGATTAATGAAGTAGGTTTTAAAAAGTGTTTCTGAAGAGGAGATAATGTAGCAGGGCACAAAAGTTTAGGGAAGGAGTTTCAGAATTTCTCAACAAGTTTATCTTACCTGGGTTCACTACTGAATAAAATAAGGAACAAAGTTAGATCATTTGAGCACAATAAATGTTGATAAAATCACAGTAATTTGCAAGCTACTGTTCTACTCTGACAGGAGCTGATTGCAGGGACTGATTTAAAATTGTTTAAACATGCAGTTTATTTCTGAGTACATACCATTTTCACCTCCTGTGGCCTCTAAGGCTTTACTTTTTGCTTGTTCTTGTTCTTGGATACGCATCTGTTCTTTGTAGTAATCCAGTAATTCAAAAGGAAGTTTCTCGCCTGGTTGCCTTGGCGGCAGCATCAAGGTATTGTCTGAACTGTAGCCTTTCATCATCTGCAGAACCTTTCAAGATGAAGATGGAGCAGTGGGTTCAGTATCAAAGGATGTTTCAAAATATTTTCAAAAAAAAGTGCATGTTCCTTTAACAAAAGATTAACCAGCAGGCAGTACAGCATATAGCTGATTTAATGAGTTATACTGCAGAGATCGAGAATGCCAGCTGTTCACGGAACTACCAGTTCTCTATCTCGGTCTTGCCTGTATCAGATATAACAATTATAACTGTAGTCGATATCAATATAATCATGCTTGATTATTATTAAAAAAAAGCCTTCTCAAGTAATTTTATTCCAGTGCAGTAAAACAACACATCAGACTCCATAAATCATCATAGAGATTCACAAAAATCTGCTTCTAGGCTTGTTTCAACTGGCCCCCTCTCCGGCTCCTCATTCCCCACAACCTCGTTAAATTGGCCACTCAAAGATGTTCAATGGAGCTGACTGTTGATTCTCTCTCATCCTTCATGGCTAACAGCCTGGCCTCTGCTTCGTGTTTCTCTCCAACAAAACAACATTGATCAGAACTACAAAAATTAATCCATAGCCATTTTATGTCACTTTATTCTGCACTGTTGCACAGAATTTTGGCTGGCCAAATCATAAGAGTAATGATAAAGAAAATTTCCAGACAGCTAAGTGAATGGTAACATTAAGATAAGTCACAGTACTGAAATTTCCAATATTGTCACCTTGATACAACCTGCATTCTTCACGTCCTCCAAGGACCAAATATACAGTCAAAAGCCAGTGGCTGATAATCATAGCTTCACAATTATTCACTTTTAAGGCCTAGTAATGGAGTTATTTACTTTGAAGTATTATTCATTTATATGAATTGGAATGCTAGGTTAACTTAAAGCAGAGTTCAGGCATTAACAGTAGATTTTTGCTGTGCAAATGAATGGATTTGAGTAAATCTCATTACATTTAACAAAGCTGCCTTGGCTAATGACCTTGCCAATGTGAAACCACTTCAGAATTTTTGGTAGCCAGTGCATCCTTCAGAATTAGTTGTTTGTAACATCCAGCTTTATATGATATCTCTGGATGTGGATGCTTCCAAACTCACTTGGATCTTTCCAGGGATTGGAGGACATATTTCCAAAAGGTAGCCAAACAAAGCCTAGAGCAGCAATGCTGACAGACTTTAGGCTCCCAATTACTACCTGCTGTAACAATCACTGTGCTACTTTGCCATTTTCACCATCTCCATGCAGCCAAGACATTTATTCACCTTGATTTTATTCTAACTTCAGAGCAGGTGCATTGACAAAATACAGATTCTCCTGGTCTACAATTACCTTCTCAACCACCTTTGAAAATCAACTCCAAATTTAGTGGCTTCCTATCCACAATCTTTTGAGGTCATCTTTTAGCATTCTTCCAAACCAAAATCACTCAATCTGTTTCTCAGAAAGATTTAGCATTTTTGAAATCCTTGACATATAACGTTGACAAATGCGCGTGTAAAGGAAAAATACATGATGAAATTGATAACAGGAAAGGCTACTTTACAGACTTAGTAGCTACTGGTAGCCAAGGTTTCTAGACCAAACAAATATAATGGGAATCAGTGTGCACTGATAAAGTCACACTTAATCTTAAATCTTTTGTGCTGCCTCTCTCTCTTGTTTTAATTATAGATAAAATTACAATAAATCTAAAATCTAAAACAGAGCAGGAATATAAAAATGGCACTCTTGAAATCATACTGTAGACTCAGTGACTCCATGTTTAAATGGATAAACGAGCGTAGTATTCAATATGGATTCCAATTGTTAACTGATCTCAGCCAGAGGAGCAATGATTAACCTCGGCACCTCCAAATGTTCTGATCCCAGTTTAATGATATTTGCTGGCTAGTACATGTTTGTATATGAGATGAGTATGGACTCTGAGTCAAGTGGGATCAGAAATGGGATCAAAATTGGCTGGGATTACAAATCAGGCCCTGGACAAGATCAGAACTGGGATTGAGGGGGAGAACTGGGAGTTGGGGTTGGCACTGGGTCACCTGACTATAATGAGCTGAAAAATTAGATTAAGGAATAGGTCAATACAAATGCAGTGGCAGACGTTTAAGGAGATATTTCACAATAATCAGAAAAGATACTCTAAGGGAAGGACATGCTATCTGTGGCTAACTAAGGAAGTTAAAGATGGAACCAAATTGAAAGGAAAAGCATATAATTCCTCAAAGAAAAATGCCTGGTCAGAAGATTGAATAGAATATTAAAATAAAGCAAAGAATGTCAAAAAGGTTAATAAGAAAAAAATTATGAGAGAAAATTAGCTAGAAATGTAAAAAATGTAAGAGTCTCTATAAGTATTTCAAAAGGAAAAGTATAAAGCAGAGAGTGAGTCTTGAGAATTAATAATGGAAAATAAGAAAATGGCAAAGGAGTTGCACTTACTTCTGAGTTCAGGCAAAAAGGCAGGCAGGGGTTCAGTGGGGTTGCTGGGACAGGATGTAAGGGTGATGCCAGGTTGGTTCTAAGGTGTGCACCTGGGTGAAGAATGTTTCCTGGCATACTCCAGGATGATCTTTAAATATGCCACCTGAATCATCAAAGCAGTGAGATGACGGCAGGGCAGGCATTGTGAGGCCACTCCAGCGATACCATGAAACCCATGCCTACCTTTTTCTTGCACACAGACCTGCACTTTATGGCTCAGTGCTAATTTTCCCACCTGAAATCAGAATTTGCCAATATCAGAAACAATCTTGCCAAAGCAAGTATAAATGGATCATTTTCAATTTTGCAAAATCAGTGAGTGGAGTGCCACAGGGATCAGTGCTGGGGATTCTGCTATTTAAAATTTCTATCAATAAGTTGGATGAAGGGATCAAATGTATGGTTGTTAAATTTGCTGATGACACAAAGATAAGTAGGAGAGTAAGCAGTGGAGAGGACAAGAGGAGTCTGCAAAGCGATATAAACAGATTAAGGGAATGGACAAAAATTTGACAGATAGAGTATAATATGGGAAAACATGAACATGACCATTTTCACAGTAAGAAGAGAAAAGCAACATATTATTTAAATGGAAAGAGATTACAGAAGCTGAGCTACAGAAGGATCTGGGTGTCCTGGTACAAAAATAGCAAATGGTTGACATGCAGATACAGCAAATGATGAGAAAGACAAATGCAACATTGGCATTTACTGCAAGGGGAATAGAACATAAAAGTAGGAATGTTTGCTACAGTTCTACAGGGCTTTGGTGAAACCATGGGGTCGATATTACCAGCTCGTCACATTAACTAATCGGCATGGTGAGCCAACAAAATCAGGCGAGAGGTGAAAAATCAGGTTCGCACCCAATTTCTCGCCTCACACAACGTTACTAACCCTGTTTTGCTGGTGAAATCAGCGTTGTGCCTATTTCAATATTTATTATCGAATTTAAATATCATTTCTGAATCCTGGACACTAGCAACCAGGATCACTTGCACTTGTCTGCTCACCAATTGAGGTCCTCATCGATTAGGATCATATGTAGTCCTCACCAAAGGGGACCTGTGTGATGTCTTGCTAGTGGGACTGGAGGCCATTGAGGTTCCCCATTTGGATGGGGCAAGGGCTGGGCAAGGCAGGGCATCAGCCATGACCTTAATGGACGGAGGCGCAAGCTTGTGGGGCCTAATGGCCTATTCACACGTTTGTATGGAGTTGGATTTGGGACTGTCCCTTGAGCTGGGGATGCAGCTGGGACTGGAACTGAAGGTTGAGATAGGATTGGGGCTGGTGATTGAGCTTGAGCTCAGCCCTGATTAAATCAATGGAATGAAAGTACAGTGCATTCCATAAGGCATGGGTGAGCCACTCCACTGGTTTACCACTTAGTCAATGAAGATGGAAATCTACCCCTGCATCTCAAAGTAATTCTACAATTGAGAACTCCTCAGAAACCTTTTCTTCCTCCAGATACTTGTCATCAAACTCCACTGAATAGAATTCAATGGGGAAGTTGCAGGGATTCTTCACAGTCACAATCTTCTCTACTTCTGCACTGAAAGGTAAAAATGGACCCAGTTCCAATGAAGTTGTAGAAAATTCGAGACGAGGCTCCAGTCCTTTGCCCTTGGCCATAATCAACACTTGGTTACTGCTCTGTGCAAAGGTCAACATCAGCCGATGATTATAAAGTTTCTGTTGATTACAAAAATAGTCATTGTCAAATCTCATCTTTTAATAAATGGTAATATTTAGCAATATTTTCATCCATAAAACCTTCCAATCACATAATTACACGTAGCCCAACATTGGGTGGCACAATGCTTAGCTCTGCTGCCTTACAGCGCCAGGGACCCAGATTCAATTCTGGCCTTGGGTGACTACGTGGAGTTTGCATGTTCTTGTCGTGTCTGTGTAGATTTCCTCTGGGTATTCTGGTTTCCTCCTACAGTCCAAAGATGTGCATGTTAGTGATTGGCTATGCTAAATTGCCCCTTAGTGACCCAATATCTATAGGGAGGGTATTAATGGGGTAAATACATAGGGTTACCGGGATAGGGCCTGGGTAAAATGCTCTGTCATAGAGCGTTAAAACTCGATTGGCCCAATGGCCTTCTTCTGCACTGTCGGATTCTATGATGTTAATATTCAAGATATAAATTGATATATTCAATAGATATATAGGAATGGCACAGTGGCAAAATGGTTAGTATTACTGCCTCACAGTGCCAGCAACCCAGATTCGATTCCCGGCTTGGGTCACTGTTTATGTGGAGCTTACACATTCCCCCTGTGTCTACGTGGGTTTCCTCCAGGTGCTCTGATTCTCTCCCATTGTCCAAAGATGTGCGGATTAGGTGGATTGACCATGCTAAATTCTCTCTCAGTGTACTTGAACAGGTACCAAAATGTGGCAACTAGGAGATTTTCACAATAACTTTGTTGCAGTGTGAATGTAAATCTACTTGTTTCTAATAAATAAACTTTAACTTTTAACTTTATATGAAGAGTTTTAAAAGTAAATAATGAGAAACTTTTTTTTTTAACTTTGCTCATGGGATATGGATGTCACTGGCCTAGTCAGCATTTGTTTCCCATTGTGAATTACCCTTGAGCGAATAGTAACGTCCTGAGTTCTTGAACTACTGTCGTCCATGTGTTGTAGGAACTCCTAGAGAGTTACAAAATTTCAACTCTATTTCCACTTGAAGGAGTGTTGGTAATAAGTTCACAAGGTTTAGGGTGACTGACAAAAGTATCAGCGGGGAAAAGAGGAGAATTTCTTTTCTGCAGTGAGTTATGACCTGGAAAGCGCTACCTGAAACAGCAATAGGAGCTGATTCAATAGTAAACTTTAAAAATGAATTTGCAGGGCTATGGGAAAAGAGCAAGGGGATTATCACTAATTGGACAGCTCCTCCAAAGAACCAGCACAGGCATAATGAGCTGAATAGCCTCCTTCTGTGTTCTATCATTCTTTGATTCCAAGGTGTGAGGAAAAAGCTAGTTAATGTATGTCCAGCCAGCTTTCTTCCCATTCATCTATGTCCCATATGTCACTGTGAATGCTCAGCGGATGAATCATTACAGGTTTGTCTTGGAACTTTATGAAAACAGCAGTTTTAAGTTAGCAAGAATAATTTTTGTGAGTTCCTGTCAAAGAGTGGTTCCCACCCTTTCCACGTGCAAGTTGTTTAGGTTGGCTTCTCTCCCTTGCTGTTCTTTGGGAAGCGTTGAGCTGTTCCTCACTAACTGCACTTGAGCAAAAACTTGCCACACTGATACACTACCTAACAGAAACAGATTTAGAAGTTCAACTTTAAGGCTGGTATTTTAATTTTATTCACTTTTGAAAAACTACCTCTTCATCAGGAATGAATGTTAACTGCACATTCATTCTTGCTCCAACATCCAGCACTCCACAAGAAGGCAGCATGCGAAACACATAGGACGGTTGCTTCAACTCCTTTCGTCGTTTGGACCGCAGGTACAGGGGAATATGTTTATCAAGCTGTTTAAATCACAAAATTCAAAGTTGTGAGAATAGTATGGCTAATAACAGATCAATATAATTCATTTTACATGGACTTTAACAGCAATGGAAAAAGCAATTTGGCTCAACATATTTATTCTTAATCCTGTAAATATTTTAGTGTCACAAGAGGCAATGGTATAGTGGAACTCTAAGGACTCAGGATCAAATCCCACTGTAATGAAATTTGAATTGAATAATTGCCTAGATGTGACTCCAGATCCACCACAAGGTTCTATGTTCTATGTTCTAGGTGGTTGACTCTTAATAGCCCTCTCAAGGGCAAGAAATGCTGGCCTAATCACTGAAGCCCATGTCCAATGAAGCAATTGAAAAAAATTTTTCCCCCACATTTTTATTTTCTTGCTTTTCCCTGGTATATTTTGTCTGAGATTCTTCTAAGTAGTAACCGTTACAATTCCATGTGGTAGTGAGCTTCACATTCACATCACTATTTGGGTAAAGAACTTCCTCCTTAGTTCCTTAATGCATTTATTGTCTATCTTGCATTTATATTTATGCCCTGTAGTTTTGCCTATTTAATATTTGCATAATACTGTGAAATAGATAAATGTTTTTCACCTTTTCTTTCACAACGCTGGTATCATTGAAAAACCATTCACAGGTAACATCCATATGGTTGTGGAGTTGGATAGTCATAACTCGACAATGCCCACACTGCACGTTGCCAAAGTCTAGTTGGTTGTTGGAGACAGTCAAACCTGGCATAGTCACTGTAGCACGCAGAATGACTTCAACTGTGGGCCCACCTACAACCTAAACAAAACATGAGAGGTACAACCAAAATGATTGCTAGCACAGATCAGCTACCTTCTTCCTATTTTGCTTCACCTACCACTGAACTCGAATCCATCAAAGTCACTTTTCACTAGCGAATATCTTATTATCCCTTATTCTTTTCTAAATGTATTCTTCTAATCAATTTGGCCAACTTTGAAATTAACAGTGATGCAACTCTTGGAAACAGGGATTTCTTTTGTAAAACTGGGAAAGAGACTGAGGGAGTGCTACAAGCAGCTTCAGTTAGGCAGGAAGAAATCAGCTTGGTTTTCAACAGCTGATCATTACCTAGTGAAATCTATTGGTAGACAGATGTACATAATTCACAAATAAAGATAGGACCAAACTCTGTTGTGATGTCCTAAATGACAAAGTTGCCTGCAAATATTATTGATGTATGAGGAATTGTGTCATGGATAAAGTACCATATCAAGTTTCACTGGTAAAACTGAAACTCCAAGAGCAGCTAAGACATCCAACAGAGGTGCTGGGAAGAAATTAACAAAATTAAATATTCAGGTGTAAAGGATTGAAAATGCAACCTTTGGTTGTTCATCATTAAATGGGTATATTTTCCATGACTAGTATGCAAGCGAGAGCAGAAAACTGCTCAGAATAATTAGTAGTGATTTTTGCTATCACTGCAGTTTTCTGTCCTGTAAAGACAGGAGCTATAAAAACGTGAAGTCAAAGTTTAATGATGACCATTGTCAATTGACATAAAAACTCATCTTGTTCCCTAACATCTCACAGGTAAGGAAATCTGTCTTGCCTGCATGTGACGCCAGACACACAGCAATGTGGTTGACACTTAACTTCTCTCTGAAGTGGCAGAGCAAGCCACTCAGTTGTATCCAACTGCTACAAAGGCCTATAGGCAGACCATCTAGCATCAGGCTAGGCACCAGAAATGACAATAGCAAACCTGTTGCTGTTGCAAATATCTGCTAACATCTAATGCCAAAGTTGGGAGAGCTGTCTTAAAGACTAGGCGAGCAACAGCCTGGCGTAGTTATACTCACAGAATTGTACCTTATAATGTTCCAGATACCACCATCATCTGCAGAACAGACCCAGCAGAGGTGCAGCAAAATGGTATATAGCTGGCAGGAGGTTCCCTGAGAGTCCTCAACATCTGTACCCCATAACATCTCTTGGCATTGGGTAAAACATGGGTGAGGAAGTGTCCTGCTGGTTACCACGTTCCACCTTCCCTCAGTACCCATTCATGCTGAATGCCACTTGGACCAAGGGCACAGAATATACTCTTGGTGGGAACTTCAACGTCCATCATAAAGAGTGACTTGACAGCACCACTGAGCTCATCAAGTCCTAAAGGACATAGCTGTTAGACTGGTCTATGACAAATGGTCAGGAAAGATAAAGAGAAAACATGCTTGACCTCATGTTCACCAAACTGTCTGGTCCAGAGGCATCTGTCCACAGCAGGACAGGTAGGAGTGACCAGCGTATGTGCTTGTGGAGACAAAGTCCAGCCTCCACATTGAGGATATCCTCCATCCTGATAGACTTTGAACAGATCTAGCAACTCAAGACTAGGCATTCATGAGATGCTGTGTCTCATCAGCAGCAGCAACATTGTACTCAACCACAATCTGCAAACTCATAGCCTGACATATCCCCCACTCTACCATTATCATCAAGCCAGAGGATCAACCCTGACTCAATGAAAAAAGCAGGAGGGCACACCAGGAATAATTTCAGGCATGCCTACAAATGTGGTTTCAATTTGATGAAGTTAGAGCACAGGCCTACTTGAGTGCCAAACACCCTAAGCAGCAAGTAATAGAGCTAAGCAATTCCACAACCAATGATCAGATCTAAGTTCTGCAGTACTACCACATCCAGTCATGAAATATGGTAGACAATTAAACAATTCACTAAAGGAGGAGATTCCAAAAATATTTCCATCCTCAATGATGTAGGAGCCCAGTATATTAGTGCAAAAGACATTCTCAACAATTTTTAGTCAAAAGTGATTTTTGATCTGATTTATTATTGTCACGTGTATTCATATACAGTGAAAAGTATTGTTTCTTGTGCACTATACAGGCAAAGCATACCATACATAGAAAAGGACAATGTAGAATTACACTCATAGCTAAGGAGTAGAGAAAGATCAACTTAATGCAAGGTACATCCATTGCATTAAGCTGATGACAGCTGTTTTTGAGTCGGCTGATATGTGATCTCAAATTTTTATATATTTTTCCCAACAGAAAGTAGAAGAGAGTATGTCCAGTATACATGGAGTCCTTGATTATGCTGGCTGCTTCTCATACCAAGCTATGATACAACGAGAAATAATGCTTTCTTTGTGCTGAGAGTGCGGAGTGAATGATCCATCCTAGCCTTCTCTGGAGGTCCCCAGCCTCACAGATGCCAAGCCTCAGCTAATCCAATTCACTGTACATGATATCAAGAAGCTGCTGAATTCACTGGATATATAAAGGCTATAGGTACTGACAATAGTACAATAATTGTGTGGTCCAGACCTTGCCATGTTCTTAGTCAGGCTGTTCCAGTAAAGCTACAACACTGGCATCTGCCTGGCAATGTGGAAAATTACCCAAGCATATCTTGCACACAAAAGATGAGAAATACCTAGTAAATTACCGCTCCATCACTCCACTGTCGATCATCAATAAAGTGATGGAAAGGGTAATCGACAGTGATATCAAACTTTTTTCATTATTCATTTGTGGGACACGCGTGTTGCTGGCTGGCCAGCATCTATTGCCCATCCTTATTTACCTCTGGAATGTAGTTGAGAGTTAATAACATTGTTGTAGCTCTGCAGTCACATGTAGGCCAGACTGTGTAAGGCAATCCTATTGGGCATTAGCAAACAAGATGGCTTTTCTTGACAATCGACAGTGGTTTCATGGTCATCCGTAGATTCTTAATTCCAGATTTTTTTATGAATTCAAATTCAACCATTTGCTGTAGCGGGATTTGAACTCAGGACCCCAGAACATTAGCTGATTTAATGGCACTTTCTTAGCAAAGACCTATTCACACTCAGTTTTGGTTTCACTGGGGTTATTCAACTCCTGGCCTCATCACAACTTTGATTCAAACATAGATAAAAGAGTTGATTTCCAGAGGTTTAGTGAAATTGACTGCCCTTGATATCAGGGCACTATTTGATCAAGGATTGTATCAAAGAGACCTAGCAAAACTAGGGTCAATGGAAATCAGTAGGAAATTTTCTGCTGATTGAACTCATTCAGAGGAAGATGGTTATGGTTGTTGGAGGGCCATTATCTAAGCTCTAGGACATCACTGCAGGAGTTCTTCCTCAGAGCAGTGTTCTAAGCCCAACCATCTACATGTGCTTTCTCAATAATGTTCCTTCCATCACAAGTGGATATATTTGACTATAACTGCATAACATTCAGAGCCATTCATGGCTTTTCAGATAGCGAAGTAGTCCATATTTAAATGGAACAAGACATGGACAATATCCAGGCTTGGGCTGAAAAGTGGCAAGTAACATTTATGCCACACAAGCGGCAGGTAATGACCATTTCCAACAAGAGAGACTTGAACTATCGTCCCTTGACATTCAATGGCATTACCATCATAATACCCCCACAACATCTTGGGATTTACCATTCACCAGAAACTGAACTAGACTAACCACATATATACCGTGTTACAAGAGTAGATCAGAAGCTAGGAATCCTGCTGTCAGTAACTCACTTCCTAACTCCTAACTCCACCATCTACAAGGCACAAGTCAGGAGTATGATTGTATACTCTTCACTTGCCTGGATGAATGCAGCTCCAACAACGTTCAAGAAGCTCAACACCAAAGAGGACAAAGCAGTCTGCTTGATTGACATTCATTCATAAATATTCACTCCCTCCACTACTGTCTCATAGTGGCAGTAGTGTGTATCATCTACAAGGTGCACTGCAGGAACTTAGCACCTTCTAAACTGAGGTCCACTACCATGTAAAAGGAGGTCAGCAGATATCTGGAAACATATCACCTGGAAGTTCCCCTCTAAGCCATTCATCATTATAACCTGGAAATTAATTGTTGTTTCTTCATTGCCATTGGGTCAAAATCTTAGAATTCCATCCCTAACAGCATTATAGATGTCCTTACAGCACATGGATTGCAGCAGTTCAAGAAGGCAACTCAAGGACAATTAAGGATGGGCCACGAATGCTCACTTTGCCAGTGACACCATATTCCTCGATTGAACAAAGAATGCTTCCCATCACTGTCTCAAACCAGGATCGACTTATAGCAGATTCCAAAGCAAACTGTCAGCATTGATATAGGTTGTCACCATTTTTGTACTGTTATCAGGATCCAATACAAAAAGTGGATGCGTCTTAAACTCCCACACAACTTCACAACACAGTTTCTATCATTTGCTTGATCCTTGCGCCCAGTTGTCAGGTACAGTTCAGTAAAATATGCATTTTGTGGGATGAAAAGCTGAAATAGACTGCTAATGTAAATATAGCATATGGTGACTGAAAAGGGGTGGGGGTGAGATGCATTGGCAATCATCTTCTGTGCTAAGAGTATGAGACATGAATCTTAGAACTGGAGAAATGGGGTTTTCATATACTATGGGTTGACATATATGTCACAATTAACGGTAATTAAGACAGTAATGTCCAGTTCGAGCTTTGAGTTATGCATCTATATTTCTCACAATTCTAATGACCAAACTGTAGAGTAATCTGTCAGAGGTAGAAAGTTACAGTTCCAATTCCAGTGCATTTGAGTCAGGGATTTGTTTCTTCACAGATGTTGAAAGTAAAGTCTGGAGAAGAAGGGGAAGGAAGGATGCTGTTACTGAACTTTATTGTGGTAAAAACAGACGACAGTGAGAGCTGAACTGGTGGTGACATATTGGTATTGTCACTGGACCAGTAATCTAAAGACACAACACTGCTCTGGGGAGCCAGGTTCAAATCCTGGTACTGCAGATGACGAGAATTTAAATCAATAAAATATCTGGAATTACAAGTCTAATGATGACCATGAAATCGTTGTCAATTGTTGAAAAAGCCCATCTGATTCACTAACCTGCCATCTTTACCTAGTCTGGCCTACAATGTGACTTCAGACAATGTACTCTCCTCAAGTGGCAATTAAGAATGGGCAATAAATGCTGGTCTATCCAGTGATTCCCATGTCCCATTAACAAATAAAAAACAGCATGATCTGCACAGTAGCACCCATATCAGACATCCCTGCCTTTGCTTTTGTCTTAGATTCTCTTCACCCTTGAGTTGGAATGGCTTTTTGTATGGATGACTGGCATTGAGAAATGCAACTTTCACTGTCGATAACAGGCCAGAATCTGCAAAGAGTACACTGGGTACTGCAAACAAGTAATGTTTGAGACAAATACATTTAAGTGCACTTGTGAGTTGCAGCAGTTATTTTTGGTGTATAAAATTTTGGTGTATGAAAGGGGATGTGTTAGAACTTTTAAATTCTATCAAGATAGATAAGTCGCCGGGACCGGATGGGATGTACCCCAGGTTACTGTGGGAGGTGAGGAAAGTGATTGCAGAGCCTCTGGTGATGATCTTTGCGTCGTCGATGGAGATGGGAGAGGTTCCTGAGGATTGAAGGATTGCGGATGTGGTTCCTATTTTCAAGAAAGGGAACAGGGATAGCCCGGGAAATTACCAACTGGTGAGTCTAACCTCAGTGATTGATAAGTTGATGAAGAGGATTCTGAGGGACAGGATTTATGAGCATTTGGAGAAGTTTAGCATGATAAGAAATAGTCAGCACAGCTTTTCAAGACTTCTTGAGAAGATGAGAGGGCATGGGATCCAAGGGGCTTTGGCTTTGTAGATTCAGGACTGGGCATGTAGAACACAGAGAATGGTTGTGAATGGGTCTTTTTCTGCATGGAGATCAGTCACCAGTGGAGTGCACCAGGGATCTGTTCTAGGACACTTGCTGTTTGTCATTTTCATAAAGACCTGGATGAGGAAGTGGAGGGATGGGTTAATAAGTTCACTGACGATATGAAGGTTGGTGGTGTTATGGATATTCTGGAGGGATGTCAGAAGTTGCAGTGTGACATAGATAGCATGCAAGACTGGGCGGAGAAGTGGTAGATGGACTTCAATGCGGATAAATGTGTAGTGCTCCATTTTGGCAGGACCAACGAGATGAAGGAGTACAATATCAAGAGTTGGAGTCTTAGCAGTGTTGAGGAGCAGAAGGACCTTGGGGTCCGGATTTATAGGACTCTTAAATCAGCCTCGCAGGTGGAGGATGTGGTCAAGAAGGTGCATGGTGTACTGGCCTTCATTAATCTAGGAACTGAGTTTAGGAGTCAGGAGGTAATGCTGCAACTTTATAAGGCCCTTGTCAGACACCACTTGGAGTACTGTGCACAATTCTGATCACTACAGGAAAGATGTGGAAGCTATTGAGAGGGTGCAGAGGAGATTTACAAGGATGTTGCCAGAATTGGGAGACATGCCTTATGAAGATAGTTTGAGGGAGCTTCTCCCTGGAGAGGCAAAGGTTGAGAGGCGATCTGATAGAGGTTTATAAGATGTTGGGAGGAATAGATAGGGTGATTCTCAGAGGCTATTTCCCAGGGCTGAAATGGTTGCCACGAGAGGACACAGGTTTAAGGTGCTGGGCAGCAAGTACAGAGGAGATGTTAGGGGTAAGTTTTTCACTGAGAGGGTAGTGAGTGAGTGGAATTGGCTGCTATCAGTGGTGGTAGAGGCAAACTCATTGGGGTCTTTTAAAAGACTTCTGGATGAGTACATGGGATTTAATGGGATTGGGAGTTACAGAAAGCTCTATGGCGTGGTAGGTATGGATATGATCGGCGCAAGTTGAGGGCCGAAGGGCCTGTTTGTGCTGTAGTCTTCTATGTTCTATATTCTAAATCCATTGCTGACTTCCATTTCAATTTTAATCAGAGAGATGTCTCAAGAGGCAGTACCCTTGCCTTCCCCTGAGTAATCAGTTTGTATCCCACATTTATTCCAGCCAACAATAGTGTTAATTTTCCCGCTCTCAGCAGCTAGCTTAATATCTTTTGACGATACTTTTTCAGGTTGGCTGGCTATAAAACCATTTTTGAAGTGTGAAAGAGCATAAGAATCATCAACTGAAACTGGCTAGCTTTCTTGTATTAAGTTTCCCCTGTTGAAAACAAGAAATTTTATTTGGAAGCATCACAGTGATAATTATCACCCAAAATTATAAACATTTTGAGAAAAATATCCAAAGCAGAAGTAACCGCTGTACAAAAGTGCTAGGGATGTTGCCCTGACATCTGTGATGTAGAGATGCCGGCGTTGGACTGGAGTAAATTCAGTAAGGGGTCTGGCAATACCAATTTTAAATCCACCCAATTTATTTGATAGTAAACCTGCTAGCTTTCGGCGTTTGTGCCTTCGTCAGCCCATTCGCCTGACGAAGGCACAAACACCGAAAGCTAGCATGTTTACTATCAAATAAATCGGTTGGATTTAAAATTGATGTTGCCAGACCTCTTACTGCCCTGACATCTACCAACCATCCAAATAAAAACTGGGTGAAAAGTGTCAAGATAACTCAACTTTTGATTACCCTCTCCATATTGGCAAGTAAGATCAAGGAACTCCATTGTGTGAAGAATCTTAAGTAACAACTGATATGATTTGGTGCATTTCGTTGGAAAAAAGTTACAAAAGCCATGTTTTTGCAGAAGTGACATATACAGTATTCCCATTAAATTGTTCTTCGCTTATTTCTGAATTGCACAGGAAAAGAAAGTTGCTGGATGAAATAATGGAAGTAACAAATTGTTTTAATTCAAAATGTAGAAAGGGCTTATCTTTGAAAAATGGAGTAATCTTTTTGTGCACCTGTATTGACATCAAAGCTTCTGTAGATCCAACATTAAGATTTGCTTGAAGAGGGTCAAACCGTACTTCAAAAGTCTCTGTTTCACAATAGGGCAGATTCTTCACCCTGTGTAGCTCAGTGCTGAAACCTACAAACACAAATCACATGAGGAAAAATATATACATCTGCAATTTATCCAAAAAGTAGAATTATAAGAATTAACAATATTTACCTACAAGACATAAACACTGAATTTTATTTTTGTTCTCATTTACAAATTCCCTGAGTTGTACTGCTAAAGCAAAAATAATTTTGTGTAACTGGGACAATCAAAATGCACACCAGCTACTGAAAAATTCTGATTGAGTTTTAGCCTGAGATCTAATGATCTGAAATCAGTCCAAACATGTGCAGGTTTGGTTGATTGGCCATACTAAATTGTCCCTCAGTGTCCAGGATGCATAGGTTAGAGGGTTAGCAGAGTAAATATATGAAGTTTTGGAGACAGGATCTGGGTGGGATTGTTGTCAGTACAGACTCAATGGGTGTAGGGATTCTATCATACTAATCTAGATGCACTGATTAATTACATCTAGAATAATAGATATGTAGGAGTGAATTCTAGATTGGAAACTGAATGACAATTTCACATGGTTTGGAAGGGAGATGGGAACCAAAATGTAGAATCAGATAAGGTAAACAAGGTGCACCAAGGATTGGGAGCAACAGGTAACACTGGACTGCAAAACAGGATTGATAAGGTTGTACAATTAAGTTTACATTTGATTTCCATTCATGTGTTGACTGCATGAAGTATGGTCATTAAGGTTGGTGCGCTGCTGACACAAATACACACATGGGAATATAATGTTGTGGTGACCTGGCTCAAAACAGGACAGGACTTGAGTAGCAAATATGTTTGAATATAAATTGTCCAAGAAAGATAGGGAAAAAACAAAAGACTGAGAGATGGCTATAATAACTAAAGAGACAAATACAATGCTATAGACAGGAGGCATCTCAGAGGGGTGAAAGACTGAATTTATTTGATGATGATATTGATGTACTTGTTTTTATCCTACAGGTGCTTTGGTCCACCTTGTTGTCTAACAAGGGGCATACACGTGATGGGTCATGAGAGGGCTGCTCTTGGATTTTTTGAGAGTATCCTAGTGCTTCACGTTGTTAGTGTACACTTGACCTGGACCATTTGATGAGCAACACGACAGCTCAGTGACTATCACTGTGCTGTGCAGATACATGTTGGGCCTGTGTCTGTGGGAGTTTGCACATTCTTCCCGTGCTTGCGTGGGTTTTCTCCAGGTGCTCCGGTTTCCTCCCACATCCCAAAGATGTGCTCTTAGGCTAATTGGCAAAACAAATTCTCCCTAAATTGTCTCAAATTTGGTTTTTAATCCATAGATCTATAAACATGGACAGGAATCGCGGGTAGAGGTGGGAACATTAGAGTGGCGGCACGGGCTTGTTGGGCCGAAGGGCCTGTTTCCCGTGCTGTTTTGTTCTTTGTTCTTTAGAATTAAGAAACAATACAAGTGCCATTACACCACTGGGTATGTTCTGTAGGTTACCAACTACTAGTAAAGATATAGAAGAAAATAGTTGCACAGAAATTATAATGAGATGCATAAAAATTTATAACATAGAACATCCATTGTCCTAATACAGACAGGGATAGTGATATAAAAAGGATAAAGAATAAAGAGAGTTTCAAAAGTGAATTCAGGAGAATTTTTTAGTCATTAAATTTCACGCTCAATGAAGGAGGACTCTATGCTGGATGATTCTAGGAAACTGGATCAAACATCAGTCAGGAAACTTGCATTTTTTTTTCTTTTTTATTAATTCATGAGATATAATTTAATGGTCAAGGACAATACTTGATGCCAATGATTAATTGGCCTTGAGAATGTGGCTGGGAGGTGTCTTCTTGATTCATTGCAGTCCATTTGGTGTGGGAGGAAATTCCAGGATTTTGATCCAGTGGCAGTAACAGAATGATATATAATTCCATGTCAGGATGAAATATGGCTTGAACATAATCACAGAGATAGACAGCACAGAAAAAAGGCACTTCAGCCCATCACATCTGCGCTGGACAAAGACAAATGATCCAAGGTTTATGAAAATTGTTGGTGTTGCACTCATCCTGGTAAAGGGAAGCATATTCGATCACATTCCTGTCTTGTGTACTGTAAAGACTGATGCAAAGTGTTCAGTTAACTCCTTTGCCATCTCTTAGTTCCCCCTAATATTTCCCCAGTCTCATTCTCGAAAGGTGTTATGTTCACTTTGGCTTCTGTCTTCCTTTTTATATATTTAAAGAAGCTCTTACTGTCTGTTTTTATATTACTTGCTAATATCCCTAAAGTTTATCTTTTCCCTCTTTCTTATTTATGGTCATCTTTTGTTGGTTTTAAAACTTTCCAAAGCATTTGGCTTACCACCAATCTTTGTCACATTGAATGCATTTTCTTTTAGATAAATATTACCCTTAACATCCTTGCTTAACCATGGTTGTTTATGCCTCTCCTAGAATCTTTCTTCCTCACTGGGATATACCTTTGTTGTGAGTCATGAACTACTTTTATAAAAATATCGACATATCTTAAATTATTGCAAGGCACTATAAAGGGGAGTTTGAAAAGAAAAATTATGACACGTGACTCTCTGGAAAGAAAATAATTAGTCTCATCTCCATCTCAACTTTTTAGTATACATAAGGGACACCCGTTATTTTTAAACTGTGTTTCCTAATTCTGGTATTGAAGTAAGGTGTTTTGAGTACAGGTATCAGCTGACCAAAAGGCCTATTTTTGTGCTGTAAATTCTGTTTCACTAGAGATGTTCCTGTATTTCTAAATTATAGGTTAATGGTGGAACAATATCACCCATTCAACCATCCTGTCTCTGTTTTATAGGACTCTAAGAATTGGGACAGACTTTAGTGAGGACACAACCATGATGAATGCAATCAACAACAGGAAATGCTGACCACAATAGGACGTTTATTCATTTATCCTCAACTATTATCATCTCTAGTTACCAGAGCCCTGCACTATTTGTTCACTCTTTACAGAGTGTTCACGCTTGAAGTCGTTCAATTTGAGCTTCTAAAAGACCGCATAATGAGCCTGGATAGTCAGAAATTAATGTTAGTTTGAATTACAGCAATTCAAAGCTAGAGCTGGATTTTCATGCCAAGGTGCATTGCTCGAGTGAGAAAGCTTCCTGACTTGGCAGACCACCATAGTTTAAAAAAATCTCAATGCACACAATCTTCATAGAACATAGAACATTACAGCGCAGTACAGGCCCTTTGGCCCTCGATGTTGCGCTGGCCAGTGGACCCTCTAACCTAAACTATTCCAATATCATCCATATGCCTATCCACCGAACATTTAAATGCCCCCAAAGTAGGCGAGTCCACAACTGCTGCAGGCAGGGCATTCCACGCCCTCACCACCCTCTGTGTAAAGAACCTGCCTCTGACATCCGTCCTATAACTACCACCTCTTAATTTAAAGTTATGTCCCCTCGTGTTGGTCATCACCATCCGAGGAAAAAGGCTCTCACTATCCACCCTATCCAATCCCTTGATCATCTTATACGCCTCAATTAGGTCACCGCGTAACCTTCTTCTCTCTAATGAAAATAACCTCAGGTCCCTCAGCCTTTCCTCATAAGGCCTTCCCACCATACCAGGCAACATCCTGGTAAACCTCCTCTGCACCCTTTCCAATGCTTCCACATCTTTCTTATAATGCGACGACCAGAACTGTACGCAATACTCCAAGTGCGGCCGCACCAGAGTTTTGTACAGTTGTAACATAACCTCACGGCTCCTAAATTCAATCCCTCTACCAATAAAAGCTAACACACCGTACGCCTTCTTAACAACTTTATCAACCTGGGTGCCAACTTTCAAAGAGCTATGTACTTGTACCCCAAGATCCCTCTGCTCGACAACACTATTAAGGGTCCTTCCATTAGCCCTATAATTCATATGCCTGTTATTCCTACCAAAGTGAATCACCTCACACTTATCCGTATTGAATTCCATTTGCCACCTCACGGCCCAGCTCTGCAACCTATCTATGTCCCTCTGCAAACTGTAACATCCATCCTCGCTGTCTACAACTCCCCCCACTTTGGTATCGTCAGCAAATTTACTAATCCAACCCTCTACACCCTCATCTAGGTCATTTATAAAAATGACAAACAGCAGTGGCCCTAAAACAGACCCTTGAGGTACACCACTTGTAACTGCACTCCAGGTTGAATATTTCCCATCAATCACCACCCTCTGTCTTCTATCAGCTAGCCAATTCCTAATCCAAACTGCGAAATCACCTTCAATCCCATGCATCTGCACTTTCTGCAGTAGCCTACCATGGGGTAGGCTACTGCAGAACCCACTCTGGGGAGACAAGGGAGGGACAGAATCAAGCTTGTTGAACTAGGAAGATGATGACCGGTGATAATAGGGCTGGGCAAGTATCGGGCTCTCTGGGATCTCTTCCCAGTTAAAAACAGTTAGGCTCTCTGGCCCTCACCACCCCACTACCCCGCCTCCATACTCTCAAACTTGCCATACTCTCCGAGCCTTCTCCATGCCCCAATTGCAACTCCAACACGTTGCCCTCTAAATGTGTGCTGGACCAAGGCCATGATAACAGTATAACCAAATTTTAAAGAAAATGCTCGTGTGCAGTGCATATTTTATTATGATACTGTCCAACCACACTGAATATATTTTAAAAATGGGGGTTTGAGTTTAAGAGCCGTGGTGTTATGCTGCAACTATACAGAACCTTGGTGAGACCACATTTGGAATATTGTGTGCAGTTCTGGTCGTTTCACTATAAGAAGGATGTGGAAGCATTGAAAAGAGTGCAGAAGAGATTTACCTGGTTTGGAGGATAGGTCTTATGAAGAAAGCTTGAGGGAGTTGGGGCTTTTCTCTTTAGAATGGAGGAGGGTGAGAAGAGACTTAATAGAGGATTATAAGATAATGAAGGGAATAGATAGAGTGGATGTGCCGAGACTATTTCCTTAGGTGGATGTAACACTACTAGGGAGCATAACTTTAAAGTTCATGGTGGGAGATATAGGAAGGATGTCCAAGGTAGATTCTTTACTCAGAGGGTGGATGGAGTGTGGAATGCACCGCCTGCTGTGACAGACACTTTAGGAACTTTTAACGATTATTGGATAGGCACATGAAACACATCAGAAAGAATGGTTTGATCTTGGGTTCAGACATAGCTCGGCACAACATTGAGGGCCGAAGGGCCTGTACTGTGTTGTACTGTTCTATGTAAATCTATATAAACTGCACAATAGATTCCCAGATCCAAAGTACCAAGGCCTCAGGCTTTTGTGACCCATTCTATATGGAGAAGATATGGCTATAGGTGTTAATGATCTAACTATTGGTCCCTATCACTTACGATAACAATCTCACCAATTTATAAATTGTGATGAAAAGAGGAAGGTTAAAATTTATAATGTATTTTCTGCAAATCTAATGTTGAACTATAACTTTTCCATGCATAACAGATTCCTTACCTGTATTTTTAAGAGCACGTCGGTCAGTGTAAAATGATACCGGCAAAGAGCCTGTGTTTGTAATCTTGACAATATGTAGCTTGATGGTGCTGAGGATTACAAATCCAAAATCCAGGACAAACTCAGGCAAATGGTATCTGGAAAACAAACTTTCAATATAATAGACATTTTAATAGTTTCCTAAATTAAAACATCTAGGACTAAATTTTGTTGGCCATGGAAGATGGCGGAAGGTCAATTTAAACTGCCCTGATTTCCCAATTTCTACCTGTTCATAAGAACAAATTTTTTTTTATATTATCCTCACTTCCCCATTTTGAAATGGTGGGGTATATTCCCCAATCCATATATTTTTTAATTCAATCGAAGGATCTGTGTCTCACAGGCTAGCCATCATATATTGCCCATTCCTAATTGCCCTTGAGAAGATGATGATGAGCTGCCTTCTTGCACTGCTGCTGTCCATGTGCTGTAAGTAAACTCACGATGCCATTAGGGAAGAAATTCCAGGACTTTGACACAATTACTGCGAAGGGATAGCAATATATCTCCAAGTCAAGATATTGGGTTGCAAGGAGGGGAACTTGCAAGTGGTGTTCCCATGAATCTGCTGCTCTTGTCCTTCTAGATGGAAGTGGTCATTGGTTTGGAAGGTACTACCTAAGAACCTTTGGTGAATTTCTGCAGTGCATCTTGTAGATAGTACACTGTGTAGCTGTGGTGGAGAGAGTGAATGTTTGTGAATGTAGTGCCAATCAAACAGGTTGCTTTGTCTTGGATGGTGTCAAGCTTCTTGAGTATTGGAGCTGTACCCCAATGGGGAGTATTGCATCATATTTTTGACTTGAGAGTTGTAGATGGTGGGCAGACTTTAGGGAATCAGGAGATAAGTTACTCACTGAAGTGTTCCTAGCCTCTGATCTGCCCTTGTAGCCATTGTGTTTATGTGGCAATTCCAGTTAAGGTTCTGGTCAATGTAACACCAAGAACATTGACAGTGGAGGATTCAGTGATGGAAACACTGTTGAATGTCAAGTGATGGTGGTTAGATTGTCACTTATTGTAAAGGTCATTGTCTGGCATTTATGTGGCGCAAATGTTACTTGCCATTTGTCAGCCCAAGCCTGGATATTGCCCAGATTTTACTGCATTTGAACATGGACTGCTGCAATATCTGAGAAGTTGTAAATTGTGCTGAACCTTGCACCATCATCACCAAACATCCCCATATCTCATCTTATGATGGAGGGAAGGTCCTAAAGAAGCAACCGAAGATGGCTGGACCTAAGACATTGTCCTGAGGGATTCCTGCAGAGATGCACTGGAGCTGAGATGACTGAACCCCTTACAACCATAACCATCTTCCTCTGTGCCAGGTTTGACTCCAAACAGTAAGGAATGTGACCCCAATTCCCACTGATTCTAGTTTTGCTAAGAGTCCTTGATACAATACACTCAGTTGAATGCGGCCTTGATGTCAAGGGCAATCACTTTCACCACACCGCTCAAATTCAGCTCTTTTGTCCATGTTTGAATCAAGGTTGTAATGAGTTCAAGGGCTGAGAGACACTGGTGAAACCCAAATGGGGCATCACTGAGCAGGTGCTGCTTGATAGGTGTGATAACCATAATCTCTCCCTCAATGTCAGTGAAACAAAGGAGATTGTCATTGACTTCAGGAAAAGTAGTGAAGGACATGCCTCTGCCTATGTCAAGGTGACGAAATGGGAATCAAAGATCATAGAATCCATACAGTGCAGAAGCAGCCTGCACCGACAACAATCCCAACACAGACACAGGGAGAATGTGCAAACACCACACAGACAGTGACCCAAGGCCGGAATTAAATCCAGATCCCTGGCACTGTGAGGCAGTTGTACTAATCATTATGCCACTGTGCCACCTGGTCAAGAGCTTCAGATTTCTAGGTGTCCAGATCACGCACAACCTGTCCTTGTCCCTCCACTCTGATGGTACAATTAAGAAAGCCTACCAACATCTCTACTTTCATAAGAGATGAAGGAAATTCAGCATGTCCGTTACAACAGATGTATCATAGGAAGCATTCTTGCTGGATGTATCACGGCTTGATTATGGTTCCTGCTCTGACCAAGACCACAAAAAATTACAACACGTTGTAAATGTAGCTCATGTAAACACAGCCTTCCATTCACTGACTCCATCTACACTTCCTGTTGCTTTGGAAACGTAAAGTTTATTTATTAGTTGCAACAGGCTTAGATTAACACTGCAATGAAGTTACTGTAAAAAATCTCCTAGCAGTACACAGCATCCAGAACAATGGACATACTCTCTTCTGCCTTCTTTCATTGGGAAAAAAGTCTGAGATAATGTACCAGTAATTTAAGAACAGCTATATCCCTGCTGTCATCAGACTTTTGAATGGACCTACAATATATTAAGTTGATCATTCTTACACCCTTGCTATAAGTATAACACTATATTCTGTACCCTCTTCTTTCCTTCTCCTCGATGTACTCTATGAACGGTATGTTTTGGCTGTATAGTGTGTAAGAAACAATATTTTTCACTGCAATCCCAATATATGTGATGATAATAAATCAAATCAAACATTTTTGATGATCCTTTCTATCACTTTACTGTTGATTGAGAGTAGACTAATAGGGCAGTAATTGGCTTGGTGAGATTTGTCCTGCTTTGTGTGTACAGGACGTACGTGGGCAATTTTCTACATTGTCAGATGTTGAAACTGTACTGGAAGAGCTTAGCTAGGGGAGCAGCAAATTCTGGAACCCAAGTCTTCGGTGCTATTGCCAGAATGTTGTCACGACCCATTGCCTTTGCAATACCAATACCTGAATCATATGTGGTAAACTGAATTGGCTGGAGACTAGCATCTGTGATCCTGAGGTCCACTGCAGAAGGCCAAGATGGATCATTTACTTGGCGTTTCCGACTAAAGATTGCTGCGAATCCTTCAGCTTTATCCTTTCCACAGATGTGCTGGGCTCGTCCATTACTGAAGATGGACTGTTTGTGCCTCCTCCAGTGAATTGTTTAATTGTCCACTACCATTCATAATGGGATGTTGCAGAACTGCAGAGCTTGGATTTGATCTGTTGGCTGTGGGATCACTTAGCTCTGACTATCACTTGTTGTTATGCTGTTTAGCATGTAAGTAGTCCTGTTTAATAGCTTCATCAAATTGATACTTCAGTTTTAGCTATGTCTGGTACTGCTCCTGGCATGCCCTCCTGCATTGAACTAGGGTTGATCCCATGGCTTGATGGTAATAGTTGAGTGGGGGGTATGCAGGGCCATGACGTTGCAGATTGTGTTAAAGTACAGTTCTGCTGCTGTTGATGGTCCACGTGGATGCCTAGTCTTGAGTTGCTAGATCTATTTGAAATCTGACCTGATTAGCGCCGTGATTGCAGGTTATTCTCAGAATGAAGGTGGGAGGACTTCATCTCCACAAACACTTTGCAATGGTCACTCTTATCGATTCTGTCATGGACAGATGCATCTGCAGCTGGCAAATTGGTAAGGATGAGGTCAAGCACGTTTTTCCTCCAGTTGGTTCCCTCACCACCTGCTACAATCACAGTCTAGCATTTATATGCTTTAGGGTCTGACTAGCTCGCTCAGTGGTAATGCTGTGAGCCACACTTGAAATCTCTCACCTAGAGTATATTTTGCACCCTTGCCCTCCTCAATGCTTTCTCCAAATGTTGTTCAACATGGATGAGCACTAAAACCAAAAGAGAAAATGCTAGAAAATCTCAGCAGGTCTGGCAGTATCTGTAAAGGGAAAAAAAGAGTCCAGATGACCCTTTGTCAAAGCTAGAAGGCATAGGGAGTGTGAGATATTTCTACTGTAGAGTGAAGGTATGAAATATGAGTCACAGCCACAGAAACAAGGGGAAAGGCTGCTAATGGCAGCCCATAGAGAGAATAATAGGTGTGAATGGCCAAATGGCAGAGAAGTTGAAATCAGAGGGTAAGCTGAGAAAGATGAAGATGTGAGGGGAGGGGAGGAATAGGTGGGAGACAGATAAAATTTAGAAAAAACAGGAAAGGCGAATTAAAGGGGAAGAAAAAGTAAGAAACAAGGTGATAAAAAAGGGGGAGAGTGGAGGGAGGTTAAGAAAAATAAAGACAGTAAAGAAATAAAAGGTAGAGAACAATTACAAATTAAATAAAACATAAACAAAAGGCTCAAGGTGGGATAGAACGAATCATCTGAAATTATTGAATTTGATTTCGAGACCAGAAGGGTATAATATGCCTAGTTGGAAGATGAGATGCTGTTCCTCTAGTTTGTGTTGCGCTTCAGTGGAACATTGCAGCAGGTCAAGGACAGACATGTGGGTATGGGAGCAGGATTATATGTTAAAGTGGCAAGCAATATTAAGGTCAGTGTCCTGATTGTGTGCAGACTTAGGGTGCTTAACGAAGAGATCACCCAGTCTACGTTTGGTTTCTCCAATACAGAGGAGACCATACTGGGAGCAGCAAGTGCAACAGACCAAAGTGAAATAGGTGCAAGTGAAATGCTGCTTAACCTGGAATGAGCGCTTTAGATAGTAAGCATGGAAAAGATAAAGGGGTAGGTGGTAGACCTTCTGCGATTACATGGGAAAGTGTCATGGGTGATGGGAGAGTTGTTGGGTATAGTGGAGGATTGGACTAGGTTATCCCAGAGAGAACGGTCTCTGTGGAATGCTGACAGGGGACTGAAGGGAAGATATGTTTGGTGGTGGAGCTTTGCATGCGGAGTCTGGTGTGGTGAAATCTGAGAACAAATGGGGGCTCTATCCTTGTTCTGGGAGGGAGGGGAGAGGGTGAGGATCGTGGTGCAGGTGGTGGACCACATAGTGTTGAGAGTCAGCAGACTGCTGTTTTATTGATTGCTGCTGGAGCTGCTTTCAAATTAGGGATGGTTGGTTGTTCCCAAGTGATGCTGTCCAGTCAGAAGCTACCTCAATGGGAGAGGGTGCATAAGTAGTGGAGACTACCTCAATGGCAAAGCATTTTCTAGTTTGTAAGTTTTTGCCAGATAGTAGTGTGAGGAATAGGTTTGTGAAGTACTAGTAATTTTGTTGCCACAGGAACTGCAATTGCTATCAGTGATCAGAATTGCCCATCGGGGAGAGTAATTTCTAACCCCCAGAAGTTGCAGTGAGGGCACTAGAGTTGACTTTGCAATTTTGCTATGCTGTGGCAGACCTCCTGATGTGAGAACAATTACTTGGAATCATCATAGAACCCTACAGTGCAGAAAGAGGCCCTTCGGCCCATCGAGTCTGCACTGACCACAATCCCACCCAAGCCCTACCCTCATATCCCCACATATTTTACCCACTAATCCCTCTAATCTAAGCATCTCAGGACACTAAAGGGCAATTTCATATAGCCAATCAACCTTCCGCACATCTTTAGATTGTGGGAGGAAACTGAAGCACCTGGAGGAAACCCATGCAGATACGAGGAGAATATGCAAACTCCACACAGGCAGTGAGCCGAGCCAGGAATTGAACTCAGGTCCCTGGAGCTGTAAAGCAACAGTGCTAACCACTGTGCTACTGTGCTGCTGGAGATCAGAGTGATCCATGATTAGCTACTTAAGTGGTTCAACTGGCACGCAGTGGTTGGATAAACTGCCAAGTTTCCTACTGCTGACAAAATGGCATGGTGCCCGCAGGAGATAGATTTCTCCTCCCAATACCAAATTGCCAACCTTCCCACCTCCCAGACTGTCACTTATGGGATGGAAAATTCAGCTCCCAGAATCTTTCCAGTCCCATCTAGGACAATGTCTGCTGATAGCAGGGCCAGAAAATCCTGACCATAAAATGACAGTATGGAAGAAGAACTATTCGATTTGCTCATTTCACTTTTCTTTCCCTTTAGCCCTGCAAATATTTCCCAGGAAATCGTAGGCAACCTCACAAAAGCAGGTCAATTATTTTTCAATTATTACCAATAAAGGCCTAAAGGAATAAATCTAGATTGAAATAGTTTTTTACATTTACTTTTACCTTACTTTTATTAGAATGGGGACATCTGGGAACTCTATCATTTTATTTGCCTCTCTTGGCCTCACTATCTCTTTTAATCAGAATTAGCTTACCATATTGTCTTTGATAGCAGACTATTGTTACTGACTGAACTAACTCCTCAGAGGCTAGAGTCCGTTCACCAGATTCTTTTATTTACAAACTCAGTTCCACTCCTAAGAGTGCCTCACCTGATACTCCTCAATATAAATATTGGGTCAGGGTCAGGCAATCATTATCTCAATAGGGAGCTCAAATACCAAGAGCCCAACCTTATGAGCCTCATTGAGGTCATTACACCCCTCTTCCTCTTAATTCAAGAAATCTTGGTTGTTTTCTGTGCCTCAGGGGTCTCTTGCAAGATTTTGGCGCTAAGTTGGGTACATCCAACTTGATATCTGACTTGGGCAGGGTGTATTGAACAGGTGCTCATCTTTTATGTTGGAGTTCTGATTCATCCTCTTCTTCAGGAGTCAAATCAATAGCAATATTTTCATCTGCAGTGTCCATTTCATACTTCAAAGTCGTAGCTACAAGAGACGGAGAGGAGAGGGAAGCCAGAGCGACAGGACTCTCCTTGGTTCTGGTGGGCATAACTGGCTCCTGGATGAATTGTGATTTCAAGGCCAACACCTGATCCACATGTTTTATTTTGGACGGCCTCAGCCACACATATTTGTAGGATACTGGCACTATCCCACAGTCAACGGGTTCCTGGTAACCATGTGGGACACTTTTACCATAATCTTTTCACCAGCCTCTAATTGTCTCTTCTGAGTGCTATTGTCATGGCCGCTGCTCTGGGCTTCTTCTGCCTTATCACCTGTCCCCCTGCCCACCCCCGCCAAAGATTTGGGAAGATCAAACTCAATCTACTGCGGCGATATCTGCCCATAAATAATTCTGTGGGCACTATTCAGTGATGGCATGGGAGATTGTCCTATAATCTAATAATCAATGGGACAGCTTGATTTCTGTTGAGGTTTATGGCTGTTTTTTGTTTAAAACCAGCTTTTAAAATCTGAACCACTCTCTCCTCAAGGTTGTTCGACGATAGTTGATACGATACATCCTGATATTCAAATCCTATTCAATTTTGTGAACCTGGTGAACTCCTGTCTGGCAAAGGATGTTCCATTGTCAGAGACCAGCATCTCCAGAATCTTATGTCAAAAAGGAAGTGCAAGGTTTCTCTATCGTTATTGTTGTGTTCATTGAATGTGCCCTATGGATATCCATCAACTTGGAGTGGGTGTTCACTATGGTTAAAAACATTGAGCCCATGAATGGTCCTGCATATTCCATGTGCAGTCTAGTCTATAGACTGCCTGGCCATTTTCATGGATATAAGGGAGATATTGGTGGCAACTTGTCCTTGCTGGCATTGCTGGCACCAACCCACTAGCTCCATTAGTTCTTTGTCCATTCCAGGTCTCCAAACATAGTTCTTACCAATCTCTTCACTTTGATCACTCCAGGATGTCCGTGATGAAGTTCAGCCAGTACGGAATGGTGGCCCTGACTCGGAACAACTACTCACGCCCTCCACAGTGAGTTGCTCTCTTCTATTCCAATACAGATGAAATTGGGGTAATGCTAATCTTCCATTTCTCGCGTCAGCTCTAATTGTTGTGAGGTGTCCTCTTGTGCTTAAAGATATCTATTATTTGCAGTCACTGGAAGGGTATCGAAAAAATTCATGGTCATTACTGTTTTTATTTGTGGTACCATCGATGTGGCTTCTGCTAAAAGCAACATACTCAAGGTATCTGCGTTTGCAACACAGCCTCCCAGCCACTGTTGCGACTGAGAGGCGTAGGCAGCCAATACTTATGCCCACCATTGGATACCAGCTGATGCACTCTTTGTCCTCTAGTAGTCCAGTAGCAGCTTGTGATCTGCAACAATCACAAATTTCCACCCATAAAGATATTAATGGAATTCTGTCACTCCAAATAGTGTCGCTAACACTTCTTATTCAATGTGAGTTTACCTGCTTTCCACTATAGCCAAGATCCTGGAGACATATACTATTGGTCATTCTTCTCATTTAACATATAATCCCAGAGTGCAGAAGGAGGCTACACGGCCAATCAAGTTTGCACCATCAACTATCCCACCCAGGCTCTATCCTATAACCTTATGTATTTACCCTCCTAATTTCATTGACACTAGGGACAATTTAGCAGGGCCTATCAACCTAACCCGCACGTTTTTGTACATCCATTTAGCCATGTATGTGCTAATACCATCCCAATACAATACAGAGATACATCACAGATTAGCACTAACTCTTTTGTCATAATGTGCTAAGACATTCAATGATGGATGGTATGGTTTTCCTGATATTCGAATAGCTCTCTTTTTCAGATAGTCTACATGTTTTTTGACATGGCAATCTTGTATCTGTACAACAGTCCTATTCTTTCCATAACCTTTCCACATCAGTCCCAACCAGAACTAAACCATCAACTTTGAAAACTCTGTCTCTTTTTCTTAAGTCATGATTTTCTTTCTGTAAATCTGGCCTAGCCTCCATCCTCCTCACCAAATCAGAAAATATTATATCCAACCACATCCATAAGCAATGTCCCATTCGTAACTAGATTGGTGTGATCCCTTTGGTTGCATTTGACAAGACAATGAGAAACATAGAACATACATACATTGGTGTAAAAGGCCTACTAATTTGCTTTTTCATAGATGATTTGAACGTTTGTACAGCTCATTCCGCTAACCCGCTGGAGGCTGGGTGGTAAGGTGCTGACCTAACATAGAGAATACCATTTGATTTGTCAAATTTTCAAAATTCCTCTGCTGTAAATGCTGCACCATTGTCATATACTAAGACCTCTGGAATACCAATGGATGGCAAAAATTTGCCCCAACTTGTCAATTGTGACAGTGGTCATTGTAGACTTTGTCAATTGGACACCCAGCCATTTAGAATACACATCACTGAAGATCAGAAACAAATGATCCATCAACAGCCCTGCAAAGTCTATATGTATCCTTGACCATAGTTGATTTAGCCACCCCCAAGGATGCATATTCACTAGAATATGCATCCTAATGGGCTTCACAATTAAGGCAGTGACTGTCCCTTTTTTCAATGTTTATATCAATGCCCAGCCACCAAATTTAACTTCCAGCAAGTGTTCTTATCCTGCTCTGTTCTGCTTCGTGCAATTCTTTTAATAAGAATTGCCTCCCTTGAGTGCCATCTTGCACTAGCCTCCAACATTAACACAACAACCTCATGTATTAAATCTATTCTACTTTGATGGCACAGTTTAAGTAGCTCTGATCACAATCATTGCATTCATCTACTTTTGATAACACTGGGTCTCTTTTAGTCCACGTTTTTGTGTGTTTAGTTGAGACCAGCTAAGTCTCTATCAGGTGCAATGCCAGCATTATTTCTTGTGGAACCGATGATGATGGCACAGACTGTGGCAAAGGCAAATAATTGAGTGTATCAGCATCTGATATTTGTGTCCCAGGATGATATGGGAATGTATAACTGTGTGCTGATAACAATACATTCATTTCTGTATCCTTGCAGAGGCAATTGGTGGCACTGGTTTATCCTCTTGGAATAAATCTAACAGCAGTTTGTAATCTGATACTTTGGTGAAATGTCTGCAATGTATATACCGATAAAACTTCTTCATCACATAAATTACTGCCGAACTTTCTTCATCAAGCTGGAAACTTTTTCTCCGCAACTGCTATTGTTTTCAACGCAAAGGCAATTGGCCTTTCTTCTCCATAAGGCATCCTGTGGGATAAAACTACTCCCACTCCATACAGTGATGCATCACAGGTAACTATCAATGGTTTAGTTGGATCAAAGTGTACAAGTAGTGCTGATAACTGTGAGGCCTGCTTTACATTGGTAAATACTTCCTTTTGTTCCCATCGCCAATTCCAATGCTAATGTTTCTTCAAAAACTAGTGAAATGAAGCTAAAATTATCAATACATCTTGTAAGAACCCATCATAATAATTCACCCTTCATACGAATGATTTTTAACTCTGATACATTTTTTGACTGTGAATAAAAGTTGTAAACCTTTCAGCCGTGATCTTACGACCTCGTTCTGCATATATGAAGTTGTAAGATTGTGTCAGAAACGAAAAATCAGAATCATGGCCATTTTCATGCCTATTCCAATCTTACGACCCACTTTTTCTGGGCACAATCATCTGCATGCAGATGTGTGCATCTCAATATCATTAACGAGATCGACATGTAATCATCACGACTCATTTGTGTTAATGACTCACTGGTGGGATGTCATGCCGGCGAGAAAAACATCTGCAGTATAACAGTTTGTTTCAGGTGCAGCATTAATAGTGATTTGAGGAGGTTGGGGTGGTGGGGGAGGAGGGGGGTTAGCGGGACTCTCTTATGCAGCCATGATGCAGGGTGGGGACTGGGGTCTTGCATGGGAGCAGAGGTTGGGGGTCTCTTGCTGGGTCAGGGATTTCAGCGAGTGGGCTGATTGAGTGCAATCTGTCAGGGATAGGCCCAATCATCTGCATGCAGGGATAGGGAAATCAGCAACCACGAAGAACAGCTTAATTATTGGATACAGACAAATCAGCTTTCAGCTGAGTGAGAGGTTAGGAAGACAACATTTGGGAAATAAAGTTGAGTTAGAAAAAAAATCAGAAACACACTGAAGGCTGCGATTATTGAAGAGAACTTTTTTAACACAGAGGGAGCACTTAATAATCTGTTCATCTATGCATACTTCAAATGAATATCACGATAAAGAAAAGGCTTATTAAAAGAAAAATGGCTGGAGTTAGAACTGGAACAAGCTCAAACCAAACTCCAGCTGATGGAGTCAGAGGGCAAACAAAAACTTAGAGGCAGAGGAGGAAGTAAATGCACAGAATAAAAATTTAAAGCAGAAGATTGGCTGATGCAGAGGACGAAGTGAAGAAAGTCGAAAATGAAGCTGTGGATGTCATGCCAAAAAGAACTAGACAAAGCAGCAATTCAAGCAGAGAGGGAAAGTAAGATTAAATGCCAGAAGAAAATTGCTGAAATGTCACACTAATAGAAATGCACAGAAACCAGTATAATAAAATTAGGGGAGTTGGTGGCCTAGTGGTTTTATTGCATGATAGCACCACATAAGAAAGTCATTTAGTTTGAGGGATCAATGGGGACTGAGAGTGAATGACTATCCCAGATGGTGGAGTTCTCTTTCAGGCAGAATACATCTGGAAGCCCTGTAGTAAATGTCTAAGGACTGGAAGGGGTAGGCAAGCTGCTCTAAGGCAGCCTAGGACTGTGAACGCCTACAGTTTCTCTTTTGCAATAAATATTCTTTGTTCCTAATGAAGCTCGAACTGTTTTGACGACACCTGAACTGTCACTACATAACACTCACCAAGACTCTTTTGACAGCACCATGACTATTACCACCTAGAATGACAATGGCATACCTGGGAACACCAACCTGGAAGTTCTCCTCCAAGTCACTCACCATCCTGATTTCGAAATATATCATTGTTTCTTCACTGATATTGTTCGAAGTTCTGGGATTCCCTGCCTAACAGCACTGTTGATATACATACACCACTTGGACAGTTTAAAAAGACAGCTCATCACCATCAATCAGGGATAGGCAATTAATGCAATTAACCCACAATCTATGAACAAATATAAAAAAAAACTTGCGTCAACTAGTGGGATAAGATGAACATAGCTCTTAAATCAGTTGACTGCTACTACTTTGTATTAGTTGGTTTTTGGTCCTTGGCCTATCTCTTGAGTCAAGAAAAAAAGATGCTGGCGTAGCAACAACATAAATTGTAGTGCTGAATATAGGCATAGCTGTGCAGTGGACAATTAAATAAGGAGATACTAATTGCATTTTCCTCTGTAATAATCTAATCTTACAGTGAGAACAGAGGAAGGTACAGGGAAGACCACGGAGTGACATTAATTCTGGACTGATTCAGTGTCTGAAGAATAGGTCAGTGGGATTGGTTGTGGATTAATACAGAGTAATGGAGAGATAGTAGGGTGGTGTGATTTGTTTTGTATTGCGGCAGAATTAGGCAGAAAGACAGCGAGCAAGAGAGAGACAGTGAAAGAGAGAGTGAGAGAAATTACTGCTTGTGAAGAAGCAACAGCAACTGCTACATAGAGCAAAGTGAATTTGAGTCAGCAAGGTGGGCCCTGCTGGTAGAAGTTGATTCTAGAAATACTCAGGCTGAGTGCAATGATTTTCAAACAACACCGGAAGAATCAACCTGGTGTGGCAGGGAGAATAAAGCCTGCTGGAAAGCTTGGAGTATGTTGGCACTTAATCTTTAAAACCACATATCTGCCAGAAGTGTAAAGTAAAAACATTTCATAAAGACATATTTCAGTTGTGTTAATTTGTCAATGCAAAAGGACTTTTCATTAGTTCAGTATATAAGTTAAAGAATGTTTAATCTATGTTGGTTTTGTTTCCTGTTACAGTAAAAGCTTAACATGTCTCACAAATTTGAGTTTTTTGAAGGGGTAAACAAGAAGTTAGATGAGGGCAGTGCAGTTGATGTTGTCTACATGGACTTTAGCAAGGCCTTTGACAAGGTATCGCATGGTAGTTGTTGAATAAAGTTAAATCACATGGGATCCAGGGTTAGATCCCTAAATGGATACAAAATTGGCTTCTTAATAGAAGCCAGAGGGTGGTTGTAGGGAGTTGTTTTTCAAACTGGAGGCCTGTGACCAACAGTGTGCCTCAAGGATCAGTGCTGGGCCCACTGTTATTTGTCATTTATATAAATGATTTGGATGAGAATATAGGGGGCATGGTTAGTAAGTTTGCAGATGATACTAAGATCAGTGGCATAGTGAACAGTAAAGATATCCCCAATTGCAGCGGGATCTTGATCATTTGCACCAGTGGGCTGATGAATGGCAGATGGAGTTTAATCTGGACAAATGCAAGGTAATGCATATTGGAGATTGAACCAGGGCAGGACTCACTTAATTAATGGTAGAACGTTAGGGGGAGTTACAGAACAAAGAGATCTAGAGGTATATTTTCATAGCTCCTTGAAAGTGGATTCACAAATGAACAGAGTGATGAAGAAAGCATTCGGCATGCTTGGTTTCATCAGTCAGAACATTGAATACAGGAGTTAGGACGTCTTGTTGACGTTGTACAAGACATTTGTAAGGCCACACTTGGAATGTATGTAATCCTGGTCATCCTAATATAGAAAGGATATTATTAAACTAGAAAGGATGCAGAAAAGATTTACTAGGATGCTACCAGGACATGATGGATTGAGTTATAAGGAAAGGGACTTCTTTGTCTGGAGCATAGGAGGCTGAGGGTTGACCTTATAGAGATCTATAAAACAATGAGGGGCATAGACAACGTAGATAGTCAATATCTTTTCCCAGGTAGGGGAGTCTAAAACTAGAAGGCATAGGTTTAAGGTGAGAGGGGAGAGATACAGAAGTATCCAGAGGGGCAATTTTTTTCATGTGGAGGGTGGTGAGTGTCTGGAACAAGCTGCCAGAGGTGGGTAAAATTTTATCTTTTAAAAAGCATTTAAATAGTTACATGCTTACGATAGGTAGAGAGGGGATATGGGCCAAATACAGGCAATTGGGACTAGTTTAGGGGTTTAAAAAAAAGGGTTTCCATGCTATAAACCTCTATGACTCTATAACAAATGAAATCTTATTCTTAGTTGCTTCCTTTGGTCTCTGGGAAATTCATCATTTTAAAATGTTATCAGGCTCTAAGAGAAAAACATCAACAATAATGGAAACAGTCTTCCCAATAAAGAATCTAGTCACCGTTATTTAGTGAGGAACGGATTCCCTGATAGACAATTGAAGCTCCCATTTTTCAAGTTGATATGCTGAGAAAACTTTGTCTGCATATTCTCACCCACCTGCTGTCTGACCCAGTTTCTAAGCTGCATGCATTGTGTAGACAGAAAAAGCAAGACACTTTTAATTATAGCAAATTACTCCTTCAACACACCATCTGGCACCTTTCTGTTGCCAGAGATTGCAGCACAAATTGTTGATGTCAGAACTCTTGCTAGCATACTTTGTTCAGGCTGTGAAGATAAAATTTTTTGAACTAACCGAGGATGTTAAAAACACTAGATTCATAAAATAACTTTTCCTTCGCTGGCTGTGGGAAGCTATCTACAGTAAGAAGTCTGACAACACCAGGTTAAGTCCAACTGATTTATTTGATAGTAAACTCACAAAGCTTTTGGGGTTTGTCCTTTCGTTAGATGAATGGAGAGTTCTGGCCTCAGACAGAGCATATAACAGCACAAACAGTTTACAGATTACTGATTAGAATGTGAGTCTTTACAACTAAACTACAATTCAAGTCTTAAAGATACCGATAATGTGAGTGGAAAGAGCATTAAGCACAGGTTAAAGAGATGTCAATTGTCTCCAGACAGTACAGTAAAGTGAGATTTTGCAAACCCAGGCAAGTCAGATAGTGTGACATGAACCCAAGATCCCTGTTGAGATCGTTCTCATGTACAGAATTTGGCTATCCATCTCTGCTCAGCAACTCTGTGCTGTTGTGTATCATGAAGGCTGCCTTGGAGGATGGTTACCTGAAGGTCAGAGGCCAAATGCCCGTGACTACTGAAGTGTTCGCCAACAGGAAGGGAACAGTTTTGCCTGGTGATTGTCAAGCAATGTTCATTCATCCGTTGTCATAGTGTCTGCACGGTCTCCCCAATGTACCATGCTTAAGACCATCCTTTCCTGCAGCATATTAGGTAGACAACGTTGGCTGAGTTGCAAGAGTATGTACTGCGTACCTGGTGGATGGTATTCTCACGATATCATCCATGTCAATGATCCAACATGTCTTGCAGAGGTTGCTGTGGCAGGGTTGTGTGATCTTGTGGTCACTGTTCTCTTGAAGATTGGGTAGTTTGCTGCGAACAATGCTGTGTTTGAGGTTGTGCGGTTGTCTGAAGGCAAGAAATGGGGGTGTGAGGATGGCCCTGGCAAGATGTTCGTCTTCATCAATGATACGTTGAAGACTCTGTAGAAGATGTCGTAGCTTCTCCACTCTGGGGGAGTACTGGACAATGAAGGGTACTCTGTCCACCGTGTCCCGTGTTGGTCTTCTAAGGAGATTGGTGCGGTTTTTCGCTGTGGCGCATTGGAACTATCGATCGATGAGTCGAGTGCCATATCCTGTTCTTATCAGGGCATCTTTCAGCATCTGGAGATGTCTGTTACAATTCCCCTCATCTGAGCAGATCCTGTGTATACGGAGGGCTTGTCCATGGGGATGGCTTCTTTAACGTGTTTAAGGTGGAAGCTGGAGAAGTGAAGCATTGTGGGAAGCTATCTAAACAGATTTTCAGGAATTAATCTGATGAGACATATGTTTTTTCATTCATTCATGAGGCTTTCGGCATCACAATTTATAGTCCACCCTTTATTGTACTTAGGAAAGTTACCTTCTTCAGTCTTTGCAACTATGTCGTCAAAGTATATTCACAGGAAAGGCTAGAAAGGATCACATCATACTGAGATAGATGGCAGAGTTTCCCAGCTCTTCCCACCACTGGAACTTTCATTCCTTTCAAAGGCCTACGTGGGTTCCGAGGCAGTGAGATGGATGAGACATACAAACACCATAGACGTTGGTAGAGCCAGAAGATCAAATTGGCAGCCAATGAAGAGCCATCTCAGGCACTGGAAAACATGTTGAGAGGGGAGCAGAAATTCCCAGCCAGGTTTTATGATCAGATCCCAAGTCAGAAACTATCTGTTATTGTGGCAACCTTAATGATTTTAATAGTGGCATTTATAATGTGACAAGCATTTGGTCCATCTTGGACCTTGTTTTTGGATCTCACCATGAGTAAATTGGGAAATTGTGTATTAAAACTTTTTACAAAGGATACATTTGAATGGATGCAAACATTTAAAGGTAAGTGGCGATATATTATTGCTCATATTTTAGTACTGATATTTCAGCCTCTGTAAAGATAACTGGCAAAATAAACTGACTGTCACAATAAACCACCTGGCAGCCCTGAGCACCCCGCCCGCAAACCCCACAGTCTCAACCCTCCCAGCAGTCTACCCAACTCTGATGGCCAGCCCCAATCACTGGCCTCCCTCTCTCATTTAAATAAATGACACATCATTAATTTTAGATGTTGGGTGAGGGAGAAGACTTCTATTCTTTTCCAAATAGTGCCCTTGATTCTTTTTCATTCTTCTAAGAAGACAACATAGGTGGTCAATTTGATATTTGATTCAAATGACAACACTTTAAACAGTGCAGCGCAAGCTCATTACTGCAGTCAAGTATCAGTTGAGATTATGTGCCAAAGTATTGGAATATAGCTTGAATCTGAAATCATCTGATTCGGAGGCAAATGCGTTACCTATTAAACCACAGCTGATATTTAAACAAACGATAGTGTTGAGTTTAGTGGTAGGCATCAAAAGCAGAATTTCATGTGCGATGTATGTGCTATGCAGGCAGAACCATATTTATGGGGAAGTTATTTTTAAATGTTGTATTTTGAAGCAAAATGTCACTAGGTGCACTATTTCAAAACATGTCCAAAAGGAGCTTTGATGGTGTTTTCCCATAAAATAAATAAGATCTGGTGTACTTGGTCTTTGTCCCTTCTTTTACGTTAAGTTTCTGAAAATCTGCAATCCATAGGGCAAAAGACAAGAAAATTAAAACAAGGTTTGCATTTACATAGTGCCTTTCATGACCTTAGGGCATCAAAATGTTTTACAACCAATAAAGTGTTTCTGAAGTGTTGGCATCTTTGCAACATAGAAAATATTACAGCCAATGTGTGTATGGCAAAATCCCACAACCGCAATGTGTAAATGATAATAGAACATAGAACATAGAACATTACAGCACAGTACAGGCCCTTCAGCCCTTGATGTTGTGCCGACCAATGGAACCAATTTTATGACCCTCTATCCTAAACTATTCCAATGCTATCCATATGCCTATCTATTAACCATTTGAACGCCCTTAAACTTGATGAGTCCACAACTGCTGCAGGCAGGGCATTCCAGGCCCTTACTACCCTCTGAGTAAAGAACCCACCTCTAGCATCTGTCCTACATCTACCACCCCTTAATTTAAACCTATGTCCCCTCGTGTTATTCATCTCCATCCGAGGAAAAAGGCTCTCACTACCCACTCTATCTAACCCTCTGATCATCTTATATGTCTCAATTAAGTCACCTCTTAGCCTTCTTCTCTCTAATGAAAATAACTTCAAGTCCCTTAGCCTTTCCTTGTAAGACCTACCCATCATACCAGACAACATCTTGGTAAACCTCCTCTGCACCCTTTCCAATGCCTCCATATCTTTCTTATAATGTGGCGACCAAAACTGTACACAATACTCCAAGTGCGGCCGCACCAGAGTTTTGTACAGTTGATAAGATTGTTTGGTCTTCAGTGTTGGTTGATGAAAAAATATTAATGAGGTCAGCAGATACAATTCCCTGCTCTTCTTCAACATGGTTCCCTGAGATATTTTACATTTACTCAAAAGGGAAGATGGGCCTTTGGTTCAATGTCTCATCTGAAAGATCTCCAAGGAAATGAGTCACCAAATGTTGGTCAGTAGATAGATTGAGCAGAGATTAATTTTTAAAAATTCATTCATGGAACATGTGCGTTGCTGTCTCGCCAGTTGCCTGAGGGCAGTTGAGAGTCAACAATGTTGCTGTGGCTCTGAGGTCACATGTAAGTCAGACCAGGTAAGATTTTCTTCCTAATGGACATTAGTGAACCAAATGGTTTTTTTTCTGACAATCAACAATGGTTTCAAATTTTCCACATTATTTTTAATTCAAATTCCACCACCTGCCATGGCAAGATTTGAATCCAGGTCCCCAGAACGTCAGCTGAATTTCTGGATTAATGGTCTAATATCCCCTAGACCATCACCTCCCCTAACAACAATATTACAACATAGCAATTTTGATGAAGTGAAGTATACCGCTGAAGGAAAATTAATGATGAGTGTGGTATTATTTCATGAAGTAAGAATGCCAAATATACAAATTACAGTAATCCTACCTAGAGAAATCTGTGTGTGCATGTTGACTGGTTCCAGTCATATCACTGTGAGAAAAAAGAATCAATCTTTGTGCCAGACAGTACTCCTTAATTAGTAAGCGATCAGCCTCCATCTGTAGCAGGGAGTCATACTGTGAAGGTCAGAAAGACAGAAAATCCATCAATAAGTACATAGAACTGTCAAAATAAAGGAATTTGTAATTCCGTATATATAGCACAGTGTATTTCAATCAGAGCATTCTAACAATAATTACTGTAGAGCAAAGGAGTGCAGGGATTCCAAAGCAACAAATTCACATTGTTTACTGCTTTTACAGAAAATTTCATCCCTCCCAATAAACATCAACCTGTTAGTATACTGCAGATCAACATCACCGTGCTACACGACAAACACTGTCATTAGATCTTTCAGTTATTCAAGGATGTTTTGCAGCAATCACATCCCCAATTAGGTATCAATCCCACTGATCAATCAGAATATCTCACTCACAATGGGAAGGAAATGTCTTATGGCATCATTAAAGTGTGGTCTTAATTTTTCTTGAATCGCTTGCAAATGTGCTGAAGATGTTGAATATCCTGATTCAATATGGAGAATAATTAGTTAATGTATCTAACTATTTCTTCATTCCTTCCTATTACATGAAGTTCCACAAATCTTCATGTATCCCAAAATGAACTGGGATCTCAACAATCTAATGACGGTGACAGTGCAGGGTGCACTTTCCACCATGTAACATCCAAAGCATTGTGAGTTTTATCAACATAATAAACTTGAAAAGATATAGACCTCACCAGTGTGATATTGCTGCAATTCCAAGTGTGGCACTCAGTTCCTGCTCGCAGCTATGGAAAACCATGAATGGTTTGTGCTCCAAAAGCTTGGGGCGTTTGCTACAAATAAACTTGTTGGATTTTAAGTTGGTGTTGTGAGATTTCTTTCTGTTTCACTAAACTTAGTAAGAAGTCTCACAACACCATATCATCACTAAATTTAGCCAGGTTCATGAAGAACCATCCAGATCCACTCTATCGATCAGCACATAGTGGCTCTGGCTGGGAAACAGGCTGTGTTTTGAACATTGGATATGGCCACTATCAGCTTTGCTATATATTGACTGAAGCTCTGTGGGCAGGAACTTCAGCTCATTATAGAACAAAGAACAAAGCAGCCCTTCGGCCCAACGAGCCCGCGCCGCCACCCCAATGTTCCCACCTCTACCCGTGATCCCTGTCCATGTTTATAGATCTATGGATTAAAAACCAAATTTGAGACAATTTAGGGAGAATTTGCTTTGCCAATTAGCCTAAGAGCACATCTTTGGGACGTGGGAGGAAACCAGAGCACCCGGAGAAAACCCACGCAAGCACGGGGAGAATGCGCAAACTCCCACAGACACAGGCCCAAATCCATGTATCTGCACAGCACAGCTATAGTCACTGAGCTGTCGTGTTGCCCATCAAATGGTCCAGGTCAAGCGTACACTAACGACGTGAAGCACTAGGACACTCTCGAAAAAGATCCAAGAGCAGCCCTCTCACGACCCATCGCGTGTATGCCCCTCGTTAGACAACAAGGTGGACCAAAGCACCTGTAGGAAAAAAACAAGTACATCAATATCATCATCTATTTACACACTTCCCAGGGACTCCCAAGGCTCATGATCCCTATTTTAAATCAGTTTTCTATACCCCTCCATTCCCATTCTGTTCATGCGCCTATCTAAGTGTTTCTTAAATAACTCCAGAGTACCTGTCTCCACCACTTTACTTGGCAGCGCATTTCATACCCCCACCACCCTCTGTGTGAAAAAACTCCCTCTAGCATCCAAATTATACCTTACCATCCTCACCCTAAGCCCGTGACCCCTCATGCTATTCAAGTCCATCCTAGGAAAAAGCTTAACCCTGTTTACTGTATCTATACCCCTCATAATCTTGTACATCTCTATCAGATCTCCTCTAAGTCTATGCCTTTCTAAGGAAAACAGTCCCAATTTGCCTAACCTCTCCTCGTAACTCAGACCTTCCATACCAGGCAGCATCCTGGTAAACCTCCTCTGCACTCTCTCCGGAGTCTCCACGTCCTTCCGGTAGTAAGGCGACCAGATCTGAAGTTTGATGAGGACTTGTCTGTTGAGGTAGTATGGGCTGAGATTAGAAACAGGAGAGGAGAGGTCACCCTGTTGGGAGTCTTTTATAGACTTCCTAAAAGTTCTAGAGAGGTAGAGGAAAGGATTGCAATGTCAATCCTGGACAGGAGTGAAAGTAATAGGGTAATTGTTATGGGGGACTTTAACTTTACTAATATTGATTGGAATAGCTATAGCTCTAGCTCGTAAGAGGGGTCAGTTTTTGTACAAAGTGTGCAGGAAGGTTTTTTGACTCAGTATGTAGATAGGCCAACTAGAGGTGAGGCTACATTGGATTTGGTGCTGGGCAATGAGCCAGACCAGGTGTTAGGCTTGGAAGTTAGTGAACATTTTGGTGATAGTGCCCACAATTCGGTTACGTTCACCTTAGTGATGGATAGGGATAGGCATGAAGCTGGGGGCAGTAGTTATAGCTGGGGGAAGGGTAATTATGAGGCCATCAGGAGAGAATTAGGGTGCGTGGATTGGACTAGGGAACTACAGGGACTGGGAACATCTGGAATGTGGTGCTTATTCAAGGAGCAGCTGCTGAGAGTCCTTGATAAGTATGTCCCTGTCAGGCAGGGAGGAAATGGTCGAGTAAGAGAACCTTGGTGTACGAAAAAAGTTGATTTGCTGGTTAAAAAGAAAAAGGAGGCTTATGTCAGGATGAGGCTTGAAGGCTCGGTTAGTGCAATGGATAGCTATAGATTAGCCAGGAGGGAGCTAAAGAGTGAGTTGAGGAGAGCTACGAGGGGACACGAGAAGACTTTGGCTGATAGGATTAAGGAGAATCCTAAAGCTTTCTTTAGATATGTTAAGAGTAGAAGATTGGTTAGGGCAAGATTAGGGCCAGTCATAGACAGCAGTGGGAAGTTGTGCGTGAAACTTAAAGAGGTTGGAGAGGCACTGAATAAATATTTCTCTTCGGTATTCACGCAGGGAGATGTAAATGTAGTTGTGGAGAACACTGAGGTACAGGGTTGCAAACTGGAAAGTATTGAAGTAGATAGGGGGGATGTGCTAGATATTCTTGAGGGTTTGAAGTTGGATAAGTCCCCTGGGCCGGACGGGATTTACCCTAGGATTCTCTGGGAGGCAAGAGAGGCGATTGCAGAGACTCTGGCTCTGATCTTCAGGTCGTCGTTGGTTACGGGTATAGTTCCGGAAGACTGGAGGATAGCGAATGTGGTCCCATTGTTCAAGAAGGGGAAGAGAGACTTTCCAGGGAATTATAGGCCAGTGAGTCTTACTTATGTTGTGGGCAAAGTATTGGAGAGAATTATTAGGGATAGGATTTATAGTTATTTAGAGAGGAATGAATTGATTGGGGATAGTCAGCATGGTTTTGTGAAGGGTAGGTCGTGCCTTACTAACCTCATTGAGTTTTTTGAAAAAGTGACCAAAGAGGTGGATGGGGGTAAGGCAGTTGATGTGGTATATATGGACCTTAGTAAGGCATTCGATAAGGTGGCACATGGAAGGCTTCTGCAGAAAATGCAGATGTATGGGATAGAGGGTGATTTAGCTAATTGGGATAGGAATTGGCTAGCAGATAGAAGACAGAGGGTGGTGGTTGATGGGAGATATTCATCGTGGAGTTCGGTGACAAGTGGTGTGCATCAGGGGTCTGTTTTGGGGCCCCTGCTGTTTGTAATTTTTATAAATGATCTGGATGAGGGTATTGAAGGATGGATTAGTAAATTTGCAGATGACACTAAAGTCGGTGGAGTGGTAGATAGTGAAGAGGGGTGTTATAGTTTTCAGAGAGACTTGGACAAGTTGCAGAGCTGGGCCGAGAAGTGGCAAATGGAGTTTAATGTGGAAAAGTGTGAGGTAATGCACTTTGGCAGGAATAATAAATGTGTAGAGTATAGGGCTCTTAATAGTGTTAATAGTAATCCTCTTAATAGTAGGATTCTTAATAGTGTTGATGATCTCTGAAAGGAAGCAGTCAAGTCGATAAGGTTGTTAAGAAGGAATACGGAGTCTTAGCTTTTATTGGTAGGGGGATTGAATTTCGGAACCGCAACGTCATGTTGCAACTGTACAAAACTCTAGTGCAGCCGCATTTGGAGTATTGTGTGCAGTTCTGGTCCCCACATTATAAGAAAGATGTGGAGGCATTGGAGAGGGTACAGAGGAGGTTTACCAGGATGTTGCCTGGTATGGAGGGCAGGGCTTATGAAGAGAGGCTGAGGGATTTGAGGTTGTTTTCGTTAGAGAGGAGGCGGCTAAGAGGAGACCTTATCGAAGCATATAAAATGATTAGAGGTTTAGATAGCGTGGACAGTGATAGCCTTTTTCCTAGGATGGAGAAAGCTAGCACGAGGGGACACAGCTTTAAATTAAGGGGTGATAGTTATAGGACGGATATCAGAGGTAGGTTCTTTACCCAAAGGGTGGTTAGAGAGTGGAATGCCCTGCCTGCAGCAGTTGTAGATGCGCCAAGTTTGGTGGCGTTTAAGAGGTTAGTTGATAAGTTTATGGAAGAGAAGGGAATGGTTTAGTTTGGAGGGTCATTGCTTTTTTATAATGGTCGGCGCAACATCGAAGGCCGAAGGGCCTGTTCTGCATTGTAATGTTCTATGTTCTATATGTTCTAGAACTGGACGCAGTATTCCAAATGAGGTCTAACCAACATTTTATACAACTGCAACATTAAAGGCCAGCTCTTGTACTCTATACCCCTTCCTATAAAGGCTAACATACTATATGCTTTCTTCACAACCTTCTCCACTTGCTCTGCCACCTTCAGAGACTTGTTCACCTGCACCCCCAGGTCCCTCTGCATTTCTATACTCTTAATAGATCTACCCTTTATCATATACCTCCCCCCTACATTCTTTCTCCCAAAATGCATCACCTCACATTTATCAGAAGATTCAAGTCCTATTTCAGGCATTTGAGTATGTAATACCAGCACACATTGAGGGAATGCTGTACTGATGGATTTAATGAAATCGTATAGGAGGATTATGCTCCAATGAAGAGCAGTTCTACAGTATTCAGGGCAGAAACTGCTGTGAGTAAATATTAACAGAAAATGTTGGGTATATGCTGTCACACCTGCTGAATTCATCCAACATTTTCTGTTTTAATTTCAGATCACCAACATCTACAATAATTTGCTTTTGTGTGATAAATGGTGCCTGATTTACTCATTTAACTCAAGACAGCCCAAAGTAACTTTAGTTTCTAAAGTTTCATTTTATAATTGAGATATTAAAACAATATTAAATATACTTTAACCAACGTTTTGGACATTAGGATACAGGGGAGTTTCTAGAAACATGTTCAGCTTGGTTGGCACAGCACACGAAGAACATGGCCACAAAAGATCTCTGAGTCACCTTGGTAAAGTCCTGAGTTCTGCCATTGTTTTCTTATTATGTATTCAATTATATATCATGAGACCTTGGATGCAATAAGCTTATGGGGGAAACTGTTTTAAGGGTGGTATGGTGGCACAATGATTAGTACTCTGCTTTACAGCATCAGGGGCCTGGGTTTGATTCCTGGCTTGGATCACTGTCTTTGCAGAGTCTGCATGTTCTCCCCATGTCTGCGTGGGTTTTGTCCGGGTGCTCCAGTTTCCTCCCACAGTCCGAAAGACATGCTGATTAAGTGCCTTGGCTTCTCTCTCAGTATACACGAACAGGTCTCACAGAGTGGCGACTAAGGAATTTTCACAGTAACTTCACTTCAGTTTAATGTAAGTCTACTTGTGACTAATGAATAATCTTTAACTTCAACTTAACCTCAAGCCACAACAAATGTTTTTCCTATATTCACCGCACTGGATACCAGATAACACATGGCATCAACAACTTCACCAGCAGGCTGCTCCCTACATGCCAAGCAAATGTCCAGCACCAGCAAAAATTATTGTTCTTATTGTTCCTTGGGAGCAGCTGGTGTGAGGAAAGCTGGTGAGTAAATTTCTGTGTCTTTTTTTTCCAAAATCGTGTCTGTTTTTTTTTAACTCTTAAAACCGGAAACAGGAAGTAGTCACAGGGAGGCCTGGGCAGGAGTTTTTTTTTCTTTCACCTGGACCTCCATAAATTGGGAAGGTGAAGAATCCCGATACTCTACATGTGTAAAGTATCCCAACCCTCCCCCCTCTGCTAACCTAATAAAAAAAAGGAGACTAGGAGTGTGAGTAGGTAAGTTTAAGTTTATATTTCTTTCTGGGTAAAGGAAGTAATAGTGATGGCAGTGCAGGCAGTGCGATGTACCTCCTGTGGGATGTTTGAGGTGAGGGACACTGGTAGTGTCCCAGCTGATTACACCTGCCAGAGGTGCATCCAGTTCCACCTCCTTAAGGACCGTGTTAGGGACCTGGAGCTGGAACGGGAGGAACTAAGAATTATTAGGGAAGCAGAGATGGCTGTTGATAAAAGCTACAGGGAGATAGTTACTCCTAAATGTGATACATGGGTGACTGTTAGAAGGGGTAAGAAGCAGTCAGTGCAGAGTTCCCCTGAGGCTGTTCCTCTACGCAATAAGTACTCTGCTTTGGATGCTGTTGGGGATGTAGATACAACCGGGGTAAGCCATGGATACAGGTCTCGGGAGTTGAGCCTGTCCTTGATGCTCAGGTGGGAAGGGGGAAGAAAAGATCTGGATTAGTGATTGGGGACTCCCTAGTTAAGGGGATAGATAGGAGGGTCTGTGGGAAGGAGCGGGACTCAAGGTTGGTATGTTGCCTCCCGGGCACTGGGGTCAGTGATATCTCTGACCGAGTGTTCGGGATCCTTAAGGGGGAGGGGAACCAGCCCCAAGTTGTGGTGCATGTAGGTACCCATGACGTAGGTAGAAAAAGGGATGGGGATATAAAGCAGAAATTCAGAGAGTTAGGGTGGAAACTTAGGGCTAAAACTAACAGAGTGGTTATCTCTGGTTTGTTACCTGTGCCGCGGGATAGCATAGAAAAGAATAGGGAGAGAGAACATTTGAACTCGTGGCTAAAGGGATGGTGCAGGAGGGAAGGGTTCAGGTATTTGGACAATTGGGGCTCATTCTGGGGAAGGTGGGACCTCTACAAGAGGGATGGTCTGCACCTGAACCGGAGAGGTACCAATATCTTGGGGGGTAAATTTACCAGTGCTATTCGGGGGGGTTTAAACTGATTCGGGGGGGGATGGGAACCTGAATTGTTGTGCCAGTATACAGGAGGATGTGAATAGGGAGGTCACGGATAAGGTTTCTAGGTCGCAGCAGTATAGTGGCAAACGGGAGGGTGGTTTGAAGTGTGTATACTTTAATGAGAGGAGCATACGCAATAAGGTGGATGAACTTGCAGCCTGGATTGGTGCTTGGGACTTCGATGTTGTGGCCATTTCAGAGACGTGGATAGAGCAGGGGCAGGAATGGTTATTGCAGGTTCCGGGGTTCAGATGTTTCAGTCAGAGCAGAGGTGGTGGTAGAAGAGGGGGAGGAGTGGCATTGTTAGTTAAGGACAGCATTACGGTGGCAGAAAAGACGTTTGATGTGGACTTGTCTGCTGAGGTAGTGTGGGCTGAGATTAGAAACAAGAAAGGAGAGATCACACTGTTGGGAGTTTTTTATAGGCCTCCAAAAAGTTCCAGAGAAGTAGAGGAAGGGATTGCAAAGTTGATCCTGGATAGGTGTGAAAGTAACAGGGTAGTTGTAATGGGGGACTTTAACTTTTCTAATATCGATTGGAAAAGTTATAGTTCAAGTACGTTAGAGGGGTCAGTTTTTGTTCAATGTGTGCAGGAAGGTTTCATGACTCAGTATGTAGATAGGCCAACAAGAGGTGAGGCTATATTGGATTTGGTATTGGGTAATGAACCAGACCAGGTGTTAGACTTGGAGGTGGGTGAGCACTTTGGTGATAGTGACCACAATTCGGTTAAGTTTACCTTAGTGATGGAAAGGGATGGGCACGTACCGAATAACAGTAGTTATAGCTTGGGGAAAGGTAATTATGAGGCTATTAGGAGAGATTTAGGATGCATAGGATGGAGCAGGAAATTGCAGGGGCTGGGGACATCTGAAATGTGGAGCATATTTAAGGAACAGCTTCTGCATGTCCTTAATGAATATGTACCTGCCAGACAGGGAGGAAGTGGTCGAGTGAGGGAACCATGGTGTACTAGGGAAGTTGAATCTCTGGTGAAGAGGAAGAAGGAGGTTTATATAATGATGAGACGTGAAGGCTCAGTTAGGGCAATGGAGAGCTATAAATCAGCCAGGAAGGAGCTAAAGAGGGAGTTGAGAAGAGCTAGAAGAGGACACGAGAAGACTTTGGCGGATAGGATTAAGGAGAATCCTAAAGCTTTTTACAGGTATATAAATAATAAAAGACTGGTTAGGGCAAGATTAGGGCCAGTCAGAGATAGCAGTGGGAAGTTGTGCGTGGAGCCTGAGGAGATAGGAGAGACACTGAATGAGTATTTTTCGTCAGTATTCACGCAGGAGAAAGACAATGTTGTCGGGGAGAATACAGCGATACTAGGTTGTAGACTGGGCAGGATTGAGGTTCATAAGGAGGAGGTGTTAGCGAATCTTGAGGGTATGAAAATTGATAAGTCCCCTGGGCCAGATGGGATTTACCCCAGGATTTTCTGGGAGGCTAGAGAGGAGATTGCAGAGCCTTTGGCTTTGATCTTCATGTCGTCGTTAGCTACAGGTATAGTGCCGGAAGACTGGAGGATGGCAAATGTTGTCCCTTTGTTCAAAAAGGGGAGTAGGGACCATCCTGGAAATTATAGACCAGTGAGCCTGACTTCTGATGTGGGCAAGGTATCGGGCAAGGTCGTGCCTCACAAACCTTATTGAGTTTTTTGAGGAGGTGACCAAAGAGGTAGATAAGGGTAAGGCAGTTGATGTAGTGTATATGGATTTTAGCATAGCGTTTGATAAGGTTCCCCATGGTAGGCTACTGCAGAAAGTGCAGATGCATGGGATTGAAGGTGATTTAGCAGTTTGGATTAGGAATTGGCTAGCTGATAGAAGACAGAGGGTGGTGGTTGATGGGAAATATTCAACCTGGAGTGCAGTTACAAGTGGTGTACCTCAAGGATCTGTTTTAGGGCCACTGCTGTTTGTCATTTTTATAAATGACCTAGATGAGGGTGTAGAGGGTTGGATTAGTAAATTTGCTGACGATACCAAAGTGGGGGGAGTTGTAGACAGCGAGGATGGATGTTACAGTTTGCAGAGGGACATAGATAGGTTGCAGAGCTGGGCCGTGAGGTGGCAAATGGAATTCAATACGGATAAGTGTGAGGTGATTCACTTTGGTAGGAATAACAGGCATATGAAATATAGGGCTAATGGAAGGACCCTTAATAGTGTTGTCAAGCAGAGGGATCTTGGGGTACAAGTACATAGCTCTTTGAAAGTTGGCACCCAGGTTGATAAAGTTGTTAAGAAGGCGTACGGTGTGTTAGCTTTTATTGGTAGAGGGATTGAATTTAGGAGCTGTGAGGTTATGTTACAACTGTACAAAACTCTGGTGCGGCCGCACTTGGAGTATTGCGTACAGTTCTGGTCGCCGCATTATAAGAAAGATGTGGAAGCATTGGAAAGGGTGCAGAGGAGGTTTACCAGGATGTTGCCTGGTATGGTGGGAAGGCCTTATGAGGAAAGGCTGAGGGACCTGAGGTTATTTTCATTAGAGAGAAGAAGGTTACGCGGTGACCTAATTGAGGTGTATAAGATGATCAAGGGATTGGATAGGGTGGATAGTGAGAGCCTTCTTCCTCGGATGGTGATGACCAACACGAGGGGACATAACTTTAAATTAAGAGGTGGTAGTTATAGGACGGATGTCAGAGGCAGGTTCTTCATACAGAGGGTGGTGAGGGCGTGGAATGCCCTGCCTGCAGCAGTTGTGGACTCGCCTACTTTGGGGGCATTCAAATGTTCGGTGAATAGGCATATGGATGATATTGGAATAGTTTAGGTTAGAGGGTCCACTGGCCAGCGTAACATCGAGGGCCAAAGGGCCTGTACTGCGCTGTAATGTTCTATGTTCTAAATGGCAATGGATAGTGCTGGTGTCCATTAGAACATGGCTACAATTGCATCGTCAAATGGCCAAGTTTTGCAGAGAGCACATAAGGTTAGGTAGCTTCCACATAAATCCTGTGGTGTTTATTCTCCTCTCTCAATTCCTTCTCTCACTTGAAAGACACTTCAAAATTAGAACATTGAAGTTACATATCATATGGTGATACAATGGGAAAAAACGTATTCATACTGCCAGGATAAGTAAACTTTGATAGGACTGATGCTGTAACATACCTTACCTGTAAGGCAGATTAAACTAGCTATGAAAAATGCTGTCGTAAGGACTTTTGATGCATGAGCAAAGCCATTCGGATAATTATGGGACAATTTGCACAAAGATAAGTCATAGTTCGTTTGGCTAATATCCAGAGAAAGCTCATGAAATGCAGTTTCTATTTTTAATATCTTCTTTGGAATCAGTGGCGCTGACAAGCCAATATTCATTGTCAATTCAGAGTTGCCCTGAGGGCATTCACAATCAATCGCATCATGTCAAATTGGAGTATATCTTGGCTATCTTAAAATGCACCTCTACAATGAATAGCAGGTAATCACCCCTTTCTTTAGATAAATATCTAGATTCTGCTTCACATTTTCCCAAATGAAACTGACAAGTAAGAAATCTCACATCACCAGGTTAAAGTCTAGCAGGTTTATTTAGTATCATAAGCTTTCTGAGTGCTGCTCCTTCATCAGTTTGACTCACTTAATGCAGGAACGACACTCCGAAAGCTTGTGATAACAAATAAACCTGTTGGACTTTAGTCTGGTGTTGCAAAACTTCTTACTGTACCCACCTAAGTTCAACATCGGCATCTCCACACCAGAACTGACAAGATTAGGTGTCCAGTATTTACGGAACCATTGGAATACCAACTTATGGACACTTTGTGTATAATGTACTGCAGCTTAATCAATTCTCCCAGTTGATGGAATAACTAACTAAACCAAACAGACCAGGAAGCACCAGTATTGGCTTTGAAACCTGCTGATTTCAGCCACAGTGAATCCTCCGCAGTCTTGGGCCCAAGGGCAAGAGTTATCTGGAAGTCATCTCTTGATCACTATCCAGTGATCCCACTGGAAAATTCTAGAAAAGAGGTAGAGGCTTAGGGTAAAATGAAATGGCAGCCTCCACATGCAGGTAGCCTGAAGGACATATCTGCCAGACGTGGCTGGGATAGTTGACAAGAGACTAACAATGACAGCATTGATATGAGTGACCACTTCACAGTGCTGTGGAGATAGTGTGATGTCTTCACACTGAGACACCATCCATCATATTGTTTGGCATTACCACCATGCTAAATAGAATATACTCAGAGCGGGTCTAGCAGCTCAAAACTCAGCATCCATGAAGTGCTGTGTGTTATCAGCAGCAGAATTATGTTCAACAACAATCTGCAACCACATGACCTGATATATCCATCACTCTACCATTATCACCAAGCCAGGTGAGCAACTAAAGATTCTAACACTGAAGAAGAATAATACTGATTCAGAATGATAACCCTGTTTCTCTCTCCACAGATGCTGCCAGACCCACTGAGATTTTGCAGCATTTCCTGTTTTTATTTCAGATTTCAAGCATCCACAGTATTTTGCTTTTACAGCAATAAATGTTGCCTTTGCCAGTAACATTCACATCCTAAGAACAAATAAAATAAAAACTTATTGGACTCAAAGAAGCATAATCATTTGGGTAAAGATGACTGAGGCTGAGCAGCAGCAACCCAATAAAAGTAGAGAGGAAATGAAGGAGAAAAATGCAAGGTAACTGAACAAAATAATGTTGATTTTACCCAAGGGCATTCTATCCCAACAAACTGTATTATGATTTAAAAAAACTCATTCTACAATTACGTAATTAAGTAGAAAACAACTTACAGAAGAGAGGCTGTTGGCTGCACCCAGTTCTCCTGCTATAGTCTCGGGGCGGCTGAGCAGACTGCTTTCAGATGTCTCTCTATCTAGAGTTTCCTTTGCCTCCTTCAGCAGTGCCTCATACTTGTCATTTCCTGTTGGTAATCAAATTTCAATCAAACTGAAAATACAGTTCTATTCCTCCCCCCTACAAATCACTGTACTTATTAATGACTTAGATGATGGAACAGAGAGCCACACATGTAAATTTGTTGGTGACACAAAAATAGGCAGCATTGTACTAATGTAGTAGAAGCATCAGCTTATAAACACATGTCGGCAGATTAAATAAATGAGCAAAACTGTAATAAATGGATTTCAATGTCTGCAAATATTTAGGTCAGTTGGATCTCAAAAGCACAGAACATTTACTTTCAAAATAGTGAAAGGTGAGAAATAACAGATCCAAAGGAACTTGGGGGTACAGAGAGACAATTCATTAAATTGAATAGACACAGAAAACAATTGAAGGACTACTGATCTTATGTCTAAAGAACAAGAAGACAAATATCTTGCAGTTTTGCTGCAACCATACAAAACCTTGGTTGAACCATACCTGGGGGACTATTTACAGTTCCACACTTTTAGAGGGAGTACTGGCTTTGGACAGAGTGCAGCATAGATTTACCAGAAGGCTGTCAAAATGTTGTAAGGATTTATTACACAAGCAAGGTTTGCATTTTCTGGCAGTCAGAAGGTTAAAGGGAGTAAGGGGATAAGTATAAGCAAGCACGACAAAAGCATTCAGGACTCACTGATGACACATAAAACATGTCATTGACATTTAAATTGGCTTTGCACTCTTTCTGAGAAAACAGGACCAATTAAACTGGGTAAGGCGAGAAAACTGGCATGAATCCAAATTTTCATCTCTCACGACTGAAGGTGGCCTCTCCACCTGCAGTTTAGATGTACTCCAATGGGGTTATGCGGCATCTCTATATCAAATTAATGAGGTCTTTTATGCATGGGCAGCATAGATGGTGCTCTTGCCATTGAGTGAGGTGAGTGTGAACCAAATGACAGGTGGACAACATAAAATTGCACTCTTAGAAACAGGGGCCTGAAGTGTCCGATGTCATACCGCTGCCAGTGAGACCAAGAATTTGGCGCCCAGCCAAATCTTCAAACACTGCAGCATGACCGGAAAACACACAGCCATGGACGTGGTTGGAGAATTTCGATCAAGATGGAAGTGATTTGGAACTCTTTTTGAAAATGGCAATTAACGCTGGATTGGTTGTTAATTTTTACACTGGGAATAATAGGTTTAAATGAAACACAAGTATGAAGGGCTGTGGGGCAAAGTGACTATGTGGAGTTAGGTTGCAGATTCAACATTTTAAGGTTTACATATAAGCAGAAACTGAACCGGACTACCAAATAAATACTGTTGCTACCAAAGCAGGTCAAAGGCTAGGAATCCTGCAGCGAGTAACTCACTTCCTGACATCGCAAAGCCTGTCCACCATCAAGAAGGAAAAGATCAGGAGTGTGATGGATACTACCACTTGCCTGGATGAGTACAGCTCCAACAACATTCAGGGTACTTGACATCGTCCAAGAAAACAGCTTATTTGATTGGCACTCCATCCATAAACACTCCTCTCCATCACCAGTGTACAGTGGCAGCAGTGTGTGCCATTCATAAGATACACTGCAGGAACTCATCAAGGCTCCTCTCAAACCCACAACCATTAAGATCTTAAGGACAAGGTAAGTAGGAATGTGGGGACAGCACCATCTGGACGTTCACCTGCAAGTTACACATCATCCTGTCTTGGAAATATACCACTATTCCTTCATTGTCGCTGGGTCAAAATCCCAGAAATCCTTCTCTAACAGCACTGTGGATGTATCTACACCACATAGACTGCATCAGCTCAAGAAGGTAGCTCATTCCTACCTTCTCAAGGGCAATTAAGGATGGGCAATAAATGTCGGCCTAACCAGTGACAATGAATGAATAAATAAAGATTAACAATAATCTTATAAAATGATTTAACAGGCTCAAGGGGCTAAACTGCCTATTCCTGTTCCTATAGAAATATCTTATGTATTGCGAGGCTGTTACAGTTATTTAATTTACACCAGCACTGTTTTCACTTTTAATTCAAAGAATTAGCTGAACATTATAGCCATACCTTTTATGTTTCTGGGTAGATCCAGGTAGATTCTGGGGAAGATTCCCTCTCCCTTCAGGCTAATGCTTTCAGGTTCAAAGTGAGATACCTGAATCTCAAAGCTCTTGTGAAAGACCTCAGGTACTCCAGGTAGATAGAAAACCTTCAACTGTTGTTCAGAGTTTGCTTTGATATAACCCTAAAAATAACAGAATATTATAGAAAAATAAATCACTTTTAAGTTAGTGAAAAACAAATGGCACTGCATTATTATGGAATTAGCAAAATCAAGCAGCCAGAAAAATTAGATGACTATAATGAATATTTAAATACCAAGAGCATGTTAAAAATTTTCACTTGATTGCACGGAATCCGAAAAGAGAGATGTGAGCCGGGCAGCAGGATGCAGAGTGGCTAGCATTGCTGCCTTACAATGCCAGGGACCCAATTTCAATTCCAGCCTTAGGTGACTGTCTGCGTGAAGTTTGCACATTCTCCCCGTGTCTGTGTGGCTTTCCTCTGAGCGCTCTGATTTTCTCGGAGTGCTCCGCTTTCCTCCCACAGCCTAAAGATGTGAAGATTAAGTGAATTGACCATGTTAAATTGCTCCTTAGAGTCCCAAGATGTGTTGGTTAGATGGGTTAGCCATGGCAAATGGGCAGGGTTGCAGAATAGGAAGTGGGGAGAAGGCCTGGTAAGATATTCTCTCAGAGAGTCAGTGCAGACTCAATCAGCCAAAGAGCCTCCTTCTGCACTGTCACTATTCTATGATTCCAGGTTTCAGTCCTATGGCAGGGGTGGGAACTAGGAGTGTTGATGATGTGCAGCCCGGTGAGAATTTGTGTTGAATTGTGTGATGCTGAGCTTATTAATTTTACAATAGCGAGTTTCTCACATATTGTGCAGCAAGGTGGGTTGAATTGCACAATCACATAGGGCACCTTGACATCACACCTTGAAGGAAGGAGTTCATGGCCCAGCAATCCTAGGGAACTGTAGTTCCTGATTCAGGGATGCTTCTCTCAATGTATTGCTCAGTGCAGAGGAGGCCAGAAAGTGAATACTACATTGCAAAAATGGAAGGAAGAAGCTGAGCCATCAAACCAACCTGGAATGGGAAGAAGTCACGGGAATGGTCAGTGCCCATGGCCTCCAATGAAAGGCTGCCTTGCAGTGCCGGAAAATGGTGAATGATCTCATCCGTACTGCCAAGGTTAATGATCCCTCAACTGCTCACACTCACCTTACTGAATGATAAAGGCAACACAATTCTCAATGGCAACAGCACTATCTATGCTGCCCATGCATAAAAGATCTCCTTAATTTGATAAAGAGATGCAGCATAACCCCACTGGAGTATATCAAATCTGCAGGTGGAGAGGCCACTGCTGGCTGCTGATCTTTCCCCACAGAGAGCTCAGGGGTGTGGAAAGGGGATAGGAGGGAATGGAAGGAGGGAGGTTAGGCATTAAGGATATGAGCAAATATTATTAATGATGTGCCTCTCTGAGTCTTATCCTTCTGTCTGCATGAGCTCACCGCTTTGGAGATTGCTGCCCCAGAATCCTTGTGGACAACCTGCAGTTGATTAATCACGTGCCCACAATCCAGCAGGTTAACTGTGAGACTAAAAGCATGAGAAACATAGCTAATACCTTCTTTCTCTTAATCGCATCTTCTTTCATTACACGAGAAAAGTTCCAGTGTGACAGAAAAGAAAGAGAAGACAGGAAAGAAGACCACACAGACACGCATCAGCAGCAGAATCAGATAAGCTCATCATTATTCAAAGGGATTCTGGGGAAGAGACAATTCTGACATCCAGGTTGGATGACAAGCCTCTGGATTTGGCCTGTGCAAAATACTGCAAGAGGTGGGAAACATCAGGGGATATGTCAGAGGCCTTCAAAAGAGACAGACATGAGGCAGAGCAGTTATCTGTCTGTTTATGATGATGGGTTCTGATCTGTGCGCATATGGAAGTCTACATGGACAGGATGGTGAATGCTATGACGACCTCGTGCAACAGAACACCAAGTTTCTGTTATAGATGTGCACAGACCTGCACTCCATTGCTATAGCCATGAGTCAGATCAGAAACTGACTGCCACAATTATCCAGAACAACAGGGCAAATCATCAGCAGACTTTCTCCAGCCTGCTGTGGATATTGGGGAAGCACCTAGAAGAAGTGTTAGAGAATGATTAGGAAGTTGTGATTTCACATGTGTTTTCACGTGCATAATTGTGAATGTTCTTAAACTTTTGTACATAGACTACACTCTCACTTTAATGAACTCTGATATTGTTACATTGTGATTTATAATTGTCAAGCCAAGGTGCCATCCCTACCCTAGGCTGGATCAAAGCCTAGGGATCTTTGTTAGGGCCCTTGTGAGTCATGTCCAAGGAGCCTCCCATGCATACTGAGCCTTTGTCCTTCACACTGTCTGTTGAAATGCCTTAACATTGTTGGTGCTACATGCTGGGGTTCCCCCTGCATTGTCCAGCTGGGCTGACCTGCCCCACTGTCCACTCCCCATGACCCAACATCCATATAACATTTCAAAATCTCTACCTCGAAGTTTTAGATTTTTTTTTTTTTATTTTTTTTTTTATTATTAAGCAACACAGCACGGGAAACAGGCCCTTCGGCCCAACGAGCCCGCGCCGCCGTCATACCAAATACATTATCCTATTTTAATATTCCTATATAATAATATATATATTATTCCTAATTTGGAAAATTTTCACCATAGGGACAATTTTTTACCCAATCAGCCTAAGAGCGAATTTTTGGGTTGTGGGAGGAAACCGGAGTGCCCGGAGAAAACCCACGCAACCACGGGGAGAACGCGCAACCTCCCGCAGACACCGGCCCAATTCCAAGTGTCTGCACAGCCACATCGATAGTCTCTGAGCTGTCATGGTGCCCTTCAGATGGTCCACATAAAGCACTCATTTACGACATGAAGTACCAGGCAACCCATGAATCAAAATCCAAGAGCTGTACTCGCACCACCTGCCGAATGCATGCTCAATGTTGGTCAAGTATGGACCGAATTACCTGTGGAAAAAAAGCCGTAGTTAAACAGTCCTACTATATCCCTCTATCTGCATACCGCGCATGTGGCTGTCCAAGAGACCCTTAAACAGCCCCAGCGTGCCTGCTCCCACCACCTTACTCGGCAGTGCATTCCACACCCCCACTACCCTTTGTGTGAAAAACTGCCCTCTAACATTCGTCCTATACATAGCCCCCTCACCCTATGGCCATGACCTCTCGTCCTATCCATTTCTAAAGGTGGAAAAAGTTTACCTCCATTTACTCTATCTATACCCCTTATAATCTTATACACCTCTATGAGATCCCCTCTAAGCCGACGTCTTTCAAGGGAAAACAACCCCAGTCTATCTAAGCGTTCCTCATAGGACAGTCCTTCCATACCAGGCAGCATCCTGGTAAACCTCCTCTGCACTCTCTCCAAGGACTCCACATCCTTCCGATAGTACGGAGACCAGAACTGGGCGCAGTATTCCAAGTATTCCAGAAAAAGATAGGTTGCAAGCCTCTATGATAAAGTCCAACAGCTTCCAAATGCCCCCAACCACTATTACCTACACCCTGTCTCTTCACAACCAATGATCCTCATAATGTGACTTTTTACCTTCCCAAAGTCATCCTACCACCCTCCCATTTGCTCTCTGTCCCCTGCAGGTGAATATTCGCATTCCCGACCTTCCCAAGGAGCCCTGCATCTGAATCTCATTAATGGATGTAGAATGGTTTCATTCTGGCCTCTGGTGGGAATGGCGACCTGCCATGAAAGACAGCAGCACACAATCCCACTGTCATTTTACACAAGGAGGAAACTGATTTTTCAGCTTCTGCCATATTGTCCTCATCTACCCTCTGCTGTGGGATTAGAAAATCCTGGCCATACTTTTGAAGCCTTTGTCTTATAATCATCAGGCTAAACACAAGAATGCCAGATTTTAAATAATAACTACACTTTACATTACAGAAGAAAAGCAGGTACTGATTGCTTGGCACAGTGACTCTGATTGGCTGAGGCATTGCCACACAGAAACATAGAAGCATAGAAACTAGAAACAGAGTAGGCCATTCAGTCCTTCGACATTGCTCTGCCATTCATTTTCATCAAATTCAATATCTTGATCCCCCCTTTCTCCCATATCCTTTTTTTCCTTTAACCCAAGAGCTATATGTGGCTCCTTCTTGAAATCAAACAACATTTTGGCCTCATTCTACATTCTGTGGTTGTGAATTCCACACATTCACCACTCTCTGGGTGAAGAAATTTCTCCTCATCTCAGTTTTAAAAGGTTTACCCCTTATCCTCAAACTATGACCCCTGATCTGGACTTCTCCACCACTGGGACCATACTTTTTGATCTACTGTGTTTAACACTGTTAGAATTTTATAAGCTCCAATGAGATCCCCTCTCACTTTTCTAAACCCCAGTGCATATTGTCCAACCGATTTAGTCTCTCCTCATGCAACAGATCTGCCATCCCAGGTACAGTTTGAAAAATCTTTGCTATACTTTCTCTATAGCAAGGATATCCTTCGTTAGATAAGGACACCAAAACTGCACACAATATTCCAGGCAATAATACCTCCTCCACTAGCATTCTCAACACAGGTGCCCCACAAGGCTGTGTTCTCAAACCCTACGATACTCCTTATATAACTGTGGCCAAATTCCCTTCTAACTTTTGCTGATGACAGCACTAGAGTGAATCAGACTTCAAACAATGATGAGGCAGAGTACAGGAATGAGATAAAGAATCTGGTGAACTGGTGTGATGACAATAATCTCTCCCTCAATGTCAACAAAACGAAGATAGTGATCAACTTCAGAAAGTGTAGTGGAGAATGTGTCCCTGTCTACCTCAATAGGGACAAAGCAAAATGGTCGAGAACTTCAAATTTTTAGGTGTCCAGATCACCAACAACCTTTTCTGGTTCTCCCCATGCCGACAGTATAATTAAGAAAGCCCACCGATACCTCTACTTTCTTAGAAGGCTGAAGAAAGTTGGCATATCAGCTACGACTCACACTAACTTTTACAGATGCACCATAGAAAGCATTCTTTCTGGTTGTATCACAGCTTGGTATGGCTGTGTCCAAGACCACAAGAAACTACAAACATATGTGAATGAAGCCCAGTCCATCACGCACACCAGTCTCACACCCATTGACTCTGTCTACACTTGCCACTGCTTCAGAAAAACAGCCAGTATAATTAAGAACCGCATGCCAGACATAATACCCTCTTCCACCTTATTCCATTAGAGAAAATGTACAAATGCTCAAACAGTCCCATTTGCAATACCCAAACAACATGTATGAGAGGGCAGGATTCCTATCATCAAGGTCCTAGATTCTGAGGAAGGCCTGATGCTGACTGGTAAAGCCTTTGACAGGCATTTAATTTGGTTAGGCGAATGAATGTAAATGTAAAGAATGTAACTTTTCCATTGGTTTGGGCCACAACATCAATGTCAACATTAAATCCTGCCAGTGTCTCTCTCCACAGGTGCCAGCAGACTTACTGAGTGTTGCCTACATTTTCTGTTTGTATTTCAGATTTCTAACATGTGTGGTATTTTTTCTTTACTCAGAGAGTGGTTGAGATGTGGAATGCATTATCTGCTGTAATAGTGGAGTTGGACACTTCAGGAAATTTCAAGCGGTTACTGCTTAGGCGCATGGGACACAACAGAATGATAGGGAGTAGGATAGCTTGATCTTGGGGTTGGGCACAGCTCGGCACAACATCGAGGGCTGAATGTCCTGTACGGTACTGTACTGTTCTATGTTCTATTTTACTTTTGTCTTTCCCAGAATTAGCAATGATCAGTTCATATGTCTACACACAGTGTAAATAGATAATTTAACTCTAACTGGCTATTATGTTCAAGAGGCAGCCACCCAGTGACAAGAATCACTTTTTAAATCTTTTATCAGAGAAAACAAACAAACAAACAAAACGGTAGTTACAGCATCTGGAATAAGACATCTCCTGCTAGGAACTGTTTTCATTTTGCCTGCTTCTTGAGTTCTATTGAAATATTTTTAAAATCAGCCATGCTAAAAAAATTTACTAACCATGGAAGGAGTAACGAGTGGCGTTCCTAGCACAGGCTTCTGATCAGCGGTTTGCTCTAAGTTTAAAACATTGAAGTCGAACCCAACCTTTCCAGTATTCATTAGGGTAAGTTCAGCCACAGAAACAACATTAAATAGCTAGGAGAAGAAAATAAAACAGAAAGGTTATACTTCTTAAACCAGACTGTACAGACTACCATACAGCCCAATTAGTTCCATCATTTCTTTTCTTTAGTTGGGTAAATGCCCACAAGTTGACAGCGTTACAAAAACTAAGAAAAGTCAGTTTCTAAGGTTAGATTATAGGTTTAATCTAGATTACAGGTCTACTTTCACACTCAGGACCTGACATCAAAATCAGATAAGATTAAATATACTCAGATAGGTTAAAGCAAAATTTGGGGTCAATCTTAGTAGTTCTGCATATGAAGAATAACAGTCAGGCATGATAACTGTACTGGGGCACAGCCAAGGGGTGAGGCTTGAGTGGTAGCAGAAGCAGGATGAAGGTGAGTTATGACGGGGGCAGGAAAAGGCAATTCTGCAGGGCTGGTAATCGGAATGTGAGGGAGCAGGAAGTAGGACACACCTTTGATGCCAGGCAATGAGCTCAGAAGCTGGCTTCTCCAGTGAGTTCAGGCTGCAATGTACGGCGTCACTGGTGCAGAGCCGCACATAAGTTTTAATAATGGATGTAGACAGTCACACGAGGAAATTGGCTCCTAAACGAACAGCTCCAAGAATCACCGAGGGAGAGCTGGGCCATCTGCTAAATGCTTTGGAAGAGAGAAGGAACATTTCCTTTCCCTAAACAGGCAACAAGCCAGGGGTTGTGGCACCAATGGGGCCTTAGAAATGGCAATAGCAGCAGTCAGTGCCCGTGCTCTGGCATGGAGGACCAGCCACCAATGCAGAAAGAAACTAAATGATATCATTTGGGCAGCATGGGAGAGTGGTCATCCTGTCCTACCGTCGTCCTGCCTGTCATGTCTGCTATGTTGATCCACCCCTTAACACCCAGCACTCAACCCCCCAGCATCTTCCTCCAACCCTGCTGGCAACCCCATCACAGCTTCTGCCTATCGAGGCATGACTCACTGTACACCAAGTTGGATGAATAGAGTCATAGAGGCTTACAGCATGAAAACTGACCCTTCAGTCCAACTTGTCCATGCAACCCTTCTTTAAAAAATCCCTAAGCTAACCTCAATTGCCCACATTTAGTGAATATCCCTCTATATCCATCACACCCATTAACTATTTAAACACTTTTTTAAGATAAAATTGTACCCGCCTCTACTAATACTTCTGGCAGCTTGTTCCAAACACTCACTACCCGCTGTGTGAAAAAAGTGCCCCTCTGGACACTTTTGTATCTCTCCTTTCTCATCTTAAACCTATGTCCTCTAGTTTTAGACTCACCTGCCATTGGAAAAAGATATTGATTATCTGGCTGATATGGGCTCCTCTTTATTTTATAAAGCTCTGTAAGATCATCGCTCAACCTCCTATGTTCCAGAGAAAAAAGTCCCAGTCTATCCAGCCTCTCCTCATAACTCAATCCATCAAGTCTTGTTAGCATCCTACTAAATCTTTTCTGCACTCTTTCTAGTTTAATATTATTCCTATAATAGGGTGATCAGAACTGCACACCGTATTCCAAGTGTGGCCCTACCAATGTCTTGTGCAACTTCATCAAGACATTCCAACTTCTATATTCAATGTTCTGATTAATGAAACCAAGCATGCTGAATGCCTTCTTCACCACTCTGTCCACATGTGACTCTACTTACAAGGAGCTTTGAATATGTATCCCTAGATCTTTTTGTTTTGTAACTCTCCTCAATGCCCTACCATTAACTGAGTAAGTCCTGTCCTGCTTTTAAATTAAACTCATCTGCCATTTGTTAGCCCACTGGCCCAACTGATCAAGATCTCATTGCAATTGAAAATAACTTTCTTCACTGTCCACTATGCCATCAATCTTAGTGACATCTGCAAATTTATTAATTATGCCTTCTATATTCTCATCCAAATCATTAACATAAATGACAAATAACAGTGGGCCCAGCACTAATCCCTGAGGCACACGCTGGTCACAAATCTCCAATGTGAAAAACAATTCTCTACAACCACCCTCTGGTTTCTGTCAAGAAGCCCAATTTTGTATCCATTTATTCTTTTGTATTTTTGTATCTATACCTCACCTTGGATTCCATGAGATTTAACTTATGCAACAATCTACCAGGCAGTATCTTGTCAAAGGCCTTACTAAACTCCATGTAGACAATATCAATGCACTGCCCTCATTTACCTTCTTGGTTACCATTTCAAAAAACTCAATCAAATTTGTGAGACATAATTTTCCACTCACAAAAGCATGCTGACTGTCCCTAATCAGTACTTATGTCTCTAACTGCATTTAGATCCTGTCTTCAAAATACTTTCCAACAATTTACTTACCACAAATGGTCTGCAGTTCCCAGGTTCTTCCCTGTAGCTCTTTTTAAACAAAGACACAACATTTGCTACTCTCCAATCTTCAGACACCTCACCCATGACAATCGACGATTCAAATACCCCGGCTAAGGGACCCGCAATTTTCTCCCTAGCTTCTCACAATATCCTGAGATACATTTCATCACGTCCCAAGAATTGATCTACCTTGCTTTAAGAATTCCAGCACCTCCTTTTCTGTAATATGTACATTGCTCAAGACATCACTATTTATTTCCCCAAGTTCCCTAACATACATGCTTTTCTCAACAGTAAACACTGATGAGAAATATTCATTGCAGGGGTGAAACCATGATCAAGCAGCTGGTTCGCCCAGGCTATCCCATTGCACTCTGTAATGCTGACGCCTGCGATATCCCCAAATGCGGGATACCTCACTGCAAAATTTGTGGATCCACAAATAGATGATTTGTTGCTCCTTAAGAAGCCCTACTCTCTCCTTTGTTATTCTTTTGCCCTTGACATATTTTAGAAGCTCTTTGGATGGTCTTTTGCCTAATCTGCCAAAACAATCTTGTGTCCTCTTTGCCCTCCCGATTTCTCTCTTAGCTCTACTTCCACTTGATCCAGCTGCCCATGCATGTCATGTGCCTCTTCCTTCTTCTTGACCAGAGCCTTAATATCACGAGTCATTCAGGGTTGCCTACTTCTGCGAGCCTTGCCCTTCATTCCAAGAGGAATGTATTTATCCTGAACTCTGGATAACATACTTTTAAAAGTGTGCCACTTACATTTGCCTTCCCAGTTAACAATGAGGTTGACTGTTTTGGGTTTCAAGACACTAGAGACAGATTGGTCAAATGACACAAATATGGCAGATGGAATATAATCCTGAATAGGGTGAGGTGGTACACATTGAATGGAGTAATTAACAAGGAAATATTCAATGAACAGTATGACACTATGAACTTCTGCGGAACAAAGGGTCATTGATATGTTTGTCCATAGATCTCTGAAGGCACAAGGGCATATTAGTAGGGTGAAAAACAAAAGCTGAGAAGTCATGTTGGAGTTGTATAGAACTTTGTGAGGTCGCAGCTAGACAACATGTGTGTAGTTCTGGTCAACATATTATAGGAAGGATATGACTATGCTGGAGAGGTTGCAAAGGAGATTCAATAGGAAGTTGCCTAGTATGGAACATCTAAGTTATGAAGAGAGGCGAGATAAGCTAGGGCTGTTTCGTTGGAGCAGAGAAGACAAGAGGGGCAATCTGATTGAGATTGAGCGGTATGGACAAAGTGGATGAGAAGAACTGTTTCCCCTTAGCTGAAGGGTCCGTCATGAGTGGACACAAGTTCAAGGTGAGGGGCAGGAGATTTAGGGGGGATTTGAGGAAAGATCTTTTTACCCAGAAGTGTTGACAGTCTGAAATGTGCTGTCTAAGAGGGTGGTGAAGAAGGGTTGCCTCACATCCTTCAAAAAGTACTTGGATGAGCACTTGATATATCATAATGGCATGGTAGCACAGTGGTTAGCACTGCTGCTTCATAGCTCCAGGGACCTGGGTTTGATTCCCAGCTTGGGTCACTGTCTGTGGAAAGTTGGCATATTCTCTTTGTACCTGCAAGAGTTTACTCCAGATGCTCTGGTTTCCTCTCACAGTCCAAGATGTGTGGGTTAGGTTGCTTGGCCATGCTAAAATTGCCCCTTACTGTCCTGAGATGCGTAGGTTAGAAGGGTTAGTAGGTAAATACGTAGGAATATAGGGGTAGGGGCTGGTGGGATTGTGGTAGGTGCAGACTCCATGGGCCAACTCTGCATTGTAGGGGTTCTATGATTCTATAACAACATTCAAGGCTATGGGCCAAGTACTGGAAAAAGGGATTGGGTAAGCAGTGAGGTATTTCCCATGTGTTACTGCAAGACTGAATGGGCCAAAGGACTTTTTTCTGCACTCTATGATTCTACCTCTGAACACCTGTGTCCTTCACCCTTCAGTCTTTCAACCCCACCTTTTGTCCCCATTGGAGAAGATGGCCCACAATAAGAGGGAGTGGGAGAAAACTGGTACCAAAAGAGAAAATGCTGGAAAATCTCAGCAGGTCTGGCACCATCTGTAAGGAGAGAAAAGAGCTCAATTTTCGAATCCAGATGATCTTTTGTCAAAGCTGGAAGAAAATTGGGATTCCCGACCTGCAAATCCAAATTGTCTTTAAGGAGGAGTTCCTAGATCTGGCAGGGGATGAGGAAGACAAGACCATGAGTGATAGTCAGATCAGAATGCGACCAGTAAATGACCATCTGCAGAACCTTATTTCATGTGACGTACCTCAAGTAAGTGGCATGCTGCCCAGATACTTGCCCCTCCCTTGTTTATTAACAGGGGGTTTGAGTTTAAAAGCTGTCGGCTTATGCTGCAACTGCACCGGACATTGGTGAGACCACATTTGGAATATTCAGTTCTGGTCACCTCACTATAAGGATGTGGAAGCATTGGAGAGAGTGCAAAGGAGATTTACCAGGATGCTGCCTGGTTTAGAGGGTAAGTCTTATGAGGAAAAATTAAGGGAGCTGGGGCTTTTCTCTTTGGAGCGGAAGAAGATGAGAGGCGACTCAATAGAGGTTTATAAGATGATGAGAGGGTTGATAAAGTGGACATGCAGAAGCTACTTCCTTGGGTGGATATAGCTGTTACTAGGGAGCATAACTATAAAGTTCATGGTGGGAGATGTAGGAGGGATGTCCAAGGTAGATTCTTCACTCAGCAAGTGGTTGGGGTGTGGAATAGACTGCCTGCTGTGATAGTGGAATCAGACACTTTAGGAACTTTCAAGCGGTTATTGGACAGGAACATGGAGCACTCCGGAATTATAGGGACAGGATAGCTTGATCTTGGGATTGGACAGAGCTTGGCACAATATTGAGGGCTGAAGGGCCTGTACTGTGCTGTAATGTTCTATGTAATGTTCTATGTAATTCCATCTTGTATCTTTTGTAGAAGAAATACACCAGTCAGGCGTTGTCATTTCCTCCCCATCACTGCTCCTGACATGAAGCCCCACGACAGCTCGGAAACACCTTGGAGGAAGGCTCAGAAGAATCCTCTGAAGCCAGTGCCAGTTAATCAACAAAGGCTTCTACCATATAATCCACCAGTGCAGCTATTATCACTAATTAGTGGTGAAGCTTCTGGGTGTCTCTGTTCTGTTGATGTACATCAGATGCTGGCAAGGAAGTCTGAGATCTCGGGTGAACAGAGGTCTGCCAGAGTCAAGGAATCAGGTGGCCCCAAGTCAGGTGCCCGCTGCGATTAGTTCTCCCTAAGCTGCTGGAGATAGCTGCAGAGAAAAGGAATGCAGAAAGAACTGTCAGCAACACTGCAGGAACTGCAAGACTGTTGGGAAGAGTCCAACACCGTTCAATTGCAGAGCAGTTGCCAGTAGTACATAGCATCCAGGCCAAAACTGCAAGGATGACATCTGCAGTGAAAAGCCTTAGTCAGGAAATGGTCACTATGGTGGCAGGGTCCAAGACATGCCCAAATCACAGTGGGCCATGGTCGACTCGCAACTGATCATGGCCTAAGACAAAGTGGGTCATGGCCAAGGTATAGCAGGCAGTGGCTGAGGAGTTCAGATCGATTCTCGGGACAGGGAGCATTGCCCAGTCACATCCAGCCATCACTAAGTGGCTGCAGAGCTTGGCTCACTATCACAGCGTATTTGCTGTAGGCATCAAGTGTTTGACCCAGACTCAAGAGCTAACACCACATGGAGAGAACGCAGTTGGTCCATTAGGACAGGTAATGCCAGGTCACGCAGGGGCTTCTAGAGCTCACTATTGCTGCTCCTACATCCTACATACTGTCTTGGAGCCACTGGGTAACCCAAGGAAAGAGGAAGTGCTGGAGCCAATCCAGTGGCCTTCCACCCAGGAAACTTCGGCTGTCGCTAGGCCATCTGACTCTCTCTTTCTGATACTGGTGCATCTCATGGACAGAAGAGTGAACAGGATGGAATAGATATGTCCATGACACCAGAAAATTAGCCGGGGTCCTCTCCACATCCTTCCGGTAGTAAGGCGACCAGAACAGGACGCAGTATTCCAAATGAGGTCTAACCAACGTTTTGTACAACTGCAACATTAAAGGCCAGCTCTTGCACTCTATACCCCTTCCTATAAAGGCTAACATACTATATGCTTTTTTCACAACCTTCTCCACCTGCTCTGACACCTTCAGAGACTTGTGCACCTGCACCCCCAGGTCCCTCTGCGTTTCTACTCTTAATAAGTCTACCCTTTATCATATACCTACCCTCTACATTATTTCTCCCAAAATGCATCACCTCGCATTTATCAGGATTGAATTCCATCTGCCATCTATCTGCCCAAGCTACCAGCCTATCTATGTCCTGCTGCATTGTCTGACAATGTTCCTCACTATCCACAAGTCCAGCCATCTTTGTATCGTCTGCAAATTTGCTGATCTCTCTGCTTACTCCCTCTTCCAAGTCATTTATATATATAACAAATAGAAGAGGTCCCAGTACCGAGCCCTGCGGCACACCACTAGTGACCGACTTCCAGAAGCAGAAAAACACCTAGGAGCAGGGCTATAGTAGTTAGGTTTCGTACAATAGGTTTTGTAGCACTGCTAGATATTACTATTTGAAGTATTGTACTGTTAAATCTCACTAATAAATATTATTACACTCCACAGCTGAGATTAATCTTTCTGTGATTCACCTCCCACAGGGATGATCGTACTTAGAGGGGCTCAGAGCGTTATTCTGCATGCAAGAGCCTCTTTAGCTAATCAAATACGTGATCTCCATTTCCCAATCCCTGTTCCAGACCCATGGCTGACATGAGACTTCAAACATTCATTCCAAGCTGTACCAACAGTGGATGATCTGGAGGCCCACTGTGTCAAACAGCCTCTCATGATATCCCCAGCACCCACTGTACCCTGGAACAACTAGGGCATTGAGCCAGATAGTTGAGCCACTAATCATTATTCAGACACAAGTTAAAGTGCCAATGTGCAGCCATAGAACAGTAGGAGTCAGACATGTGTGGCACTGGGGCTTCACCACAGCATGCTGCATAACAACTAGTCCTCACCCTCCTACTTGGACCAGTAACTCGCTAGCACCCAGGCCCATAAACCCATAGTGTGGACAAAGGTTGCAGGGGGGTGGGGTGTCATATTGCAGGCTCCAGGTGCTGGAGATAGGAAGTGATGGATCACATGTACTCGAGTTTTTGAACCTTGTAACATTGAGGGTCTCCATCGCCACCCTGCCCTACCAGACTCTTGCACTGTTTATCCTCCAACCTGGGCTCATCCTCGGTCTCCTCCTCCACATCCTCATGGCCCCCTTCCCCACAGAGATGTCTGCCTGCTTGCTCTCCTCCTCCAGAAAGTCTTTCAACTGCTACACCAGGTTATGGAGTTTACAGGAGACCATGGTGATGTGGGCTGTACTGAAGCCAGAGTGATCCACGCAGCAGAATCACACCTTCAGGTGACTTATTACTGCTCGATGATGGACCAAGTGATAGCGTGGGCCTCATTATAATGGATCTCTGTATCAGTCTCAGGCCTCCATGCTGCTGTCATTAGCCAAGCCGTTAGCAGGTAACCCTTCTCCCCCCAAGGCTATCCTGGCAGCCTGGGTTAGTCTCCAATGATCCCAGGATTTCCCACAGGATAAGGCTATCTTGCACGCTCCCCGAGTTGGCAACTATCACTGAACCCTCGCCATGGGGGAGCGCACAGAGCATACAAGTGGCAAAGCAGGGATCCCCTGCAGGGAACATTTTAAGCATAGACATGAGTACACCGACCTGGATATCTGGTTCAGTGTCTTCCAGCAATGGATAGCAGTTCAGACAGAGGTGAAGAAGCACCCTCGTGACTAGCATAAGATAGTTTCCCATCAAGTCACGTTGCAGACTCCATGCAGCGTGAGGAGCCCTATTAACATTTGCAGAGCTCCCCTGATTGGAGTAATGGGGCAGTAGTTGACAGAGCTGTTAGTGGCACCTGGGATGTAATGTCAACCGTCAGCCAGACAACCAGTCCAACAGACAGATGGCAAGGCAACTGTGAAGATAACAATGGAGTTGGTGGGTCGACTACATATGCAAATCCTTGGGGTTCATTACATCGGCAGAGGGAATGCATACAAAACAAACCCCAAGCAGTGGCCAAGTGGTATTATCAATAGACTATTAAACCAGAAATTCACCTAATGTTTTGAGGACCAAGGTTCGAATCCTACCATGGCAGATGGTGGAATTTGAATTCAATAAAATATTTGGAATTAACGATCTACTAATGACCATGAAACCATTGTCAGAAAAACCTGTTTGGTTCACTAATGTCCTTTATGACAGAAAATTTGCCATCTTTATCTGGTTTAGCCTACATGTGACTCCAGAGCCACGGCAATGTGGGTGACTTTCAACTACCCTCGCGCAACTAGGACAGGCAATAAATGCTTGCCAGCAAGCAACACCTATGTCCCATGAATTAATTTTAAAAAAAATGTTCACTACCCTCATCCTCTTACCAACTCTCCCAGTAACTACCATTGTTAGGCCTCAGGACCCTAGCTGAGATTAAAGAACATAAGGTTCTAAAGGTCTATTATGGACTTCAGGGATGATCTTACCAGAATCAGCAAAGAATTGGTTCCGGCAAGAAAAACAGCAAGAAGAGATCTTGTAACCTTGCTTCACCTGTTGTTTGGTGAGGCAGGGTAGTAAGATTGCATGCTAAGCGCTATTTCAGAATTGCCCACTCTTATGCTGGTTCCCATCTTATCAACCCTGCATGGTTTTCTGATCACAACTGCCAAGAGCTTTCCCCCTTTCCATGTGGGGAAATTGGTTTGCCCCCTGTCAGAATCTTTCCAAGCTGTCATGCATTATTGAATGTTCAGAAACTGGTGGTGCACATTAACATCCTGTCACTGCGACAATCTTCTTACTCAAGATTTCAAATATTCCTTAAACAGTTGGAGATGTTGGAGAGGAGGCGATGGGCTTGTCTTATTAACGCTCGACTATTAATCTAGAAACTCATCCAATGTTCTGGGGACCCGGGTTTGAACTCAGCATGGCATGGAGTTCAATGAAAAAAAAATGGAATTAAGATTCTCCAATGATCACAAAACCTTTGTTGATTGTTGGAAAAACTCACTTGGTTTTCCACCACTTTAGGGGAGGAAATCTGCCATCCTTACTTGGTCTGGCCTACATGTGATTCCAGAGCCATAGCAATGTGGTTGATTCTCAACTGCCCTTGGGAAACTAGAGATGGGCAATAAATGCTGGCTAGCCAGCGATGCCTATGTCCAATAAATAAAAGTATGTTTTTTCATGAGTCATTTATCAAAGTCAGACACATGCTAAATGATATCACATGAGCAATTCTTCACTGATAAAAATAGTACTGCAATAATTGAAAATTATTTATAAGTATGATCACAATCAAAGTTAAACATTAACATAAGTCTAGTGCGGCAACATTTCATTCAAAGTTATGCCTGATTTTATATTGATAAAAATTATCTCTATAAAAATGTGTTAAGAAAAAGCCAAATGATTACTTGTTTAGAGCCAGGCCTCTCCCCAGTGTTAGAAAGTATTATGTGTTCTCCCCAGATAGCATCTCCATTGAAATGAATAGAACCCATCTTCAAACCAGACTTGTAGTTTATTCAGTACAGAAATATTCTTCATAATTTATATTCAGATTGGTGAAAAGTTATAATTCCCGTATCCTTCAAACAAACATGTCCGTGGGAAGCAACGTTAGCAGATGCCACAAACCTAAAACTGATGAAGCATTCATTCAGGCAAGAAAAAGGACATCAAATGTGTTCTGACAACACATTTTTCATTGTAACATGGGAAGTATAAACAAATAAAGGCAGCAGCCCTGATTTCAGGGCAGGTGAGGCTCACAAACCAGCGTTCTCCATTGGCCTCGGGCATGATCTTACGAGCCTTGGCGGGCACACCAGGAAAATTCTGGCCAGCGGTTCTGTCGTTCCCCCCTTTATCATGTGCCAAAGTTCCTGATAGTTAGACTCATAAAGTAGTCAAAGCTATAATGAATGTTCGAGGCAGAGACTGTTGCATCTTGCAAAGGAAAATTGGATGAATGGAATCATTGTTGCAGCATATAATGAAGCCATTTGGCCCATTATGTCTGTGCTGGCTCCCTCATCTTTTTCCCATGACCTGACAATTTCCTCTTTTTCAGACAATGATCCAATACTCTTTTGAATGCCAGAAATAAATCTGCCTCCACTACACAGTGTAATCAGTGTATTCCATCCCTAATTGCTCAGTGCTTTCTTCACGCTATCATTTCTTCTTTTTCCATTCACCTTAAATCAATTACTTCTCATTCTCAATCCTTTGGCCAGTGGAAAAAGTTTCTCCCTATTTACTCTGTTGAGACCCACATGGTTTTGAACATCTTTAAATATGTGGGGTTATGGGGATAAGACCTGGTGGGATTGTTGTCGATGTCAAGTTTGATGGGCCAAATTACCTCCTTCTGTACTATAGATTCTATGAACTCGTTTTCTTTCAACTTTCTCCTTACTAAGGAGAACAGTACCAGTTTCTCCAAACATCTCTTCAGAACTGAAGCTCTTCATCCCTGGAAGGAACTATTATTTGAAGTAAAGATAGACACAATGATATGGGGAATAAAGCAGCCAAATTAGTATAGAGCTCCTCTCGCAAATAAATTGCACAGAAACATTACTTGTGATCTGTGGATTTCTCAGGTTCAATGAAGCAGCTATCTGTAGATGAAGGGCATTTTGTTGTACTAACCTGGGGACCATAGTCGATCATTTTTCTATCAAATGCATATTTGATTAATGATGCCTCTCCTTTCAGTGTAATTTCATATGTTGGTCCATCTTCCACCTCACATATTGCTTTCACTTCAGCGATAATGTCCGGGTGGCCATAAAATGTAAAGGTCATTTGTTGACTTTCATTTGGATGTAGAACACCGAACAGTGGAAGGATATCAAACACCTGTCAGAGTGTGATGCAATTGAAAGAAAAAAAATTATATACCATCTTTCACAACACCAGTGTCTCCCAAAATGCTTCATGATCGATTTAATAATTTTTAAGAACCATCACACTTAATGGTCTGAGCTGTAACTTTTAGTTAAGAGGATTAACAAGAACAATAATGATTTATATCTACATAGCACCTTTAATGCAACAAAAGGTCCCGGGACACTTTACAGGTACATCTTAAAACACTGAGTGGCATTGTCGATATTACGTAAGAAGACCAAAAGCTTAGTCAAGGAACTTAGTTTTCCAGAATTTGTCAAAGAGTGAAGGGAAATAAAGAGGTGAAGAGATGTTAAATGGAAATTCCAGAGCTTAGGAATTAGGCAGCTGAACACGATTCCAACAATACCGAACAGTCCACTTAACGAAAAGCTGTCTGGATGGCAAATGCATGACATTAGCAGTCAGAAGCCTCAAATGTGTTAAAATTGGTATGTTTAATATCACATGTTCTGCTAATAGTAAATTAAATTTAAAATTAAAGTAAATTAAATGTAGCTGGTGAGCGTTAACAGATGCCCAGTAATGCTAGAAATAGATTAAAATCAATTATTAGTTAAGAGGTAATGTTTATCTGGGAGATAGCCTTGAAATAGAGATTGGGCCTGAAGGCGAAGGTTGAATGCTCAGAAAAAATAATTCAGACAGAAAATTACAATCCCAGTAATCACTGTGAAAAATTGCAGAAGGCATGTGGCAGGGTATGATTATCCACTGATGTTTCCACAGTCCAAAGTGTTTTACGAGTGGAAGAATGAAATAGATGTTTGGACACAGGTTATATCCTTACCTTTAGGGAACATGATATGACCTCAAGACAAGGATTACAATGTGGAAGGAGGGCTATACAAAAAAGTAAAATTAAATGCAGTCGAAGGGAGGTTCAGCAGGCTAATTCCTGGGATGAAAGGGTTGTCCTATCAAAAGAGACTAAATAACCTGCATCTGTATTCCTTGGAGTTTCAAAGAATAAGGAGTGACCTTATTCAAACATATAAGATCCTGAGGGGGCTTGACAGGGGAGATGGTGAAATGTTTTCATGAGTGGGAGAGTGTTGAACCATGGAACATAATTACAAAATAAAGGCTCAGTCATTAAAACCAGAGCGCATAGAAATTTTTTCTCACAAAGGGTGGTGAATTTCTGGAATTCTCTGCCCCAAAAAGTGGTGGAGGCTGGATCATTACAAGTACTTAAAGTGGTGTTGGACAAATATTTGACAGATTGAGGAATAGGAAGTCAGGTGAAAATGACACAGAAAAGGAGCTGAAGCCGGCATTGATCAGCCATGATCATATTGAATGGCAGGGCAAGATTGATGGATTTGGTGACCGACTTCTGCTTCTATTTCTTGTGTTCTTGTGTACAAGAACTGGGAAAGGATAGGGCACATGACAGTAGAGGAGCAAGGAGGTGGATTGAGGTGATGAACAATGGAAGGCATAGAGAAGACCAAGGAGAGGGAAGCTGCACTCTGACAAGGCTGCATGAAAATCTCAGACACAAGTGGGCCAAAGGGATACCACAGTGTTTACTGGCAGGGGATGCACAAAGTCTCCAGGTGCATGGGAAGTGGCGAGGGTTGGGGGAGTGGGGGGGGGTGTCGAAGGTGGTGGCTGGTTGAATTGAGGAGTAGACTTTTTCTTAAGTCTGCCAGCCTTTTTATTCTGAGTTGCTAGCACCCTGCACAGTCTGGTGAAGACAGTTGGGCTGGAAAGAGTGAATTGATAGAGTGGATTGGTATTTAAATATGGTGGGAGCATGAATCAGCTATAGCCTGCCAAATGATTTGGAGAGGAATGCACTTATGCGTAACTAATGAGCTTCCAGGTGCTAAATCTGGCTCAAGATTCTGCTGATCTGTTTGGTGGGACAGATGCCACAGGAGCTGCCCATCAATCCACTCAATCTCAAAATGGGATCATTTTGTCCATCGTCAACGAGTTTTCTGCGTTGTGCATTAATCTTTGTGGTCCAGAAGGTACTGCAATTATTTCAACATTTTCTTCAATGCAATACTCTCTCAATATTGCTCAGCTGTTTAAACCTAGATCACATTCCCGAGCACTGGAATGAGATTAAACTGATTCTTCTGGGATCTCTATCAATGAAGCCAAGCTAACATTTAAAAAATGTGAATAATAGGTGCAGGACTGCGAAGCAGATGCAAAAATATTAGTCTTATAGAAGGTTCTTCTATAAATTTATATGTAGTTTGTATGCATTTAGCAAAGCATTTCACACGGTCCCATTTCAGACATTTGTAAAGAAGGCAAATGCACATGGAATACAAAGTAGTTTGATAAAGTGGATTCAAAATTGGCTCAGTTGTAGGAGACAGAGTGTGATGACAGAAGGATGCTTTAGTGACTGAAAGGCAATATCCAGTGGCATATCTCAGAGATCTGTGTTGGCATTATTTGTCATTTATATAAATGGTATAGATGACCATGTAGGGATAGGATTAATAAGTCTGCAGATGATACAAATATTGACCGAGTGAATAACAGTAAGGTTGAGTGTCTTGGGCTACAGGAGGATATAGCTGGAATGGTCAAATAGGCAGACATGTGACAGACAGAACTTAACTCTGAAAAGTGTGAAATGATATACTTTGGAAGGAGTAATTTGACAAGGAAGTATTCAATGAACAGTATGACACCAGGGAGTTCTATGGAACAAAGGGATCTTGGTGTGTTTGCTGAGAGACTTCAGAAGGCAGAAGGGTATGTTAGTAGAGTAGTGAAAAAGGCACATTGGACAATTGCCTTTATCAACTGAGACATAGATTAGAAAAGCAAGGAAGTCATGTTGGAGATGTATAGAACTTTGGTGAGGCCACATATAAAGTATTGTGCACAGGTTTGGTCACCAAATTATAGAAAGGATGTGATTGCACTGGAGGAGATGCAGACAAAATTCACCAGAATACTGCAACTGTGGACAGCCTTAATCGGGATCTTGGGTTCATGTCACACTATCTGTAACCCCCTATGACTTGCCTGGGCTTGCAAAATCTCACTAACTGTTCTATCTGGAGACAATACACATCTCTTTAGCCTGTGCTTAATGTTCTCTCCATTCACATTGTCTACACCTTTAAGACTTGATAATCTGTAAAGATTCGCATTCCAACTATTATTTTGTAAATTGAGTTAATGTCTTTATATGCCCTGTTTGTGAACAGAGCTCCCACTTACCTGATGAAGGGGCAACTTCTGAAAGCTAGCGGCTTGTGCTACCAAATAAACTTGTTAGACTTTAGCCTGGTGTTGAGACCTCTTACTGCTATTCAAGAAGGCAGCTCACCACTACCTTTTCAAGAGCAACTAGGGATGGGCAATAAATGCTGGCTTGCTGGTTAATAAGTGTCACCTATGTCCCATGAATGAATAAAAACAGTGAAAAGTATTGTTTCTTGCGCACTGTACAAACAAAGCATACCGTACATAGGGAAGGAAAGAAGAGTGGACAATGTAGTGTTACAGTCATAGCTAGGTTGTAGAGAAAGATCAACTTAATGTGAGGTATGTACATTCAAAAGTATGTTGGCAACAAGGAAAAAGCTGTTTCTAAGTCGGTTGATTTGTGTTTTCAGGCTTGTGTATCTTTTCCTGAAGAAAAAAGGTGGAAGAGAGAATGTTGGAAGTGCATTAGGTCCTCAATTGTGTTGACTGCTTTTCCGAGGCAGTGGTAAGTGTAGACTGTGTCAATGAATGAGAAGCTGGTTTAAGTGATGAACTGGGTTTCACTCACGACCCTTTGTAGTTCCTCAGTGAGACAACCAGAAACAATGCCTTCTGTGGTGCATCTGTAAAAGTTGGCAAGAGTTGTAGCTGACATGCCAAATGAATTTAAAAAACAACAGGGTTAAAGGTTTAAGGCTAGGGAAACCCATATAACCTTCATTCCTAAGTTAGGAATCATTCCCTAATGCTAACAACCTGAGGCTGTTTTTCTATTTGCTGGTTAAGAAATATGTTTGTTGTGGTTTCTATAATTTGAAATGATTAGTGCTGTTTAATATTGTTTATGTGAGACTTGCATGCTCAAATATCACATTTGGACAGAATGTCCACTTTGGTGTATGGGGCTACCAATTTTGGCTGGACCGATTCCTGGAGGTTTCATTACTTGATCTCTCACTTCTGTCCATTCTCAGTCGAATGGTATTATTTTCATATTGCCAATGTTTTTATAGCTGACATGCAAAAACTGCTCAAAGAAAATTAAATATAAACATTTTTTAACTGACCTGTGTTTTTTTTTCTCAGTGGCTTCCAATAATGAGATTAATTTTTGACTCCTGAAGATAGCAACGCAATACCGAAAGCAAGGCAACCCATTTTCTTGTAAGAGAATTATGCAGGTCAGTACATAGAAATTGTGAGTAACACAGAAAGAGAGAGAGAGAGATACACACTAGAGAGAAAAGGAGTGGTGATTAAGTATGTATGGTGTATACAAAGCAGAAGTTTCAGGGAAACAAACAGAAAGGAGGTAATGGTTGACGGAAAGGGAGATGTATGAGAAAGAGAGAGAAGTAAACGTAAGGTGGTTGGGAGCATTTAAGAGAGAAAGGGTCGCCAGTACTGCAGCCAGTTTATCTGAGCTCAAATTTCAATAAATTGCAAACTAGATATAATAAATATAAGCATTTAAAAATTAATTTATAGGATGTAGGCATTGCTGGCTAGACAAGCATTTGTTGCCCATCTCTAAATACCCCTGAAGAAGTAGTAACACATTGCCTTCTTGAACTGCAGCAATCCATGTGGTGCAGGAATGTTTCCTTGATAAAATTAAATGAAATAGCTTGAATGGAAACTCATCTGAAACATTAATACTGGCAGAGAGCTGTTGGGCGAATGACCTGTTTCTGAGTTGCAAATCCATATAATTCCACTTAATGCATGATTTTAGTTGAGCTCTTTCTTACCTGCTCCACCCCTAACATCACATTGTTCTGGTCTAGATTACAGCTCCAGGGACAACACTTGCTATCTTTGGTCTTTTCTGAAAGCAGTTTCTCTGCATCATTCAGATTCCAATCTGCCTAGAAGATAGAGAAATATTAAACATTACTATGAATGCATTTCAGATATTCTTCAGTATTTCTTCCATGTGTAATCACAGAGATACAAAAGGATATAGAGACAGAATTTAGAATTGTACACATGCATCTCAAATGCTTCCCTGCTGCTTTGTTTATATCCTTAGAGAAATCTGGGGACATAACACCAGGACAAAATTTCGAATTGTGCATCAAAATGGCACATTGCAGTTAATGCTGTTACATTCTTAAACAATTCACAACTGATAGGTTTCTAATTTAAATTGTGCAAGTTTTTGTTTACCTTTCTCAATGAAAGGGAGCATTCCACATGCCTTCTTTAAAACCTTGTCTACTTGAGCTGCCAACTTTAGGGACTTGTGTACTTGTACACCAAGATCTCTCATGGTCGTTAGCACTGCTGTCTCACAGCGCTAGGGACTCAGGTTCAATTTCAGGCTTGGGTCACTGTTTGTGTGAAGTCTGCACATTCTCCCTGTATTGCGTGGATTTCATCTGGGTGCTCTGGTTTCCTCCCAGTCCAAATGGGAGGATGTGTGGATGTGGTTGATTGGCCATGCTAACATCTCCCTACTGCCAGGGGGAGTGGTAGGATAAATATGTGAGGTTACAGGAATAGGGCCAGGGTGGAATTGTGATTGTTGCATCCTTGATGAGCTGAATGGTCTCCTTCTGCACTATAGGGATTCTATGATAAACCTCATCTACCCTTCTTAGTATATTCCTATTTAGTGTGTATTCCCTAAAATTGTATGACTTCCCTAAATGCATTACTTCACACTTATCCATATTAAAATCAATCTGCCACTTTACCACCCACTCCCAATAACCCATAAATATTGTTTTGTAGATTATTGTTCTCCTCTACATTGTCTCCTACTGAACAATCTTTGTGTCACCTAAAAATGTTCCAGTCACACCCTAAACATCAAGGGTCCCAAACCAAACTCTGTGAAACACTACTTGAAATAACTTTGCAAGAGCATCCTTCAACCATTACCATTTGTTTCCTATTACTAAGCCAACTTTTGATCCAGTTTGCCGCATTTTCCTGCATCCAACAGGCTTCTACTTTTTTGACCAAAATGCCTTGTCAAACGTCTTGATAAAATCCATGCACAAACATCCACTTACTAGCATCATCAACTCTTCTTGTAACTTCCTCAAAGAATTCAATCAATTTTGAAAGACAATATCTTCATTTAACAAATCCATGCTGACCACCTCTGACTTTCTATGTGACAGTCAGTCCTATCTCTCAATGTTGATTCTACTAATTTGCCCACCACTGATGTAAGACTAACTGGCCTATAATTGTTCGGCATTTCCTTCTATCCCTTCTTAAACAATGTTTGCATCTCTCCAGTTCTCCAGTACATGTCTCATAGTGGGGCCCAATGGCACCCAGAGGAAGGAGGAAGAACTGGAGCATGTGTCAGGACCTCCCACCTGGGAGACTCCAGACATTATCTGGTTTTCCGACTGACACAGGTGCTTCTCAAGGGCAGTGGAATTAACAGCGTGGCAGAGGTACATCATGATGTCAGAAAGTCAGCTGTGACCCTCCAAGCCTCAACTCTGCCAAGGGCATCACAGTCTATCAGGTGTGGAATTCAGCTGAGCTCCTCCACCTTCAATATAAGGGGGCATGTCGACGTAGCGCTAGGCCATGCAAGATTGACAAGATAGAGTGTCACTAAGAGGACACAGGTGAAGTTACGTTTAGGGAAATAGGCAGTCTTAATGATCACATCCATCTATTTTACTAGCACTGTTATATATCAGCCCTTCATGTTATTGCAATTCCAGTTTCACAAATTAAATTTATTGCAGCCCAAAGCTGTGACTAATATGTGCCTGACTCACCTCCCACAGGGATGGCTGTATCCCAAACAGACTCAGAAGAGCCCAGATTGTCAGTCTATGTGACAGAGACCCTTCAGCCACAAAATATGCAATCTCCATATCCCAGTGCCTGCACCATACAGCTGACTGGTTTGCATTCCAAGTGCTCATGATAAAATGTTCATGCTAAACCCATGCCCCCAATTTGGGGGGGTGGGGGGAGGGTGAAGGGTGGTGGTGGGATTGCAGAGGATGGTTGTGTCCCCAACCCTACCCAGACATGGGTCCAAGCACCAGTGTGCATGCAGAAAACAGATAGAAGTCAAAACTGTTCTGCACCAAAGTAGCTTCACAGTGTGGCATATTGCAAGTTGTCATTACCCTCTCCCTGCCTGGACCAGTAACTCACTAATGCGGCCAACCAGGCCTATCATCCTGGTGTGATGTCAAAGAGGTCCATGGTGGGTGGGTGCGAACAATGGTTGGGGGGTGGGGAGAGGGCTTACTGGGGATGGGATGGAGTTTGCAGCTGGTGCACTGCATGCCCTATAATCAAAGAAACATGTGGCAATGACGGCCACCTTTGATGCCCTGCTCTGCCAGACCCTTGATGTAGAAATGCCATCGTTGGACTGGGGTAAACTCAGTAAGAATCTGGCAACACCAATTTTAAATCCAACCTATTTATTTGATAGTAAATCTACGAGCTTTCGACTTTTTCATCTTCGTCAGGCAAATGCAGTGTGCAATAGCAGATATATCAGCACAGACAGTCACAGATTGCTGATTAGAATGCGAATCCTTACATCTAACCTGCTATTCAAGTGTTAAAGTGGCTAACAATGTGTGTGAAGGGAACCCTGAGCATTGGTTAGAGGAATATGTATTTTCTGCAGACAGCACAGTAAATGAGGTTTTTTGCTAACCCAAGCAAGTCACGAGGGTTACAGATAATGTGACATGAAGCCAAGATCCCTGTTAAGACCGTCCTCATGTATGCAGAACTTGGCTATCAGTCTCTGCTCAGCGACTCTGCGCTGTCGTGTGTCATGAAGGCCCCCTTGAAGAACATTTACCTGAAGGTCAGAGGCCGAATGCCCGTGACTGCTGAAGTGTTCGCCCACAGGAAGGGAACTGTTTTGCCTGGTGATTGTTGAGCAATATTCATTTATCCGCTGTTGTAGTGTCTGTATGGTCTCCCCAATGTACCATGCTTCGGGACATCCTTTCTTGCAACGTATTGTGCCACAGCGATAAACCGCACTGACCTCCTCAGAAGATGAACACGGGACACAGTGGACAGAGTACCCTTTGTTGTCCAGTACTTCCCCGGAGCGGAGAAGCTACGACATCTTCTCTGGAGTCTTCAAGATATCATTGATGACGATGAACATCTCGCTAGGGCCATCCCCAGCCCCCCACTTCTTGCTTTCAGACAACCGCACAACCTCAAACAGATCATTGTTCGCAGCAAACTACCCAACCTTCAGAACAGTGACCACAATACCACACAACCCTGCCACAGCAATCTCTGCAAGACGTGCTGGATCATAGACATGGACGACATCATCAAACGTGAGAATACCATTCACCAGGTACACGGTACATACTCTTGCAACTCGGCCAACGCTGTCTACCTAATACATTGCAAGAAAGGATGTCCCGAAGCATGGTACATTGGGGAGGCCATACAGACACTACGACAGCGGATGAATGAACATTGCTCAATAATCACCAGGCAAAACAGTTCCCTTCCTGTGGGCGAACACTTCAGCAGTCACGGGCATTCAGCCTCCGACCTTCGGGTAAATGTTCTTCAAGGGGGCCTTCATGACACACGACAGCACAGAGTCGCTGAGCAGAGACTGATAGCCAAGTTCTGCACACATGAGGACGGTCTTAACAGGTATCTTGGCTTCATGTCACACTATCTGTAACCCCCGTGACTTGCCTGGGTTAGCAAAAAACCTCACTTACTGTGCTGTCTGCAGAAAATACACATTTTTCTAACCAATGCTCAGGGTTCCCTTCATACACATTGTTAGCCACTTTAACACTTGAATAGCAGGTTAGGTGTAAGGATTCGCATTCTAATCAGCAACCTGTGACTATCTATGCTGATATGTGTGCTATTGCAGACCAGAACACTGCATTTGCCTGACAAAGACGAAAAAGTTGAAAGCTCGCAGATTTACTATCAAATAAATCAGTTGGATTTAAAATTGGTGTTGCCAGATTCTTACTGCCAGACCCTAGCCATCACCTGTCTTCCATTTCCCAGATCCTCCCTGATCTCGTTGTCCTCGCCCTCCTGCTCCACATCCTCCTGCGCACCTTCTCTACAGATATCTGCATGGTCGCCATCCTCCTCCTTCTCCTTCAGGAATTCTCCTCGTTGCTGCATCTGATCGTGGAGCGCACAGCAGACCATGATGATACAGGAGATACTCAGGGAGCTGTAATTGAGGGCCCTGTCAGAGCAGTCCATGCCATAAAAGCGCATCTTTAGGAACCTGAAACTCCACTTGAGGATGAACCAAGCGGCAACTTGGGCCTCATTGTACTGGGTTTTGGCCTCAGTCTCCGGCCTTGCACTGGTGTTGTCAACCAAGTCCTTAGTGGGTAGCCTTGTCACCCAAGTGCCATCCCAGCAGCTTGGGCTGGTCTTCAAAGCGATTGTGGACGTCAGAGCTCCACCAAATGACACTGTTATGCATGACAAGCACACATGTTCATTATGTTCTTATTGTGGTCACAGATCATCTGAACATTCAGGGAGTGTAATCTCTTGTAGTTCATGAAGCTCAATACCTGTTGCTTTGGGGACCGCCAACTGATGTGCGTACAAGCAATTGCCTCCTGCATGTTCAGCAATGTTGCCAATGCCTGCAGCCCAGGCTTCCTGCTGGGCCTCACTGTCATTAAAATGGATGTACTGGCCTGCTTGGCGAACAGAACAAAGATCATCTCATGGACACAGCTGTGGACCGAAGACGGGGAAATCTCACAGAAGTCCCCAGGAGGATCCAGCTGCATAGAAATTGAGGGTCACAGTGACCTTCGCCATCACTAAGTAATGAGGATCAAAGAATGTGGAGGGAAGGCAGATCAGGTTTTTGAGTTGGATGATCAACCATGATCATAATGAATGGTGGAGCAGCCCCAAAGGACAAATGGCATCCTCTGCTTCCTATTTTCTATGTTTCTATATGTGATTACCGCTCATTGCTACCTCAGAAGCACACTATCAAAGTCTATTATACACTATAAATAAATATATTCTTGCCTGATCCACAGCAATATACATTTGCTATAATTGCCACTAAATACTTAAATGGACCTATGCTTGGCACATCTAACTGATAAATGCTATGAGGGAAATGTCTTCAAAAATCTGTAGCAAGCCAGATACAGAGTTGTACCATCTATTACAAGGACACTTGCAGACACCATGTAGCATAAGGTTGGCACATGCAATGGCAGTAACAGGTAGCACTGGCCTGAAACTTGGAAAACACAGCATGACAACAACAGGTTTAAGTCCAACCAATTTATTTGACAATAAACTCACAAGCTTTCGAGGTTATCCTCTTTGTCAGGTGAATGAGGTGCTCTGGTCTCAAACAGCACATATAACAACACATACAGTTTACGGATTACTGATTAGAATGCAAATCTTTACACCTAACCTGCTATTCAAGTCTTAAAGTAGCCGACAATGTGAGTGGACGGAGCACTGAGCACAGGTTAAAAAGATGTGTATTGTCTCCAGACAGCACAGTAAGTGAGGTTTTGCAAACCCAGGCAAATCATGGGGATTACAGATAGTGTGATGTGAACCCAAGATTCCTGTTGAGACTGTCCTCATGTATGCAGAACTTTTCTATCAATCTCTGCTCAGCGACTCTGCGCTGTTGTGTGTCGTGAAGGCCACCTTGGAGAATGCTTACCCGAAGGTCGGAGGTCGAATGCCCATGACCACTAAAGTGTTCACCAACAGGAAGGGAACAGTCTTGCCTGGTGATTGTTGAGTGATGTTCATTCATCCGCTGTCGTAGTGTCTGCATGGTCTCCCAAATGTACCATGCTTCGGGACATCCTTTCTTGCAATAGGGACATGGTGGACAGAGTACCCTTTGTTGTCCAGTACTTCCCCAGAGCGGAGAAGCTACCACATCTTTTCCGGAGTCTTCAACATATCATTGATGAAGATGAATATCTCGCCACGGCCATCCCCACACCTCTACATTTTGTCTTCAGACAACTGCGCAACCTCAAACAGACCATTGTTCACAGCAAACCACCCAGCCTTCAGGAGAACAATGAGCACAATACCACACAACCCTGCCACAGCAACCCCTGCAAAACATGCCGAATCATCGACATGGATGATATCATCACACGTGAGAATACCATTCACCAGGTACACGGTACATACTCTTGCAACTCGGCCAATGTTGCCTACCTAATACATTGCAAGAAAGGATGTCCCAAAGCATGGTACACTGGGGACACCATGCAGACACTATGACAGCAGATGAATGAACATCGCTTGACAATCACCAGGCAAAACTGTTCCCTTCCTGTTGGCGAACACTTCAGCAGTCATGGGTATTCAGCCTCTGACCTTCGGGTAAGCATTCTCCAAGATGGCCTTCACGACAAACGACAGCACAGAGTTGCTGAGCAGAGACTGATAGCTAAGTTCCGCACACATGAGGACGGTCTCAACAGAGATCTTGGGTTCACGTCACACTATCTGTAACCCCCATGACTTGCCTGGGTTTGCAAAACCTCACTTACTGTACTATCTGGAGACAATACATATTTCTTTAATCTGTGCTCAGTGCTCCGTTCATTCACATTGTTAGCCACTTTAAGACTTAAATAGCAGGTTAGATGTAAAGATTCGCATTCCAATCAGTAATCTATAAACTGTCTGTGCTGTTATATGTGCTGTTTGAGACCAGAACACCTCATTCACCTAATGAAGAGGATAACCTCAAAAGCTTGTAAGTTTACTCTCAAATAAATCGGTTGGACTTAAACCTGATGTTGTCAGACTTCTTACTGTATTTATCCCAGTCCAATAATCTCTACGTCCTGAAACTTGGGCCCATTTCCTCACCGATATACTGCAACACTGACGTATATATCATTGAGTGTCACAAAGAGCACCCTTATCACAAATATCACAGTAGCATTTTGATTTGAGTAGCTATTGAAATAAAAACAGCTAGGTTCTGTTCTGCTCTGTCATATGATTACAGTTTCATATCAGCCCTATGAGTGGTCTTTCCCTTTAGTTTTGTTCTTCCTCCTTTCAAGGTGAGAGTCTTCCTTTAGTGCTCTAAAGGTTTTCAAAACTTTGCCTCTTTATTCTGATACTTCCATTTCACTATTCCTACCACTTTGCCTTTCACTTTTTATTCCCACAAACTGTGTACTCTGTAACTGTCCCAAATCTTCACTTGGAACTATATTAATAAGTTGCCTGGAACATTAACTCTGATATTACACCTACATTCAAATTTATCTAAACCTGTTAAAAGCTTTGCAGTTCTAAACTATACTGTAAAAGGAAATCCAGACCTTTGTGTCTGTCTGAATGCAGCACTACAACACGCTTTCTAGTTGACTGTTACAACAAATATTATATTATTACCTACATTATTAACCAATTAAATCTGGCATCACAATCTACGACAAATCCAAAAAAAGTTGCAATGTTAAAATATGCCTGACTTCCCACTTGTTACCTCCTTTCTGCTGCTCACATGCCTCCTTGTAAAATATTGTATACTTACTGGAAAATTCTTTTCTTTAGTGATTGGGCGATGTTTGACTAATCTGAGTCAAATATCGCCCAATCACTAAAGGAAAGAATTTTCCAATAAGTATACAAGTTAAGAAATCCATCCTCGAATCTGTTTGACTGCTTAGTTTGGAATTTGTTCACAGCATCTTGGGCTGGCTTTTTCCTTAATTATATAGTCAGCTAACAAATAATTAAATTAGGTAATTTGATAAGGTAGCAAACACCTCCATCTATTTGTGACAACATTTTGATTTAATATATTAATGTCAACGTAAGTCAAGACCATTGGAAATTTCATTGCTCTACCATTTGGCATTCTGGATACCTCTTGTCCTTTGGCGAGGCTGATAGATGAGTCTTCTTTGGGTAACCCCAGGCCTTCCCGAGTTTCATTCTCAGCATCAGATTTCTCTTTTTCATTTGTGTCTGCATTAGAAATTGACAGCTTTCTGTACATAAAACATAACAATCACATGGTTAGAAATGCTATATAATTGGCAATGCCATTAACTATGTAAAGGCTGGGAGTTCTAAAGTAAATAAGAGTAGTCTAAAATAAGCATGAAATAAAATTTTGCAATCTAGACTAACTATACTGTTTGCTGAGGCTCAATTTAATTTAAATGCTTAAAAATTTTCAACTTGCCAACTACGATCCAAAGTCTACAAGAATGCTCTTTGTTCATCAGTAAGATGGATCAAGTATTGCAACTTTTTAATTATTATTCCTTCATGGAATGTGAGCATTGCTGGTTATGCCAGCATTTATTGTCCATTACTAAGTGCCCTTGAGAAGGTGATGGTGTACCAACCTCTTGAACTGCTGTAGTTAAGATACGTGACTTGTACATATCTCTAAAAGTTTAAGGGGTTGATTGATTGTCCTGCTATCCTACAGATACTCTGTTAGGGAACATTTTGGTTTATAAGAAACATTTGCTTGTTTTCGGAAGTAAATCTTTTGCGCACCATGTAATAAAGCACAACTAATTTCAATGACTAATGCAGTGTGTTAACTTCAATATTTGAATAGTATGTTGAATTATGACAATATTGCAAAATTCTCCCCCCTAAAAAACACTAGTTAAGTGTTAATTGGTGTCAGTTGTTTGTGTTAATGTCAGCTATTTATGCTTTTCTACCAAGGCAAAGAGGAGGCCTTGTAGTGCAGTGGGTAGAATCTCTGCCTCTGAGCTGAAATTCTGGTTCAAATGGACTTGACGGCCAATGAAAGTGCATTCATAATGTGGTCAAATAGGTTGAGTATCAATCTGCAAATACTTCCAAATACTGACAGGCAGCAAGAGCGACAGAGATTTCTGGTCAGCTATATGACAGAAAGAAAGTTGGAGTCGCTATCATCGTCCATAACTCCAAACTACAGGATACATATAAAACTGCATGTTGCTACAGCAACTTGGACTGCCTGAGTAAAATATAACACAGCACAACTGGCTAAAAAAATCAGCAACTTTCATTTCCATTATCATTCATTTTGTGTTCATGCTACACATGACAACAAAAAAAAAATGCTGTTAATTATAGTCACACATGGTGGGGGTCAATTGACTTTGTACTATCCATTAAAGATCTTTTTTTGTTTCTGCTGAAGCCAAGGGGAGAGGTTTTTAAACTATCATCTAAAGTCAAATATTTTCCTTTTTATAATGAAGCTGTGTTTAATCAGGTGATGTACACATATATTTCCATCGAGAAATTCTTGCAGTTGTAATGTTTGGATAAACAGAATTATAACCTATCCTGCTTTCAATGGCCAGCTACTGTGATGACAGGTGACGTTAATCCAATGCTAGAGCTGACTCAGTATTCTTTAGAGATGTTCAAATTCCTCTAGGAAAATTCTAGACAGCCCAGAGTACCTAACTGCTGGAGACAAAATGACTAGCTTTAGACACGCAATCCACCTGATACCATACCTGGTTTCAATCTCCACTGACCATTATCTGTCCAATGGAGTGGGTTAAAATTATTCACCTTGTGCCAGTGCAACAGAAAATTAGGTGTCCACAAATTTACAGTTAATTCCTAATTTGTACTGTTGCAAGTAGATATCCTCCCTGCACTGCCATACTTTGCTGCCTGAAACAGTGTAGACAGGAATCTTACCTGCAACATTGGCAGGTTGCTCCCAGATGGTTTGTAAATTGTAAGGTCAAATGCTCCATTATAAATACAAACCAAACAAGCATTAGATAGAATTTTTTTGTGGGCGGCACAGTGCACAGTGATTAACACTGCTGTCTTACAGTGCCAGGGACCCGGATTCAATTCCGGCCTCGGGTCACTGTCTGTGAGGAGGTTGCACATTCTCCCCATGTCTATGTGGGTTTCTTCTGGGGACTTCCATTTCCTCCCACCAAAGATATGCAGGTTAGTTTGATTGGTCATGTAAAATAGTCCTTTATTGTCAGGAGAATTAACAGGATAAATATGTGAGGTTACGGGGATAGGGCCAAGTTGGATTTTGTCAGTGCATGTTTGATAGGCAAAATGGCCTCCTTCTGCACTGCAGGAGTTCCATAATTTTATTCCAAGTGATTTTATAGATTTATATAAAGCAAAGCAACAATAAAAAACCTCACAAAACCAACTGATGTGTTGAAAGTTAGATATTCAAACCTGTCAAAGTCCCTGATGACCAAGGTATCATAATCGAGGAAAATTTCATCTGTGAGTTTTGTCATGCCTTTTTCTTCCTTGGTCTCTGAATACACAGTTTCTGTCCTTGACTTGCAGACAGGTAAACTGCTGGAAAATAGAAACAGGCAGGTAGTTATCTGAGCAATATTCTACTTAGCATCACCTCCCTAAAAGCACCTGCAAAACATTAAAAATGTGTTCAATATCTTCTGCAGCACATAATGCATTATTTTGGAAATAAAAGAATCAGGGAAAAGCTATAAATTGATTTTGATCAAACTGTGAGCTGTTATCTGCCTCCCACGCTCACATGCTACAATCCAAAACCTTGTTTATCACCACTGAATCTCTGTATAATGGCTGTTTCCATGATTGTTTCAAAATTGCTATTTTTATTTGATTATTACTGCTTAACTGTTTCCACAACAATCATTATCATAATAGTGGATTGGAGAGCTCTAAGTTTGATTCAAAAATATTGGATGAGATTCTCTGGCTTCCTGACTGTGTGTTTCCTGGTGGTAGAAGATGGCATGTTCTTTGCTAATGGCAGGATTCTCTGGTCCCACTGCTGTCAACGGAATTTCCCATGCCACCGCAAAACCTGCGTGCAATGGTGTGCTGTGGCATGACCAAAGAATACCGCTGGCGCGAACAACTGGAAAATTCTGGCTTTTATTAAATGGTTAGCTGTCTTTACTGTAGGGTAATGAATACAAAGATTCTTTTTATAAAGGATTGCATACTTGAGGGGATTTACCTGCATTGAATAGGTTTTCATGAAGGACAGTGCTTTTTCTAAATGTAGTGAATACTATAATATTTATGGCTCATGAGGCTTGCCCATGCTAGATATCGGCTGTTAGGTAAAGCAAAAAGGCAGAAATGGTTCCCAATGGCAGAAGCATAGAGAACTAAAGGACTTTGATTTAAGGTGATAAAAACAGAAATTGAAAGGAAATACTCAGCAGGTCAAACAGAATCGATGGAAAGATTTCAGGTCCAAGCCTTTCGCCAGAACCAAGAAAGATTAGAAAAGCAAAATGTTTTAAGTAAATGGAAGGCAGTTGGGTTGAAAAAGAATAAAGGGGAAGGTTGTTTGATAGGGTGGAAATTAAGAGAGGTTAAATGACAAAACAATTAGTGATGAGGCCCACTAAACTGCTAAAAAAAGGTATGGTAAGTAAAGAAACAAATGATGCATCTAGAGGAGGTGAAAATGGCAAAAGACTGAAAGCTTTTATTCAAAGCAGAAATAAGGAAAACAAGACTAAAATCAAAAGCTAAAAAAAAGGAAGAGATTATAATCTGAAATTGTTTTGAGTCTAAATGATTCTATTTCTCTTTGACAGATATTGGCAGGCCTGCTGAGCTTTTCTGGCATTTTGTGTTTTAATTTCAGATTTCCAGCATCCACAGTATTTTGCTTTAACTTAAATAGGAAAGTAAACTGTCAAGAGGCAGAAAGTCTGCAAAGGGATATAGATAGCGTAAGGGTGTGGGCAAAAGTTTTGCAGATGGAGTAGAAAATTGGGAAAAGCCCTGTAGGAATCTAAATAAATCACACACACTGGCTCTCCTTTATCTAACTTCCTTGTTACCTCATCAAAGAATTCAGACAGATTTGTCAGATATAACTTCCCCTTGACAAAGCCATGCTGACTCAGTTCTATTTTATGCACTTCGAAGTACTCCGCAATCTCATCTTTAATAACGGATCCTAAAGAAGTCTTACTTCTGTTGTGGGTAAAGTATTGGAGAGAATTATTAGGGATAGGATTTATAGTTATTTAGAGAGAAATGAATTGATTGGGGATAGTCAGCATGGTTTTGTGAAGGGTAGGTCGTGCCTTACTAACCTTATTGAGTTTTTTGAAAAAGTGACCAAAGAGGTGGATGGGGGTAAGGCGGTTGATGTGGTATATATGGACTTTAGTAAGGCGTTCGATAAGGTGGCCCATGGAAGACTTCTGCAGAAAATGCAGATGTATGGGATAGAGGGTGATTTAGCTAATTGGATTAGGAATTGGCTAGCAGATAGAAGACAGAGGGTGGTGGTTGATGGGAGATATTCATCGTGGAGTTCGGTGACAAGTGGTGTACCTCAGGGGTCTGTTTTGGGGCCCCTGCTGTTTGTAATTTTTATAAATGATCTGGATGAGGGTATTGAAGGATGGATTAGTAAATTTGCGGATGACACTAAAGTCGGTGGAGTGGTAGATAGTGAAGAGGGGTGTTATAGTTTGCAGAGAGACTTGGACAAGTTGCAGAGCTGGGCCGAGAGGTGGCAAATGGAGTTTAATGTGGAAAAGTGTGAGGTAATGCACTTTGGCAGGAATAATAAATGTGTAGAGTATAGGGCTAATGGTAGGATTCTTAATAGTGTTGATGAACAGAGGGATCTTGGTGTATTTGTGCATAGATCCCTGAAAGTAGGCAGTCAAGTCGATAAGGTTGTTAAGAAGGCATATGGAGTCTTAGCTTTTATTGGTAGGGGGATTGAATTTCGGAGCCGCAACGTCATGTTGCAACTGTACAAAACTCTAGTGCGGCCGCACTTGGAGTATTGTGTGCAGTTCTGGTCCCCACATTATAAGAAAGATGTGGAGGCATTGGAGAGGGTACAGAGGAGGTTTACCAGGATGTTGCCTGGTATGGAGGGCAGGTCTTATGAAGAGAGGCTGAGGGATTTGAGGTTGTTTTCGTTAGAAAGGAGGCGGCTAAGAGGAGACCTTATCGAAACATATAAGATGATTAGAGGTTTAGATAGGGTGGACAGTGATAGCCTTTTTCCTAGGATGGAGAAAGCTAGCACGAGGGGACACAGCTTTAAATTAAGGGGTGATAGTTATAGGACGGATATCAGAGGTAGGTTCTTTACCCAAAGGGTGGTTCGGGAGTGGAATGCCCTGCCTGCAGCAGTTGTAGATGCGCCAAGTTTGGTGGCGTTTAAGAGGTTAGTTGATAAGTTTATGGAGGAGAAGGGAATGGTTTAGTTTGGAAGGTCATTGCTTTTTTCATAATTGGTCGGCGCAACATCGAGGGCCGAAGGGCCTGTTCTGCGCTGTAATGTTCTAAGTTCTATGTTCTAAAATCTTGTCAAAGTCAGGCTAACTGGCCTATAACTTCCTATTTGCTGCTTCCCTCCCTTCTTAACCAGCAGTTACAGGCTCATGCTTCCCCTCCAGCCTCACGAAAATTACAGATGACTGAAATAGAAGCAAACATGTTGTCTCAATTTCTTCAGTTACCTACCTCTATTCAAAACCAAACTGGATTGTGAAAATTTGGACATTTGTTTCTACATTTAGTGAAGCATCTGTTTTATCTAACAGATTGAGCAGAAAAATAATAGGCTTTTGCTTCCAGAGAATATTTCATTTACAGGCTGCCAAGACAAATAATGGAGATAGGCTGGACAAGCAGGTCTGACAGCATCTGTGGAGATAGAGTAGACCTGCTGAGATTTTCCAGCATTTTTCTATTTTTGTTTCAAATTCCAGTATTTTACATTTATCAGGAAAAGACAGTGGGCATTTCTTGGACAAGTAGCAAGAAGTTGTGATATAGAAATTCTGATGTTGATGAGAAAGGTCAATGGTATAAAAGATTGAGGTAGATAAAGAATAGCCTTTTTAAAGAACCTTGCAAATTTAATGAATATTTTGATTAAGATGATTCATGCCTTGAGAGCATGGATGTCCATGGTTGTTAACAACTTCCTAGGGTATAATACCGAAGGTAGAGAGAATCTGCATATTCCAGACAGCTGGGAGAGTAATATCCCTCCAGTATCTTCTTGATATTGGGTTCCAAGTCCCTCAAGTTCCACAGCAGTTGGACTTTGTTTCAGAAATTCTACTTCATTATTGCTCCTCTGGATATATTGAAGCATTGCAATCTTCTCTGGGCAATATACTTCATAATATCGATGTTCAACTGGTGAAAATGGCCCTTCAAGTGGAGTCATGAACAACAGAAGAAAGCTTCATCTTCCACTTGGACATTTCAGAATAGAGATGGAAAGTTTATCCACCACATGACAAAGGCATTTGCAAATTTGGCAGTACATTATTACTGCAGGCCACAAATATTTGGAATATTAAAGGGGTGGAAATCTATACCAGTTCACAGCAAGGTTTGGCAGTGTGATGCTGGTCCCATTTATGCCTCCCTGAATTTTGGAAATAGAACCAAATGGCCCTATCATGCTACTCCTCATAAAAAGAATTAAGCTTTCAGCTCTCCTGAAGTTGGTTATGGTATCAAAACTCATGCAAGGTCAGGTAGCAACCCAGAAAAAGTCCCCATCACAGCCTGAAGGCAATAGCTCATTCCATACTGGCAGAGCTGTTTCAGCATTTCATTTGCCTTGTAGGTACTTGTGTAAACAAAAGGTCATCCAAGTATTTCTTTGTGAACTTAGATGTAAAAAAGCACAACTCTTCATTTGCACGTATAATATCTCCTATTACTTATGCAGCAGAGTAAGAGAGAAGGAATGTTTGTTTCAAGCTTAACTTTTGCATAGGTTAGGATACAGGTTTGCAGCTGACTGTGAGGCCCTCACTATATCAGTTTAAAGTCCATACCAGGCAATCAGTAAGAGGGAAAACCTATCTGTAAAGATGCACTATCACCACACTAACAGAGACAAGAGCAAAAGGTATTTAGACAGGAACACTTTTAAAAAGCAATTTGCCAGCAGCTTCTGACATGCAAGAAAGCTTTACTTACTGATTGTAAGCAAAACTGAGATGAGTGATGATGTCAATCTGTCATTTCTATTGCATTTCTTTTAAATTCATTCATAGGATATGGGCATAATTGGCTTGGTGGGCACATATAATCCATTGAATAAGTGGTGGTGAGCTGTCTTTTTAAATCATTGCATTCCATTGCACTGTTCAAGAGTTTCACCTACATCTGAGCCAGAAATTGATTAAAAACAGTGCAGAATCCAATAGAACAAGTTCCATCCCAATCCACACTCCTATAGTTCTTTTCCCCACTGCATCAACGCCCAAAGAGCCCCACACAAGAAAACAGAGCCTCATCATTTCCATTAATCTTTACCCAAAGGGTGGTTCGGGAGTGAAATGCCCTGCCTGCAGCAGTTGTAGATGCGCCAAGTTTGGTGGCGTTTAAGAGGTTAGTTGATAAGTATATGGAAGAGAAGGGAATGGTTTAGTTTGGAGGGGCATTGCTTTTTATATTGGTCGGCGCAATATCGAAGGCCGAAGGGCCTGTTCTGTGCTGTAATGTTCTATGTTCTATGTTCTAATCTGTAAACGAAGATAATGGAGAAATTCAAATTGCACCTGGATACTCTGATTAGATGTGCTGGTTAGGGTTTCCACAGTGATCAACTTTATTCTTTCCTATCTCTGTCTAATTTTTGTCTTCCTATTTCTAGAGTGAGGTGTGTGGTCACCACATCAGCCTCAGCACCCCTGGTCAGGGAAGAATGAAAATAATTAGCCAGAGATTCCTTAAAGGTCTAGTAACTCATGGTGGACAATATGCATATGATACATGTTGGATTAGGTCAGTCCAAGACTAGGCACTATGGTGGAATTCTTGTACACTGTGCTGCAGAAGAGGAAATAAATAAACCACACTTCCCTTTCATGATTGCTACATGTATGTTCTTATGTGTATGCTGGTGTAGTGGATTAACCATATGTCTCTCCCTAGTATCCCAAATAAAAAAAGATCTGGACAAAGATTGCTGACACTAGAATTCTACAATAGTATAAGGAGTTTAAAAGTTTGTTTATAAGTTTATTTATTTATTAGTCACAAGTAGGCTTACATTAACATTGCAATGAGATTACTGTGAAATTCCCCTAATCACTACATTCCATGGTGCCCCTTCGAGTCAATGCACCTAACCAGCATGTCTTTAGATCGGAAGGAAACTGGAGCATCCGGAGGAAACCCACACAGACACACGGAGAACATGCAGAATCCACACAGATGAGAAGGGAAATGAGAAGGGAAAAAGGAAAAGTACTGAGAGATAAAGGGATACCAATTTGTTTTGTTTCATGTTATGAATAAATGTCACTTGTAATAAATGACAATCTTAATTGTCTTGAGAAATTGCAATTCTTCTTAAATGCTGCCATCATATGATTAGGTTGGCCCCCGTAAAGCTTAGTAAAGATTCCCAGGATTCTGGCCCATCAATGATGAAGGAATTAAATGTATAATGTAGGAAGAAATCTGCCTTGAAAGAAAGCATGCTGTCCAACTCCTAGATGCTGGAAGTTCAGAAAATAAAAGGTGCTGCCGAATAAACTTTAGTAAGTGCACTTATACATGCAGCCTCAACACTCTAAGGGTGAATGGATGAACCTTTAGGCTAATCAATTAAGAAGACTACTTTTTCCTATGGAGTTGCTGATCCTACCTAGTTAACTCCTCTGAATGGAATATCTGAACTGCTGTCAAATTGCTGTCCTAGGATTCAGTTTTTAGCTGCAATATTTTCCAGTCCTGATTTTTCCCTGCAGTTTTCATTTCCTACCACTGTTTTAAAGATTTTTAAAGTTTAATAGTGTCGCAAACAGGGTTACATTAACATTGCAACAAAGTTACTGTGAAAACCCCCTAATCGCCATACTCTGGCACCTGTTCAGGTATACTGCAGATGAATTTAGCATGATCAATGCACCTAACCAGCATGTTTTTTGGACTGAGTATTGCCGATGGACCTGGTATAAACAGCACGCTTCAAGTAATGAAAGGAGTTAGGTATCATTTATTACAATCCAAACAAAATAACTTCTCAAAGATAAATACTGAAGCAAATTACCTACACATGTCAACTGTCACACCACAACATTTTCCAAAAAGGTGAAATTGTTTAATGTGCAATTTGTTTTGGACATATCTGCACATGGAATTTGCAAAGATGAAAACTGCAGGACCTGCACTGTCAGCAAGTACTAAATTCCAAGTTAACAACTTCCCAGCAAACATTCATCCAATGTCCTGATGTTAATAACATCTCCATTTCAGTATTTGTTAATGTAGACAAATGAGTGTGAAGTTGAGAAATTGTGAGGCAAGAGCAGGCAGATTTAATCAGTTGATACTTTAATTCCATGGACCACCTATTATGGTCTATAGAGAAAAGAAAATCTTGTCTTTATATAACATCTTTCACAACCTCGGGACATCCTTAATTGCTTTAAAACCAAAGTGCTTTTGAAGTGTAGTCGCTGTTATAATGTTGGAAACATAGATGCAGATTTTCAAAATCAAGGTCCTACAGACAGCAATGTAATAATGACCAGAATGTTGTGATGTTGCTTGATAAGTATTAAGAACAAAGAACAAAACAGCACGGGAAACAGTCCCTTCGGCCCAATGAGCCTGCGCCGCCACCCCGATGTTCCCACCTCTACCCGTGATCCCTGTCTATGTTTATAGATCTATGGATTAAAAACCAAATTTGAGACAATTTTGGGAGAATTTGTTTTGCCAATTAGCGTAAGAGCACATCTTTGGGATGTGGGAGGAAACCGGAGCACCCGGAGAAAACCCACGCAAACAGGGGGAGAATGCGCAAACTCCCACAGACACAGGCCCAAATCCATATATCTGCACAGCATAGCGATAGTCACTGAGCTGCTGTGTTGCCCATCAAATAGTCCAGGTCAAGCGTCCACTAACGACGTGAAGCACTAGGATACTCTCGAAAAAGAAATCCAAGAGCAGCCCTCTCACGACCCATCTCGTGTATGCCCCTTGTTAGACAACAAGGTGGACCAAAGCACCTGTAGGATAAAAACAAGTACATCCAGGACAACTGAAATAACTTCTCGCTCTTTTTAAATAGTTCATTGGGATTATTCACGTCTAGCTGTGAGAACTGATAGAACCCTCCTTAAATGCATTAGCCCCAGTTTTTGTGCTCAGATCTCTGGAGTGAAACCTAAACCTGCAATCTTCTAAATCCTAGGTGAGAATGATGGCAACTGAGTCACTGCTGACTCTTAAAATTTATGTTATTTGATGAAGATTAGCTAACTAAAAATAAAATTGCCAAAAAACACGTTACTGAGAGATATCTCCATGATACATCTCAGCAACCTGCAAAGAGCAGTCCCAGGGACTAGGGTGCAAGTTCAAATGGCTTTGCTGAGTTCAGGAAAAGGGGACATTTTTATAGACCTGCCACTTTTAAGGATTCACAGATTCTTCTCAACTGCCAAAAGCCAGCCCTAAATGCCTCCTCGTGCTTCTGGACAGGGGGTTAGTGGCAGAGCTGATGTTCAGCACTGTTTCTTATATACTTCTCAAACTGTCCAAGGAGAATGATTTTGAACTATAAAACTATTTCAATAACACAACTTTACATAATACATATGTCTAAGTCAACACTATCTAAGGCAAAGCAATTACGTGATCTGCAATCCATTCACCAACTTAAACATCCACTTCATCAACCACCGATGCACAGTGGCAGCAGTGTGCATAGTACACTTAATACATTGCAATAATTCACTAAGCCTCCTTCAACAGCACCTTCCAAACAAGCAACTGCTACTATCCACACTACCTAGAAGGACAAAGGCAGCAGAGACATAGGAACATCACTGCATACAAGCTTTCCCCGCAAGCCACACACAACCTGTGGTGACTTCAGGCCACAAGTAAGGTAGTCTAATGCATTGTTTAAAAAAGGGAGCTTCTTCATGTAAATAAAAACAAAGTTTAACAATAACAGTAACTTAGTAGAGTAGTAATAATAGTAGCAACTATGAAAACAGGTGGTCCAATAAAACAGATCTTGCTCACAAGTCACTCTCTCACAGATCGAAAACCTTTCAAGCTTAGAATCTTCAAAAGATGCCAAGAAAAGAACTACATCTGAGAAAGACTTCTTAGAACACTCTGTAACACTTCTCCCTCACACAAATTTGAATCCCCTCATCAGAACAGAAATACAACACAAGTAATGTCTTGGTTATACAAAAGTCTTTCAGGAGGTTTTGCAGTTGCGTTGATGAATTTTGTAATGGTTGATCTGGAATCACAAGTGAACAGATAGATTAAGGATCTATACATGTATGTTAATCTTCCACTACGCCAGTAGAATCAATTGACAAACCTGGAAACAACTCCTCACATAAGTTTCAGCTCATGATCTTTTATAATAGTTGGCTATCCTTACATCAGAAATCTTTTAACTTGTGAGAAAATAGGATCTCTGTCCATCCAATGTTAAAGTGCTTTGCACTGAGTGGAAAATGTGCAAGTTTCGAGTGATAAAACCAACTCAGAAGGACGCAATACCTTGTATGGCAAATCCAGTAATGGTAGACAACACAACTGAATTTGCATTGTCTGCTGTGCATATGACACTATAGTGTTATGCTGACAATGTAAGCACCCAGCATTGTATTCCTGCTCAGGCCATGGGAGGAATACATCATGACTCATTGAAAAGACTCATCAACAGCTTGTGGTCAGTGCTATGGTGAACAAATAACCATAGAGGTACTGATGGAATCTTTTCACTGCAAAAATGACAGCTAGACATACTCTTTGTCCAATTGTGAATATCCCTTTTCAGCCTTTGTCAGTGTGCTGAAAAACCAAAGGAGTAGCCTGAGGATCTACATACACCTTCACAATAGTGCTTCACAATGTAGCCAGTTCATTCTTGAATACGTCTGGATAGTTCATGACAACACCTACTGTCACCCTCATATGCTTTTCACCGCAGTTCGTTGGAAGTTTGCTGACCCAGTCACACTCATGCACTTCCCTTTAACCACAAGGAGTAGTGCTCTTGTTTCTTGACTACTTTGAGCAATGTGGACTTCTAACGCCCCAAGCAATGGTACAGAACTCTAGTATAAGTCTGAAGATTAGTCTCTGCTTTCCATAAATTTCCACTGTTATGAAAGTTAGGTTACAAACATTTGTGAAAATTAATGTTCCTTAACTGTCAAAAAAAACTGTTAAGTAATGGAAAATGATTATTAGCCTTTAGTCAGACCAACACTGACATATTCTAGATAAATGAGTATATCTGAAACCTTATTCTACAAACTGCATTCCAGACTAGGATAACAAGATGAAAACAAGTTACCATGGCAATTCCAAATAGCAAGATATGGGGACAAATTATGCTAATGAAGGATTGGCTTTCTATTGGTTAAGAAATGGCAAAAGACTTTGCTATGATTGGTGGATATGTAAGTCAATGAAAGATGTGAAAAATCTCTTGTTCCTAATTTGCTATAATTGACTATAACTGCTGAGCTGTCTATCTATAACTCAGAACTGCTTCAGCCATTCTATATTGGCCGGAAAATGTTCTCCTTATGCACATGTAATTAAAGATCTTACATTGGATGCATGGTACCCCGTGCTGTTTGTGTAAAAAGTTGACTTAGATTGCTGTTATCCAGAGAACTCTGACACTGTAGTAAAAATAGATTCCACTCATGGCTCATCCTCATTAAATATGCATAAGCTTTCTCCTCTATCTACTATGAGTTGTCTATATGATGAATAGCTGATTGAGACTTCTTTGAATTTTTTGCTAAGCCATCCCCTCGCTCTTTGCACCTCTGCATTTCTTCACTAAATGCCCCGTCTTGATGCACCAGTAACAAACACCATCCATAAACTTGGAATGATTCACATAGCGTGGTACTCCACTGCTTTCACCTCTTTTCTTGTAAATTTTCTTTCATCTGGGGAGGCAATAGCTAATTGGTATTATCGTTAGACTATTAATCCAGAAACTCAGCTCATGTTCTAAGAACCTGGCTTTGAATCCTACCACAGCAGATGGTGGAATTTGAATACAATAAAAAAATCTAATTAGGAAGCTACGGATGACGGCAAAACTACTGTTGATTAGTGTAAAACCACATCTGGTTCATCAGTGTCTTTAGGGAAGGAAATCTGCCATCTTTATCTGGTCTGGTTTGGCTACACATGACTCCAGAGCCACAGCAATGTGACTGACTCTCAACTGCCCATGATTTTTTTAAAAAAATCTGATTCAGCACTCATGCATGAGTATAAACCCTGCCTTTTAAATATCTTTAGCAGTACTGACAGCCATTCATATGCCATGCAAAATTTCTAGATCCTTCTTAAAAGCTGGTGTGGCTGACTGTTGGCCTAGTTACTTGCAGATCAACCTATCTCCAAATGTATCTTCTAAAATTGCACTAAAATCACAGTGTTCTGAAATCTGGTGTAATTCTGCAGAAAGTCAGTTACCAATTGACCTGCTTTTCAAAAGTGAAATTTTAATCTTTTAACAATTGCCAAGAGCTTTGAGTTATGGTGATTTCGGACCAGAATATCTAAATTTACAAATGAAATTTTCTCTGGCATGACCAGAGTTCTTCACTCCACATACACACTCAGGAGAATGGAGTGCTGCTTTGCTTCATCTTTTATTCCGTTTGCTAAAAAGAAATGCTGCAACTTCTTCACATATTCAGTCTAGTCCTCGCTTCTCGTATCAAATTCAGCAACTGCCTCGAACATAGCCGTGGTGCTACTAACTTGAAATTCTGTTGAATAAACCCGCAATGGAAACTAGCAATTTACTGTATGCCATGTCATATTGCTATGCTGTACACTGAGAAACTTTGAAATTTCCATTTTCTCCATGTTGCCTAAAAGATGTAGTGACTGGAGACCATAAATAAGGTAGTTAAACATGTGTTGTGTAAAATAATTAACTTTTTTATATAAGTAAATAACAAAATTTGGCATTAACAATATGCTCATGGGGTGTCAGTCAAAGAGGACAGCAAGGTTGAACACCTCAGATTAAGATCATCAAATCCAAATTTGAGATGTGAAATTCCTGATGGCAGTCAAAGATTTTGGGTGCAATTAACCTTACAGGCCTGGTGAGATGTTGACAAAAGATGGGGTATGCAGTAGATTTACACTGATAATACTCTTCATTACCAATGGAGACAAAATTCATTCAGAGTGTAAATCACAATGCTCACTTGATCCTATCAGTTTCCTGCCAGGCAAGATAATTACAAAAGTTAGCACCAATGGTTTTAGCCATGCAGATGCTGGAATGAAGAAAATTCTGCCAGTTCCAGGCTGTTAGACATTGAACAACACAGCAATAATCATGTGTAATACTCACATGGTGCCAGATAATGTAGTTGGGTGCATATAAAATTGAAATAGTGGCATCAGAGGACAGCATATAGTGAAAAGGCTACATTATCACAACAGGTTAACAGTTTCAGTTGAATTATTATGCCAAAAGATTTTCTCCCCTGCAGACGATAGATTAATTTCACATTGTGACTGCCGAGGGGCTCAGCATGTAGGGACAGTCTCTCTCTGTACCATAATATCATCTTGAAGCAATCCAAAGAGTGAACCTTGGCTTTGATGCGTGGCCTGTGACAAAAGCTAATGAACAGCATTTATTTTGGCACAGAACTGAATAGTTTTATTTTCACACTATGACTACAGTGCCAGAGGACATGAATACAAAATTAGCAAACTGCAGATGAGACTAGTGCAAAGATACCTCACACAGAAAATCATAGAACTGGAACAAACTCATCGGATGACTAGTGCTCTATTAATTAACTTTTTTTAAAAACTGGAATGAATGAATGAAAGAGACAGAAAAGCATAAGAATAGGCGGAAATTGTGAAATATGATATTGACATTGCTTTGTTTTCATGTGATTATGAGACAATCATTTGCAGACTACTAACTAGTGAGGATGTAAATAATTGGTGACTGCATAAACTGCACAATTTTTCACAAAGCAAATTAGAAAGGGATGACTACATCTCTGTTTATGTTCTTACTAAAGCTACTAGGCCATCAGTGCACGTAGAGTATCTGTTTGTATAAAGAAAAAATGTGCATAAGTGAAGCTGGTCTGTATTTGCAGGTGATACTATTCTCCGAACTACACAAGGCAAAGATCTCCTTCTTTTATGTTTTATTCAATAAAATATTGTAACCATGCACAACTGCGAACGCTGCAACTCCTAACATTAAAGTGCACATGCAGCTGATAAGAATGTAATTCCATACAGGAAGGATGACAGTAGAATCAATTGGAGAATAAAGAGTTAACATCAAAAATGCATGATCTTAATGAAATAATGATGTCAGATAACATGTTTGAGAAGTACAAGAGGTCTAGAAAGAGAAGAAACTCCAGCCTCATTTGGTGGTCCAAATGTGTAAATACTTGTTGTAAATAAAAAGTAATGGCTTTGAGAAACCACAGCATACTGTAGGAGAATAGACAATCCTCAAAACCCCTATCTAGGCTATGACCATGTAATGACACATCAGCTCGGAACATTATTGAGACATTCATATCTAAAATTTTAAGATCAATAGTAGCTAATTTCAATTAAAAAGAATCAAGGCAGCCATCTCTGAATATATTGGAATATAAAAAACTGGTAGTCCTGTAGGTGACTGAAAGGACCTGAATGGAATATAAGTTGAGGCCAGGAGTAACATGTATCTCATTAATAATGGACTATACATGGTGGATTGTTGTCAAATTACTTCTATCCAAATGATAAAAGTCCTCCAGCACTAATCCTTCATGACCACGTCTCTGGCAAATAAAGATTATTCTTATCTGGGTTTTGTGTTGGTCAGCCAATAAACTCTATTGATTTGACAGCAGCCTCCTGGAGAGGATTCCTCTTTCAGTGTCCAGTTGAGGGATCCAGCATTGGGAAGGGAGATATCTACTGAGAACCAGCCAACTTCTCTTACAACCGGTCCATTCACTAGCAAACTGCAAACTGTCTCTCTCACATTTCTCCAGGGATTCTATAGTAATCTCTGTTGATACCTCAACATAATACCAACCGAGACATCATTGAGGGTGGTGCTGCTGGTAATGGAGAGCTATCAGCCTCTGATTGGCTGGCAGGTCTCTGCAGGAAGGATTTCTGCCACTGCAACATGGGTTTCCCACAAGTTTTCCAACCTGTGGAGAAATTCCACACCAAGAACATTAAATCCAGCCCAAAAGCTTTTGTGCACTTCTTTATAGATCCTAAATTCTATGCTGCTGTGCTGATTCTGTTCTTCACTGAATTAGTTGATCTGAGGGTTTTATCAGGGCAGCATAAAGAAGATTAAATCCTACTACACATCAACTAAAGATCAGAAAGTCTCCTATAAGTCAATCAAAATAAACACACTCATAAAATGAAAGTTCAACATTAACTCATTGTCTTGGAAAATAAATCCAATCATTTGGTGGTAGCTAAATGATGTTGTGAAAGAATTATCTGGTCAGCAGGTTGACCAGCAAAGGGAAAGCAACCCATTTTAATTGCAGCATTGCAAGATATTGGAGATCAGTGATGAGGCTATTGGAGGGGTCAGTGGCGAGGGATGAGCAGATGCTATGATTTCTGCAGTAGTATGCTGTCTTTTTTCCTCACTGTTCCCTAAAAAACACAATTGGAATGCTTTAATAATACCCAGAATCCTGTTTCCATTGATCTCACCCTGTCACAGCTTTCTCAATATTACTATGCTTCAATTCCACCCTCCCACCACTGATATATCAGTAATGCAAGAAAGGTGCTGAGTGTAAGAAAAACATCTCACTTACGTTCCTCTCAGAGCATGCCACCTCCTTCTCACTGCTTCCAAACACTGAAATCACCTTTTCCAGTGTTTTCACATGTCACAATACACCTCTCACTTCATCCCAACTTTTGCTTCCTCCCAGGGTCACTCTTCTGACATCATCAATAAATATATAGTTCTAACTCCTCAGTAGTGCTGAAGACAATTTATGTAACTAATATTCCCTCCCCATTATCCTGCACTGATGGAAAAATATAAAATGAACATAAAAATTAAACTAACTTTCAATCATACTTGTGGTTACTATTTGCAATGTACATGCAAATATGTTTATGATCATGGCTTTTAAGGACTGAAGCAGAAAAGTTTGACATTATGCTATAATAACACTATTTGACTTATTCAATCACTGTAAATCAGAAGCTGCAACAGCTTATTGAAACATAATAGTGCCCTCTCTCCCTACTTGAACAGTAGAACTGTTCAAGTTCTACCCTTGAACAAAGCCATTAGAGATGATATTAGAAATAGTACATGAAATTTAGATATAGTAATATTCCATTCAAAAATGGTGAACAGTAAAGGATCAAAGCCATGGGGAGATGGATAGTGTAGCTGCAGTAAACATTGGAAAACCACACACATTCCAACACAAGTGTGCAGCACACCTCCACTTCTCAGTCTTCACTGTGCCCTTGTAATTCATTGCATCTTGAGCACACTGGAAAAGCTTTCCCCTGTTCCTGAAAAGTTGTACATTTGACATTTCTTGCTAAGTCAGATAAAAGGCTGTTGAAGTGTGTTTAATCACTGAAAAAATCTTGTATCATATCTCTTAAGATAAATGTCAAGGCCTAAAGCATTCAAATTTGTAGAATGATTTTGAAATATAGTGGGATTTACTGTGCACAGGACAGCTGTTCTGAATAAGATTCTCACACAACAAAAAACATATCAGCAATTATTCCTTTTTTGGTGATATTTCCAATACTGTGTAATGAGAAAAAGAAAGAAAGATTCACATTTATATAATTATAATTTATATAATACAAAACTGTTTTGTAGCCATTGAGGGCTTTTGAAGGGTAAATTATTGCTCACAGAAAGAAATGCTGCACCAATTTACACAAGCTTTCATGACAGGCAATTTGATAATGAGCAGATAAATTAATTTACAAACAAAAACAACATATTTATAAGGCATCGTTAATGTAATAAACCATTTCACAGGAGCCTTATAAAATATGACTTCAAGTCATAAAAGTCAGATGACCAAAAGCTTGGTTGAAGGCGTCGATTTTAAGGAATATCTTGAAGGAAGAAAGCAAGGTAGAGAGACAGAGAGGTTTAGGGAGGGTATCCAGAGATTGCAGCCCAGGCAACTGAAAGCAGCAAAGTGATTAAAATCAGGGATGCTCACGAGGCCAGAATTTGAGAAGTGCAGATATCTCAAAGAGAAGATCATAAAATTAGGGAGGAGCAAGGTCACAAAGGAATTGGAAAACAAGGATGAGAATTTGAAATCAAGACATTTCCCGACCAAAAGCTCATGTCAGTAGGCAATAGATGATAGGCAAATGACACTTTGTGAATGCTAAGTCATGAGTAGCAGAATTGTGAATGATCTTAACTTTACAGAGAGTAGAATATGAAAGACCAGCCAATAATGCATAGAAATAGTCAAGTCTAAAGGTAACAAAGATATAGATATGGACTTCAGCAACAGATGAGCTGAGAGAGCGATATATTTGGACAATTTTATAGAAGTGCCAATAGGAGCTCCGAGTTATACAAACATAGGCAATAGGAGCAGAAGTAGGCCATTTGGCCTCTTGAGCCTGCTCCACCATTCAATAAGATCATGACTGATCTGTTTACATTGGGTTCCACATTCTTTTCACTCTCCCACTATAACCTTTGATTTCCTTGCCTATCAAGAATCTATCTGCGTCTGTCTTAAAAAGATATAGTGACCCTGCTTCCATTGCCTTCAAAAGTAGAGTTCCCACTGAGAGAAAGAATTTCTTCTCATTTCTGTCCTATAAGAGCATTCTTTAAATTAAACATCACCCTCTACTTCTGGACCCACAAACAAGAAGGACCATCATTTCCACATCCACTTTGTCAATATCATTCAGGATCTTATAAACTTCAGTTAGGTCACCTCTTGATGCATTTATATTTTTCCTTAAATAAGGACACCAAAACTGCATACAGTATTCAAGATGCAGCCTCACTGATGTCCTGGCTAATTGAGCATTATATCCTTATTTTTAAATTCAATCCATCTTGTGATATTGGCAGGCATTCCAGGCATTCCATCAGCTTTTTTGACTATTTGCTGTACCTGCTCACTAACCTTCTGTGATCAATGCATAAGAACACCTGGATCCCTCATACCTCAGAATTCTATATGTAAGTAATACTCTGATGTTTTAATATTACTGCCAAAGTGAACAACTTCATGTTTTCTCACATTATATTTCATCTGCAAGATATTTGGCCACTCACTCAACTTATCCATATCCATCTGCAAAGTCCTTATGCCTTCTTCACAACATACTTTATTATTTATCTTTGTGTCGTCTGCATTCACAACATAATTTTCTTCCTAACATTGTGTCATCTGCAAATATAGCTACCAAGCCTTTATGCCGCTCATCTAAGTTAATAATATAAATTGTAAAAAGTTGAGGCTCCAAAGCCAGATCACTGCTGGACTCCACTCTCACATCCTGCCAATTTGCATAATGACCTATTTTACATAAGTTCCATTTTCTGCAGATAGCCAATCTACAATCTAAACCAATACGTTATCCCCCAATATCATGAGCTTTTTTTTGTCATAACCTTTGATGTGGTACCTTATCAAAATTTTTCTGGGAAATCCAAATACATCTATGGGTTCCTCTCTATCCACAGTAGATGTTATACCTTTGAAAAACTGTAGTAAATTGGTCAAACATGATTTCCCTTTCACAATTATCTTGAGCTTGTCAAGATGCCCAATTATAATCTTTTTAATGATTGGTTCTAAAACTTTCCACACAATAGATGTTAAGCTAACTAGGCTATGGTCTCCTGTTTTCTGACTCCAGCCTTTCTTGAATTGCTGTGATATGACCATAAACTTGAATAGCTTATGGTCGCAGCTGCAGGTAAGTGCTTTTCACTTTCTCTTTCATGTACACATTGTGGTGAGGAGCAACAGGGATACTTGACATGCATTCAAGCATAAAGGGAAAAGTAAATAAAAACAGCTGACTGGTTGACTGAATAGAAAACCATTAAGCTATTAATCAAATATGAGTTAAAAGGACTGGACTAAATTTGAATAGGAACAAAGTTTTCAAAGGGCTGGGAAGTAAGTTTAGGATTCTGAGCTTCAGGAAGGCTCAGAGGTTTCAAATAAAAGCTGTGTTAACAGAATAGGACTGCAGTGTCTGCTGCTCAACTTTCAGCTCAATGACTCTGGCCGTGATCTTCTGAAAAAAATTTTGAAGTACTGAATGAGCAAGAAAATGGGAGAGAATTGTGCTGTTTCTTTTGCAGTCTTGTGGCACTTTGTGTCAGAATGTGATTCTCACCAGTGGTGGTAGTGGTGATGGTGGTGGTTGGGGGAGGGGGAGTGCTATCCACCCCGTGGATATTGGAGTGCCCTCTTCTGACCCCGATTCCCTTGTATGCTGGTCTCCTGCTCCCCATCTGTCCCACAAACTTGGACATCCCTTCCCCTCCCCGCACCGATCACCCCTTTCTGCAGAATTTCCCTCTTCCACCCCCACCCCAGCACCCCTCCAAATACTACCCCGGCAGTTTCCTCCTTCCCATCCAGATTACCACCCTGGTAGAATTTCCTCCTCCCAGCCCGATCTGCCCGTCTGCAGAGTTCTTTCCTTTATATCACAATGCCTCATTTTTTTTTTTGAAAAAGTGACCAAAGAGGTGGATGGGGGTAAGGCAGTTGATGTGGTATATATGGACTTTAGTAAGGCATTCAATACGGTGGCCCATGGAAGGCTTCTGCAGAAAATGCAGATAGAGCATAGAATATAGAACATTACAGTGCAGAACAGGCCCTTCGGCCTTCGATGTTGCGCCGACCAATTATGAAAATAAACCAATGACCCTCCAAACTAAACCATTCCCTTCTCTTCCATAAACTTATCAACTAACCTCTTAAACACCACCAAACTTGGCGCATCTACAACTGCTGCAGGCAGGGCATTCCACTCCCTAACCACCCTCTGGGTAAAGAACCTACCTCTGATATCCGTCCTATAACTATCACCCCTTAATTTAAAGCTGTGTCCCCTCGTGCTAGCTTTCTCCATCCTAGGAAAAAGGCTATCACTGTCCACCCTATCTAAACCTCTAATCATATTATATGTTTCAATAAGGTCTCCTCTTAGCCGCCTTCTTTCTAACGAAAACAACCTCAAATCCCTCAGCCTCTCTTCATAAGACCTGCCCTCCATACCAGGCAACATCCTGGTAAACCTCCTCTGTACCCTCTCCAATGCCTCCACATCTTTCTTATAATGCGGGGACCAGAACTGCACACAATACTCCAAGTGCGGCCGCACTAGAGTTTTGTACAGTTGCAACATGACGTTGCGGCTCCGAAATTCAATCCCCCTACCAATAAAAGCTAAGACTCCGTATGCCTTCTTAACAACCTTATCGACTTGACTGCCTACTTTCAGGGATCTATGCACATATACACCAAGATCCCTCTGTTCATCAACACTATTAAGAATCCTACCATTAGCCCTATACTCTACACATTTATTATTCCTGCCAAAGTGCATTACCTCACACTTTTCCACATTAAACTCCATTTGCCACCTCTCGGCCCAGCTCTGCAACTTGTCCAAGTCCCTCTGCAAACTATAACACCCCTCTTCACTATCTACCACTCCACCGACTTTAGTGTCATCTGCAAATTTACTAATCCATCCTTCAATACCCTCATCCAGATCATTTATAAAAATTACAAACAGCAGGGGCCCCAAAACAGACCCCTGAGGTACACCACTAGTAACCGAAGTCCACGATGAATATCTCCCATCAACCACCGCCCTCTGTCTTCTATCTGCTAGCCAATTCCTAATCCAATTAGTTAAATCACCCTCTATCCCATACATGTTGATGGGAGATATTCATCGTGGAGTTCGGTTACAAGTGGTGTATCTCAGGGGTCTGTTTTGGGGCCCCTGCTGTTTGTAATTTTTATAAACGATCTGGATGAGGGTATTGAAGGATGGATTAGTAAATTTGCAGATGACACTAAAGTCGGTGGAGTGGTAGATAGTGAAGAGGGGTGTTATAGTTTGCAGAGAGACTTGGACAAGTTGCAGAGCTGGGCCGAGAGGTGGCAAATGGAGTTTAATGGGAAAAGTGTGAGGTAATTCACTTGGCAGGAATAACAAATGTGTAGAGTATAGGGCTAATGGTAGGACTCTTAATAGTGTTGATGAACAGAGGGATCTTGGTGTTATGTGCATAGATCCTGAAAGTTGGCAATCAAGTCGATAAGGTTGTTAAGAAGGCATACAGGAGTCTTAGCTTTTGTTGGTAGGGATTGAATTTCGGAGCCGCAACGTCATGTTGCAACTGTACAAAACTCTAGTGCGGCCGCACTTGGAGTATTGTGTGCAGTTCTGGTCCCCGCATTATAAGAAAGATGTGGAGGCATTGGAGAGGGTACAGAGGAGGTTTACCAGGATGTTGCCTGGTATGGAAGGCAGGTCTTATGAAGAGAGGCTGAGGGATTTGAGGTTGTTTTCATTAGAAGGAAGGCGGCTAAGAGGAGACCTTATTGAAACATATAATATGATTAGAGGTTTAGATAGGGTGGACAGTGATAGCCTTTTTCCTAGGATGGAGAAAGCTAGCATGAGGAGACATAGCTTTAAATTAAGGGGTGGTGGTTTTAGGACAGATGTCAGAGGTAGGTTCTTTACCCAGAGGGTGGTAAGGGTATGGAATGCCTTGCCTGCGTCAGTTGTAGATGCGCCAAGTTTGGTGGCGTTTAAGAGGTTAGTAGATAAGTTTATGGATGAAAAGGGAATGGTTTAGGTTAGAGGGTCACTGCTTGTTCCTAATTGGTCGGCGCAACATCGAGGGCCGAAGGGGCTGTTCTGCGCTGTTATGTTCTATGTTCTATGTTCATCTGCAGTGTTCCTTCCCTCTGTCCCATTCAGAATGTCTTCCTGGCAGAGATTCTCCCTCCCTTCCTTACTGCCTCCCCCCACCTCCAGAAGAGTGCAGAGCTTTCTCCTTCCCAGATTGACATCCCTGCAGGGTCCCCATTCCCCCCCAAACCTCCAAGCTTCATGACAACAGGCTCTGCCCCCAACGCCCACCACCTTGGTTTGCCTCTGGCATTGTTATAGTGCCCTGTGGGTGGTGCCAGAGTGCCCAATGGACATTACCATGGACCATTTCCCAGCCCTGTCCCTGATGTCCCGGGGACTTGAATGGCCTTCTTTCCCCCGACAAGGCCATCATGTCTGATTTCCCACTGGTGGTGACCACCTGTGATTCTCGACCAGCAAGGTGGTTAATGTTAGTGACCCATATGATTGTGCCCAGGACTCATTAGTGACATTTAAATTATGTCATTAATATTTAAAATGGCTTCATGTCCTTTTTGGATGTGAAGCCGATTTCACCGGAAAAACAGGGCCAGTACAATCGGGGAAGGTGAGAAACTCGCATTTTTTATTTTTTTGCCTCTTGTCTTCTCTCCCATCTCGAAACTCAGGCAACAAAAGATTGGTGTGGCACAGTAGTTAGCACTGCTGCTTCATAGCACCAAGGAATCAGATTCAATTCTAGCCTCGGGTCACTGTCTGTGTGGATTTTGCATATCCTCTACATGGATTTCCTTCGAATGCTTTGGTTTCCTCCCACACTCCAAAGATGTTGTGTTAAATCCATTGGCCACACTAATTGTTCTTTGTTCTTTGTTCTAATTTGCCCGTGCAAGATTCAGACATGATCAGCTGAATGGCCTCCTTCTGCACTGTAGGGATTCTACGTAAGGTTGTGCCTCTGAATCAAAACTCAAGTCAGAAATGTTTACTGCAGATGTATTTTGCTTGAATCACAATATTATCCAGGAGCTGCAATACTGATACATTATCTTTCTTGCCATCTTTAACGTGTGCTAAATAATTATTTCATTAAATTATTTATTTACTCATTTGTGCTTTTTAATATTTTTATGTGTGCTATTTTCAAACTTAAGGATAGAGTGGAATTTACCAGTTTAACAGATTCTCACCAAACAGGAAATTGGTGGTCTGAGTTATACAATAATTCTCCTTTCTCTCCAGTAGAATAAGAACTGCACTACATTTTTGCAGGCTGATGGCATGAATGATGAGGTCAGAAGGTCATCCTCAGGTCAAATGTGACATAAATGTTGTAAATAGGCTGTTTTAATGTCAGACTGTTGTTTGGGAGAGGCATGGGGTTGCTATCTTGGGAGCAGAGCTTAGAGCAGGGACCAAAAACAACTCCTTCAGCTTTCATAATTTTGTAAAAACAATCAAGGTTGAGCAATAAAAACCAAAAATATATATAACAACTAAAGAAATGCAAAGTTTTTAGTGGGTTTTAGGTCTATGGGAGGTTGAAAAAATAGAGAGGGGTAAACCACAGAGGATTTAAAAACAAGGATGAGAGAATTTTGATGTCAAAATGTTGCTGAAGGAGGAAGCAATGTAGGTCAGTGAGCACAGGGATGAATGGGTGACCAGACTTGGTACTATTTAGGAAAGGCTACCTGTGTTTTGAATTAATGTGTTTCACACATTAATTCCAAAACAAATGTTTCACATTTGTGAACATTCCTCTTGCACACAAACAAAGAAGCCATTTTGCAGAAGATTCCGCACACAACAGTTAACAGGTTTTGATAGCATTATTTGAGGATTGCTATCATTGAGTAATGAGGAGGGGTAAGAGGCTTGAAAGTTTGCAACCATCCAACCTATATAATAAGTGCATGAGTGATGCCAGATGAATAGAGTGAGGTTTAAGGCGAACTGTGACCTTTTTCCATTAAACTGCATTAGTCATACTCCTGTAGGCCATCCACACCTGAACCCAAAAGTTTCCAGCAAAATTTATTTTTCACTTCCACATACCTATGAATGTTACAATTAAGCAGCTGTCTAACTGCCCTTAATTTAATTTCTGCTCAGCTGAATCAAATTAAAATGAAGAGATAGTGACTAGAGACTTTATTAAGTTAATTATTTTGGGCTGCTTTTAATTTTTACATTGAAATCTTGATGTTAAATGTTCCAGCTTGGCTAGTACTGGATTCTGTACTCCATGGAGTACTTGCTTTTTAATTTACAAGAACTAGAACAATCCAAAAAGAGATCTTTTGAGTAAAATGATAAAGCAATTTTAGAAGTCAATTTTGCTTTATTTATTGAACTGGAATTGGAAGAAAACTCAATAGGCAGAACAGACGCAACAAAAAAAATGTAAGATGTCCTCTGAGAGTTCAGTTGTATTGATATTTGTTTATGAACTTAAAAATAAACTCTCTAATACTCATTGCATATGGTCAATATTACTAAAATCAGTATTAACCCCACCCCCATGACAGAAAGAAGATGATTAGATAAGATGTTAAATCATCAAATAAACAAGATGTCCTCTAACCCAACAACCATGAGTCTGCTGCCATTTTTAAATATGCTTCCACTGTGGAAAACTTGGATTTCCTGTCACACTGTCCAAACTTTAACTTTCTTCCATTCTATTTCTACCTGCACCATTTCACCTACATCTTGTTTCCTCATCCAGAATGGATTTTCTCTTCTGTGCTCCTGTCTCATGACAGGAGCATTAAATAGTGAAATTTACCCTGATTTGGATTATCAGCTTTACAAGCGAGTGTCCAGGATGATGGCAGGTTTTAAAATTCAAGACAGTAGGCATTATAATCAGCGTTATTCTTGTTTGAATCTCTAAAGGCATTCCTGTCACCTTTCTCTTTGCACTATATAATGACTGCAAAAAATAGTTCAGAAATTAGGCAGAGGTGAAAAGAATGTTAATTGTAGAATAGTGCTGGTCATGAATTTGATTATAAACTTCTAAAGGAAGGCTAAATCATAGAATCCCCACATTGCAGAATGAGACCATTGGGCCATTGAGTCTGCACTGACTCTCCAAAAAAGCATCCCACTTAGGCCCTCCCCTCCACCCTACTTGCGTAACCCCACATACTTAGCATGGTCAATCCACCTAACCTAAATGTTTCAATTTATTTTTGCTGGAGAAAAGAAGAGCCCAGAGATTGAAGTAACTAACTTATTCATTTGTGATAGTAAAAATAGAGGTAAAGATAATCACAGATTCAGAAGTCTTTAAGCAGAGTTACAGGCAAGAATGTTTTTCTCCCCGTCCAATGAAGTGAAAAGGAGTTTATGTTTCCAGAGTAAGGTTGACAATTTGTGGAAACTGATGTTTGCAAGGTAGTTGAATTGATACCTGATTTAAAAAAAAAACACAGTAAGTTGTCTCACAACATCAGGTTAAAGTCCAATAGGTTTATTTAGTATCACGAGTTTTCAGAGCACTGCTCTTTCATCAGGTGAGTCTCACATGATTCACCTGATGAAGGAACAGTGCTCCAAAATTCCCTTTCTGTGAAGAAGTGCATCCTGCCATTAACATAGAATCATCTTGTTTTAATTTAAGATTAAATCCCCTTACTTTGGATCTCCCAAGGGAGAACTTTGTGGGCCTGATATTCCTTCCAGGTTTGGGAAACTGACATTGGGATCATTTCTGGATTCCAATCTCATGGTGTGGGGCAAATAGGGGGAGTAGTCACAGCCCCAATTATAGAAAGACTAGGTGCTAATTGGGTGAAAAGCAGACTAGGTGGGAAATGGTTGGGAATGGATGTGGAACTGAAGGAATGCAGGCTTGATTTAAATAAGACATGCAAGTTAATTTGATTGTGAAGGAATAGGTACAACAGCAATGGGAGAGGAAAAGCAGAGGGCTGGCAGCCCCTCACCACCAATGCTGATCTAGAGGTTGTGTTTGATGCAGTGAAGAAGAGGAGGAAAGTCCTCTTTCTGAAGGATGGCAGAAGAAGGCTACCATCCCACACCAAGCAGGCATGGAGTGCATTTGCTGAGAAAGTTAGCAGTCAACGTGTACTCAGGAGGAACTGAGTCCAATATCAGAAGTTTCAATCATTCTTTCACTCTGACAATGTGAGTATAAAATGGTTCATGTTGGCAGACACTGCGGTTGAGGAATCTGACGATTCATGCTGTTCCTGAACATTGGAGGAATGTATGTCCAAGGTACTTACTGACACCTCAAAGTTCAGAGCCCAAGGACTATTGAGGACTTGCCAGCACTGCAGCTTCTTTTATCACAGAATAGTCTGGCACAGACCATTGAAAGAAATTTCACAACACTAGGTTAAAGTCCAACAGATTTATTTGGTCGCAAAAGCCACTGGCTTTCGGAGTGCTGGCTGCCCCTTTGTCAGGTGAGTGGGAGTTCTAATCACAACCAGGGCATATAAAGACATAAACTCAATCTACAGAATAAAGATTGGAATGTGATTCTTTACAGCTAATCAAATCTTAAAGCTACAGAAAATGTGAGTGGAAACAGCGTTAAGCACAGGCTAAAGTGATGTGTATTGTCTCCAGACAGGACAGTTAGTGAGATTTTGCAAGTCTAGGCAAGTTATGGGGGTTACAGATAGTGTGACATGAACCCAAGATCTTGGTTGAGACTGTCCAAATGAGCGCAGAACTTGGCTATTAGTCTCTGTTCAGCAACGCTGCGCTGTCGTGTGTCATGAAGGTCGCCTTGGAGAATGTTGTTTTTTTTTCAAAGTTCAGAGGCTGAATGCTTGTAACTGTTGAAGTGTTCCCCAATGGGAAGAGAACAGTCTTGCCTGTGATTGTCGAGCGATGTTCATTCGTCCATTGTCGTAGCATCTGCAGGTCTCCCGAGTGTACCTTGCCTCAGGACATCCTTTCCTGCAGCATATCAGGTGGACAATGTTGGCCAAGTTGCAAGAGTACGTACAGTGTACCTGGTGGAGATGATGGCATCCATACTGATGATCCGGCACATCTTGCAGAGATTGCTGTGGAAGGGGTGTGTGTGATATTGCGGTTACTGTTCTCCTGAAGGCTGGGTAGTTTGCTGCAGACAATGGTCTATTTGAGGTTGTGTGGTTGTTTGAAGGCAAAAAGCGGGGTGTGGGGATGGCCTTGGTGAGATGTTAGTCTTCATCAATGATATACTGAAGGCTCCAGAGGAGATATGGCAGCTTCTCTGTTCCAGGGAAGTATTGGACGACAAATGGTACCCTGTCCACCATGTCCCATGTTTATTTGGTACATTGATTTTCCTCTCTATTCCAGCTATCACTGAATTTCATCAGGATAATGGAAGGTTTTCTCTGGCAACATACCTGATTATGCAACAAGGCCTATTAAAGTAGTTAAGGAGTTCAGGGAGAACTCAGCAAGGGAGGCCAGTTTGGGCTGGACTGCCAAGCTGCACACGAAGTAAGAGACAGAGAAGCAGCAACACACCGGAGAGGCATCACAGAAACATCACACGTTCCCTACAATGCAGCAGGAGCCCATTCAGCCCATCAAGTCTGTATTTACTCTACTAATTCCCTTACCTACACATTTTGAGACACTAAAGGGCAATTTAGTATGTCCAATTCATCAAACCTGCACATTTTTGGACTGTGGGAGGAAACCCATGCAGACACAGGAAGAATGTTCAAACTTCACACAGAGTGTCATCCATCGAGGCCCATCAACTTAAGTAGTTCATAGAAGAGAACATGGCCCAGAGGACCTTAAGCCATTTACACATGGGAGAGTCAGCGATGTAATGGTAATATCACTGAACTAGTAATCCAGAGACCCAAGTTAATGCTTCAGGGTCATTAGTTCAAATTCCATCATGGCAGCTAGTGGAATTTAAATTAAATTAATAGAATCTAATCTTAAAAACATCTGTTTCACTAAAAAGGAAATCTGACTTCCTTACTTGATCTGACCCACCTGTGACCAGGTCCACTGCCCTCTGTTATGGTTGAGGAATGTCAAAAGCTCGCAAATTTACTATCAAATAAATCGGTTGTATTTAAAATTGGTGATGCTAAATTCTTACATGGTTGAGGAAACCATTCCATTCAAAGACAATTAGGGATGGGCATCAAATGCTGGCATTGCCAGTAAAACTTAAAACCCATGAAAAAAAAGATGTTATCAGGTCTAATTAGGCTGTGGGGAAAACATTCAGCCAAAGGTCATCACTCTCTTCATATCAGTTCATTGAGAAAAGGGATAAGACTTCCAGACAGGGGTAAAGAGTCCTGTACAAGAAAGGTAACTGCTGCTAATGGGTTCATAGCTCTCAGATTTTAGATCTTATGGTGATGAGGGGCGATATTCTCAGAGGCAGGCAGAGCATCAGGAGAGGAGCTGAGAGGAACAAGGGACTGAAAAGCAGTGGAGGCCATCCAGTCAGTATAGAATCAGGCAGAGCTACCTAGAGATGTTGGAGAAGCAAAGTCTCAGGAGACTGAGATTTGCCAAGCAGATGATCATTGAGACTTATGTTTTTGTTCTGTAAGAGTTCACACCTTATTACATGACTCACAATGCCATTTCAGTTTCACATCTAGGTCATTTTGATCTTTAATATTTTTGCCAATGACTCCTTCCAAGGTTCAGCTGCAAACCTCATGGTTTCTCACAAACAGTTCACACTGTTGCATTTCAGGAGTGATTGATGCCCATTTATTGGGAGTAACTTCAGATAGATTTGGCTTCACAGATACAAAAGGCATGATTGTTGGATTCCCTCAGGTGCAGGGCTTCATTGGTTGCATCCATGTGGCCATTAAGTGATTGCCCAGTGAGATTAATCAACAAGAAGGGATTCAATTTCTTCAAGTTTAACTGGGGTTTAACTGGTCTGCCATCATAGCAAGAGTTTCCTGCATTTCTGCACTTGCCTTCCTGGCAGCTAATTGATTCCATTATTCTCCAAGTTACATAGAACATAGAACACTACAGCACAAACAGGCCCTTCAGCCCACAAGTTACGCCGATCACATCTATGCCTACCAAGCCATAGACCTATCTATAACCCCAATCCCATTAGATCCCGTATACTCATCCAGAAGTCTTTTAACAGACACCAGCGAATTTGCCTCTACCACCACCGACGGCAGCTGATTCCATTCACTCACCACCCTGAGTGAAAAACTTACCCTTAACATCTCCTCTGTACTTGCTTCCCTGCACCTTAAATCTGTGTCCTCTCGTAGCGACCATTTCAGCCCGGGGAAATAGTCTCTGAGAATCCACCTTATCTATTCCTCTCAACATCTTGTAAACCTCTATCAGGTCGCCTCTCAACCTTCGTCTCTGCAGGGAGAAGAGTCCCAGCTCCCTCAACCTAACTTCCTAAGGCATGCCTCCCAATCCAGACAACATCCTTGTAAATCTCCTCTGCACCCTTTCAATAGCTTCCACATCCTTCCTGTAGTGGGGCGACCAGAACTGCGCACAGTACTCCAAGTGGGGTCTGACAAGGGTCTTATAAAGTTGAAGATTACTTCCTGACTCCTAAACTCATTCCCTCGATTAATGAAGGCCAGTACACCATAACGCCTTCTTGACCACATCCTCCACCTGCGAGGCTGATTTAAGAGTCCTACAGACCCAGACCCCAAGATCCTTCTGCTCTTCAACACAGCTAAGACTCCTACCCTTGATATTGTACTCCTTCATCCCCTTGGTCCTGCCAAAATGGACCACTACACATTTATCTGTGTTGAAGTCCACCTGCCACTTCTCCGCCCAGTCTTGCATCCTATCTATATCCCGTTGCAACTTCTGACATACCTCCAGACCATCCACAACACCACCGACCTTCGTATCTTCGGCGAATTTACTAACCCATCCCTCCACTTCTTCATCCAGGTCATTTATGAAAATGACAAACAGCAAGGGTCCGAGAACAGATCCCTGGGGCACTCCACTGGTGACCGACCTCCATGCAGAAAAAGACCCATCCACAACCACTCTCTGCCTTCTGCAGGCAAGCCAGTTCCGGATCCACAACGCCAAAGCCCCTTGGATCCCATGCTCACTCACCTTCTCAAGAAGTCTTGCATGGGGGACCTTATCAAATGCCTTGCTGAAGTCCATGTGCACCACGTCCACCGCTCTTCCTTCATCAATGTATTCAGTTACATTTTTGAAGAACTGAACTAGACTTGTAAGGCACAACCTGCCCTTGATAAAACCATGCTGACTACTTCTGATCATTCTAAACTTCTCCAAATGTTCATAAATCTTGTCCCTCAGAAGCCTCTCCATCAGCTTACCAACCACTGAGGTCAGACTCACCGGTCGGTAATTTCCTGGACTATCCCTGTTCCCTTTCTTGAAAATAGGAACTACATCCGCAATCCTCCAATCCTCCAGAACCTCTCCCATCTCCATCGACGATGCAAAGATCATCACCAGGGGCTCTGCAATCACTTCCCTCACCTCCCACAATAACCTGGGGTACATCCCATCCGATCCCGGAGACTTGTCTATCTTGATAGAATTTAAAAGTTCTAACACATCCTCTTTCTTAACATCCACATACTCAATCTTTTCAGTCTGTCACAAACCTGTAGTACAACTTCCCAGATCACTTTCCACCATGAATACCGAGGCAAAGTATTTATTAAGCACCTCTGCCATTTCTTCTGGTTCCACACAGACTTTTCCCCCTTCAACTTTTATAGGTCCCATCCCTTCTCTTCTCATCCTTTTACTTTTCACATATTTGTAGAAGGCCTTGGGACTCTCTTTAATCTTACTTGGCAAGGCCTTCTCATGATCCCTTCTGGCTCTCCTAATTTCCTTTTTAAGCTCTTTTCTACAAGTCTTATACTCCTCAAGATCCCTAACATCTCTCAGCTCTCTGAACCTTTTATACACCTTTCTTTTCTTCCTAAGTTCACCACAACCTTCGTACACCACTGTTCCCGCGGCCTACCAAAACCTTCTAATCTCATTGGAATGTTGTCGTGCAGAGCTCCAGACAAACATTCCTTGAATATCTGCCACCTTCCTTCTGTACTTTTCCCCAGGAACACATCCTTCCAGTTTATTCATCCAATTATCTGCCTGATGTCTTCATATTTCCCCTTACTCCAGACAAACACCTTCCTAGCCTGCCTGGTCCTATCTCTTTCCAACGCTATCATGAAAGAGATAGAATTACGATCTCCGTCCCCAAGATGCTCTCCTACCGAGAGATCTGACACCTGTCCTGGTTCATTAGCCGGCACCATGTCAAGTACAGCCTCTCCTCTCGTAGGCTTATCCACATACTGTGTCAGGAAGCCCTCCTGAACACACCTAACAAATTCCTCCCCATCCATACCCCTTACCTTTGGGATATTCCAGTCGATGTTTGGGAAATTGAAATCTCCCATCACGACAACTCTGTTATTTCTACATCTCTCTAGGATCTGTTTCCCTATCTGCACCTCAACTTCCCTGTCACTACTGGGCAGCCTATAGAATACACCCAAAGTTATCAACCCTTTTCTGTTCCTAACTTCCACCCACAGGGACTCCGTAGACAGTCCCTCCATGGCATCCACCTTCTCTGCAGCCATGACACTGTCCCTAATCAACAGTGCCACTCCACCACCAAGTTAAGATACCATAATTCCTCATTTCACTCCCAACCTTCATAGTTGCATTCCAGGGAACATGAGTTATTGAGATGGCTACCGGCTCCTTTACAAAACCCCAGACAAAGCCACAGAGGTGCAATAACCAAAACAATCTGTTCACAAGGACCATCATTGAGCGTGCGATTAGACTTCTAAGACATGTTTCTACTGCCTGGATCGATCAGTGCTGCCCTGCAGTACAGTACTGCAAGGGTCTAGTGCATTATGGCAGTCAGTTGTGCTGTCCTTAATGTGGCCCCTCTGAGAGATGAGGACCTTGAAGTGGGTGAGATCCTTGAATGATGCAATTCATTTGATGAAGAAGTAGAGAATGGTCTACAAAAGGAGCAAGCAGAGGGAAAGGAGGAAGATGCAAGACACAGAGGAAGGTATAACAGTCAGCACGTTACTCAAGGCTCTAAACGAAACTTCAGTAATTCATGGCAGCCTCCTCTCTTGGCCACATCTGTGTTGCAGCCTTGGAGATCTCAGATGAGGTAGAAATAGCTTGCTTCTTGACTCTGGTTACAACTTGTTGAATATAAGAGCTGTCCTTATTGTCGAGATACCAGTGAGACCCTCCAGGACTTGCTGCACTGACAGTATTATGGGGCACCCTAACTCACTGGACCCTGCTACACAGATGGTCTCTCAATCAGAGGGGCAAAGGGGGCTGATGACAATGATGTACATGAGAGGAGGTATCTTCATCGTCCTGGTGACTGCGTGAGCCCTTGGATGGTGTTTCAGATGACTTGGAAGGAGCAACTGGCATCTCCTCCAAAGATGTGAAGTTAGATGGACTGGTCATGCTACATTGACCCTTAATGTTACAGGTTGGGGGGATTAGTAGTAAGTGCATTGGTTTACAGTGATAGGGTAGAATATGGGACTGGTAAGATACTCTATCAAAGAGTTGATGCAGACTCAATAGGCTGAATGGCCTCCTACTATACTGTAGGGCTTCTATGATTTTTATGATCTCTACATCACCAGTGTCATTCACTGGTCAGTGCTCTATTCTGTGCATGGTACTGCACTGATCTTGTCTTGCATCTATTCCAAGTGTTGCTGCTTGTGACTTGATGAAATTGGCCACAGTCCCATTGGAAGAGCTCATGTATTCAAAGCCCTGAGCTATGTTTGAGCTGAATGGAGTCCTCCATTCTCAGCTCATTATCTCATAACTGCTTCAGGGATCTTTGATATATGAGAACACAACTGTTGTTGCTAATGGTCTTTCCACTCCTCCTGTGACTCCTGAGGCCTTAAATCAGGGTCCAGCTGAACACGGCTGTGTTTGTCCTTCCTATGAATGGGGCACCCACAACTGCCTCTGTTCCTCTATGTTCTTCACCCACTGTCATCCCATTTAATCACAAGCAAGGACCCACAAATCCATCTGACTGTAAGTGCTCTAGTAGCAACTGTGCTGGTATGATGTGGTAGTGCTTACTCTGATGTCTCTACTTTCTCCATTGTTGTCATAGAAATCTGTCTTTCCTGTTCATGTTAGAACCAACTGGGCCACACAAACAAATCATGATAGTTAGTATTGGAGAGTAAAAATGTTCGCAGTGCATTGGAGAGGGTACAGAGGAGGTTTACCAGGATGTTGCCAGGTATGGAGGGCAGGTCTTATGAGGAGAGGCTGAGGGATTTGAGGTTGTTTTCGTTAGAAAGAAGGCGGCTAAGATGAGACCTTATTGAAACATATAAGATGATTAGAGGTTTAGATAGGTGGACAGTGATAGCCTTTTTCCTAGGATGGAGAAAGCTAGCACGAGGGGACATAGCTTTAAATTAAGGGGTGGTGGTTATAGGACGGATGTCAGAGGTAGGTTCTTTACCCAGAGGGTGGTAAGGGTATGGAATGCCCTGCCTGCATCAGTTGTAGATGCGCCAAGTTTGGTGGCGTTTAAGAGGTTAGTAGATAAGTTTATGGATGAAAATGGAATGGTTTAGTTTGGAGGGTCATGGCTTTTTCCTAATTGGTCGGCGCAACATCGAAGGCCTGTTCTGCGCTGTAATGTTCTATGTTCTAAGGCTTCCCAGTGCAGCTAAGGCTTCAGCATTCTGGAATGAATTATCTATTTTGAAATATTTTTATCCTTTCCACCACGAATGTCCATGTCCCTTCTTTGATTTGTTCCTGAAGCGATAACCGAGTGATCTCCATTAATCTTTCCTCCATGGCAGTTACGCCGTGGTGTCGTCCTCCTGTCAATGAATCTCCTGGAGAGCAATGCAACATTAGTTGCTTCAATGATCTATGATGTGGAGATGCCAGCGTTGGACTAGGGTAGACACTGTAAGAAGTCTCACAACACCAGGTTAAAGTCCAACAGGTTTATTTAGTAACAAAAGCCACTAGCTTATGGAGCACTGGCTGCCCCTTTGTCAGGTGAATGGGAGTTCTAATCAACCTACCAGCCCACTTTCATTACTGCTCCCAGAAAGACCTAAAAATGCCACCCCATATTTTCATGGCATCATGAAGTTGAAATAACTTCGAAGAGACCAGCGTCCTTCGATTTTTTTACAGTGGTTTACAATACTCAGGCAAGTACTTCCCAGTACAGATAGTTCACCCTGGGCCGAGTACCCAGACACTCTACATTAAGACCAGGATTCTCCCAAAAAAACTAAGTCTCCAATTTGCAGGAAAACCAGATTATCTCCTGCTAGTTGTTTTAGTAGGATGTCCAGAATGAATCTCTGACACTTTAAGCACTGCAAAGCACCCTAGTGGGATTCACTCCGAAAATCAGGGGGCGAGACCTATTCTGAAGACGCTGGAACCCATGCACTGAGAGGAATATCATGCAGTACACACATCCTCCCAGCATTGAAAATACTGACCTCTCAATCTATGCCCACAGTGCACATTGCTGGCCTCATCACTAGCCTCTCAGCACCCTCCTCCCCCCACTCAACTCCTGTCCCTACCATTCCTACCCATCCCCTGCTCCCTCCCCTCCCATGTACATAGCTGGCCTCTCAGTCTCACCTTCCCCAGGCATCGCTAGACTCCCTGTTGCCCTCCCCCTGCCTTCCCCCATTAACCCAGACATTGCTGACCTCCACCATCGTCCCCTTGCCCGATCATCACTGGGCTTCTCATTCCCCTACTGATTCAGATATTGCTGGCCTCCAGCACTGCAACCTCCCACTGCCCCAACCACCCACTCCTTTCATCAATGTGCTGTGCTGCCAGACTCCTGTTCACCCACAGTGTGCTGACTCCCATCCTCCTTCTCTGCAGTGTGCTAGTCTTCCTGCTGCCTTTCACCCAGAGCACTGGGTTGCCATGCACCCACTCACCCACCCACCCCTGCAAGCATTCCCCTTTGTTGATTGAGACCCTTGGGAATTGTACCTCCCCTTCCCCTCGACATAGTATCTTATTGAGTGAAGCCCCTGACCATGTCCCCTCTTGACACAGTACCTTGTTGAGCTAACCCAATGAGCATCTTTGGAGATGGCTCCCCTTGGACTTGACTCCCTCTTTATTGAAACCAAACTGCCTGTACATTATTCATCACAAAATTTATTTAACAGGCCTAGGAGTGGTCCAAACTGACTGCACTTGGACTCTCTTAACAAGGCAGAGCTGTAAGTATAGACACCAGGCAGGCACGCTAGGAAGACGGCACAGAGGAGAAGTGCACCCAGGATCTCAGATGGTGAGTAGGCTTAGCTGCTGGATGTCATGAAGGAGTGGTGCAAGCTGCTCTACCCCACTGAAGGATGTCATCCAAGTGGTCACACAGTCAATGCTATCTGGGAGGAAGTGGCTTCAGCTATAAATGTCCATGCATTAGCACATCAGATATCAACCAGTGCCACAAAAAGATGAATAACCTTCTTCGGCAACAAAGGTATTACATTCCTCAGTGACTCAAACAAAAATCGTACTCCATTACTTTGAGTGAAATGATATCAAGTTTGAAAATCAAAGCAGATCTGTATTATTCGCTCACATAACCTATATTTTTAATCTTTAAAACTGGTAAGAATTCTAAGAAGACATTAACTATTCCTGAACTCCAGTAGTATCCATCAAAATATGCTGAAATTAGTTCAGTCGACATGTTGCTACAGATTCCTGTATTCATTTGTGAAATGGCAATCAATACTCGATAATGAAAAATGATAAGAGAATAAAATTCAGCATTCATTTTAAAGGAGACAAAAATCAATAGTGTTTTAGTAGAAAATTAGTCAACATTTCTGTCATTGGAGTAATGCCATGTCCCAGTGTTTAAAAAAAACAAAAATAGGCATTAGAAGGGAACCACGTCTATAATTTGCTAGAAAAACATTTTCCAATTTGGTACTGGGTATTATTCTCAAAATCAAAACAAATTTCTGGCTGTGTCGAATGCAGGGTCCCTGATTTCATGTCTGCAGCCCCCACACAATATGCTCATTTCTTAATAAGACATCAAAGAAAGCCATGCTCGTAGATACAGTTGAAGAGGTAGAGGATGATTACCAACAGGTCACTCTCCTACCTCTTAGTGTCTAGTAAGGAAATGTCATGGGAAAGCCTTATTCTTTGATTAAATTAAGGTGATCTGCATATAAGTTGTTGGGGAGTGGGGGAAGGGGCTTATTCATTGGATAATTAACTTGTGCACATATTAGGTTGTAGAGTGAGGAGCAATGCTTTTGTGATACTTACTTTGTGAATAAATCTAAAAACATTTTTTTCTTTGGAGTGTAGGAGGTTGAGGAGTGATCTTATAGAGATGTATGAAATCATGAAAGACATGGATATGTACTCAGTCTTTTTCCTAGGTTGGGGAATGGAGAACTAGAGGGCTTAGAATTAAGTTAAGAGCGGAAAGAATTCATTGGAACCTGAACAGCAACCTTTTTTTACACAGAGGGTGCTATGTATGTGGAACGAGATGCCAGAAGAAATGATTGGGGAGATCTAAGTTTCCTTAAAAACAGGACAATACAATTCGAGTAGCTTTTGTGGCTGAATACAAAGTGTAAATTTTCTGGGTTCATTACCTGCCAATATTCTCACAATCTAAACCTTATCCTGATCCTATGGAAGAATGAAGTGGGTATGTGGACCTACCAAAGAGGAATCAAGATATGACATTGGTTTTGTTACTTCCCAACAAAACTAAAATCATAAGTAAAATATTTTGTGAGCTGAATTCCTGTTAGTTGGATACCGAGCACGGTTTAGATGAAATTCACCAGACAGATGACCTACAAGGCATGGTCAAACTTTGACTGATTTTAAAAGATCAGCAGCCATTCTGAGGAGGAATATATCATGGATTTGACCAGACTTATAAAATATTGTAGAAATTAAATTCAGGGATTCTTGTTCAGAGCTTGCATTTAAATTACTGGATCGTGCTAAGGTGTCACAAATGGAAGGTTAACTGGGGTTCAGGTCTTGGAAAGAGACCTCTTTTTGATTTAGAATTTTGCTGCTTTGTAAAAACTCCAAGCAATGCAGTCATATCCAGCTATCCTTATGCAGAGATGAAAAAACTTGACCAATTTTTTGCAAGATTTGGTTCATGATACCGGTTCACAGTTTATTTCAGAAGAGTTTGAGAATTATCTCAAAGTAAATGGTATTCAGCACATAAAATCTACACCTTATCCATCAACCAATAGATTAATTGGAAGATTCATATTATCCTTGAAACATTTTTTAAAAGTTTCAAAAGGTTCCTCATCATGTCATATGAATAGATTTTTGGCATCCCATTGAAACATGTGACTACCCAAGTTCACCTGCATTACTGCTCTTAAAGAGAAAGTTGAGAACTACCTTTGATTTGTTATTATCTCCACAAGCTTCAAAAATAGTTGAGCATCAACAATCATCAAAGAAGTGAGTAAAGTAATGCTCCTTTGAACAAGGGAATTGAGTGTTAATGGGTGATCATGCCACGATGGGTACCAGCCATTGTTTGAACAAAACCAGTTCCAATTTCTTACACAGTTCAAACCGAAGATGAACTAGTTTGGCAACATCACACTGACCAATTAGCGTATTTCAAAATGATTTTCAGAATCATCTCCAGAAGCACCAATTTCTTTAGTCCCAAGTGTTGTGAATATTACTACAGAAGACTTACATGAATCTAAATTGCAAGATGATTGTGTACATGAGCGTAATGCAGAATTACTTCCAAGAGTATAAGTGTCTATTCAAGTTCCAAATCATATTTCTTGGATCATGGACAGCCAAATTGCAAAATATTGTATGCAACCAAATCGGAATAGACATTCTAGTGATCAACTTCCATATTGACTGTGTCTAATTATTAATGATGCATAGTACTGTATCTAGATTATTACTGATTTTGTGTATGTCATAATAATTTGTTGTCATGACTACTGAAGTAAAGGGTGTTATATATTTAAGTAGTTGCATAATGTTTTTAAGAGCTGATCATAAGATTTAATGGAGATGTCAATAAGGTGTTTCACAGGTTGCTGTTTTAATTTTGGTTTGTTCTTTAAATAGACCAGAGCCCGAAGAATAAACTTTTTGTGTGTTACTTTGAATCTGTGCAAAACCGCATTTCTTTTTGTTTAAAACCTGCAACTTAAAGTTCTTTCAGCAATGAAATCTGTGAAAGGAATCATGTAGGGATGAAATACATAAAATCTTGGCAGATCAAGCAAACCATAAGTTGATCTGGTTTGGGCAGAATCAAATGGGCAGTTCTTGCAAACAATCTGCTTCAAATGTTTGCACATTGTAGTCCCTATCGGACCATAAGTAGATCTACGAACTGGAGGCTCAAATTACTCTCCGCTGACCAATAGATCCCTGCCTCAGAATGGATTACACTTAATTCAATTTTTTTCTGCACATTTGAATGTTTTATATGCAGGGAGAAGGGCTCTCATAAACGTTTAGATATTGGAGAAAATTCAGAGTTTTAAATCATTGTATTAGACCAATGGAGTTAGACTAATTCTGAGGATAGGCTGTATTCAAGGGGTCCATCAAGAATGGAAACATCCTGATAAAGTACAAGGACATAATGATGTCACTGCTTACCCAATATGGCAATCAAACTGTTAAGGTTCATTCCTCATGTTAATTCAAATTGATTACAAATTAAGCAGCTGATAGAAGGCACAAGCTATTCTATAATTCACATATGTTTTGCGATGATAGCCCTGAAGAACAGAGTACAATGGATCAGGGGCTAGGTGGTGATAGACTAATTGATCATGATGCAAAGTACAGGGCTATCATGTTCAAAGACCAATTGCTTTAGTAGGTACTCAAGCCAGAAATGTTCCAAACATGTCCAGTGGATGGGGAGCTGTAAATATTATGGGATGTGATGGAAATGCTAATAACAAGTTTAAATATTGGTTAAATTTCAAGGTGATGGCCAAGAAGTGAGAAAGCACAATGCAGATTCTAATAGAGCATCAGAGAGTGTGCCTTGCAGTAGAAAATGATCATGCATTGAAAAAAATGGTCTCCAGTGCATAAGAGGGAAATCTTACAGTATAAGTGTCGAAAGGCACCATAGTACAAGTCAAAGCCACAGCTTGAATACATTGCACAATGAAAAGAGGGCTAAAGAACTGTCTTGAGATAGGTGTAGAAGCAGATATTTTGGAGGCTGCCAAGAGATTTGAGGATAAGTTAATCAGAGGCAAACCAAAAAGAATGAGATAGTTGGAATTTATTTTGAAGTATCAAATAGACTCCAGCCTATCTCATTCATTGATGGATTTGGACTGAAAAGTTCCTTACTGTTGGGATTCATAGGTGAGATAACAGTTTTGAAGAGTGACTAGGTGATGCATATATTATAGTGAATTCTTCCATCACAACAAAGTAAGCCTTTAAACTTTGGGTTACATGTGTGTGTGTGTAGACTAATTGGCATAAAAGCCATGTTTCCACAAGGCGAAAAATTTCAGAGAGGTGTTTCAGAAGGTTACAAGTGTCTGGAACTCTTCCTCAAAAGGCAGTGGAGGCAAAGTCTTTGAATTTTTTAAGGGTATAACGAGATAAATTCTTGATTAATAGGGGAAATAATGGTTATTGGGGTAGGCTGGAATGTGAGGTTGAAGTTTCAATTGGATAAGCCATAATATTATTGAATGGCAGAGCAGGCTTGAGAGGCTGAGTAGCCTACTTATAATTGGTATATTCATGAGCTCAAATGATGCCTTGAGGGTGTGGAATCTTTCACTGACATCTGTTTTGCTGAAATTAGGGTCTCTTCAACTTAAAATAGACCCCTCAATATTTTATGGTATGGGGTTATAGAGGAGAGTTGTAAAACACAGCGGCGTACGGGTGGGGTGGGGCATGGTTTGAGATGCGTATACTTTAATGCAAGGAGTATTTGCAATAAGGGGAAGGAACTTGCAGCTTGG